>CM053786.1:424151798-424204298 GCA_028749045.1 Cupressus sempervirens
CATATGAAATGTAGAGTTTAGGTAATATCATCATACATCAACTGAATCCATAGCATACTATCTAATAGTCTCAAAACAATGCCACTAACCATCAACATAAACTAGTCTAACATAGTCTAACAATAATAGCAACAATGTGTCCAAAAGAATGTGAACAAGGGTAAGCACTACAACACGGGAAAACCCTAGTACTACTATGATAGTCATTATAGAAAGCACGCGACTGGAACAAGGTTGTAAATTCTTCTAGAAACAAGTTATCTTGTACCATTTCATCTAGGTTATACTATTTTTAGAGAAAATCTAAGCCAATTTGTGGCCATTTCTTATGGTGCTCTACTGCCCAACAGTCAGGGCCAACAAAAATGGTTGCAGGGCCACATTCTTGCCAAGTTCTAGAAGCTTGTGGATTTTACCAACCCAAGGGATCCCCACCCCTAATTTTACATGAGCAATAATATCAATGTCATCACCCAAGTATTTTGTAAAATTCTTCCTCAGGAGCAGTAAAATTTTGAGCCTTTCTTCTCCAAAGTCAAGCAGAGATACTAGAAAATGGGACGTAATATCAATGTTGACACGATACCTATCATTATCTTAAAACTCATGCTCTAGAACCATTTTCATAGCATGAATAATGAAATTTAAAATAGAAACAACCTCATTGAAAATTGACAAGATGTTTTCATCAGGGACGTCACCTAAAAAGGCCTTATATTCCTCTTCCAATTTGTATGTTAGGTGAATTAGAGTGTCCATCTTGACTGCAGAGAAATGACTACCAGTCTACTATACAAAGTAAACCAGACTAGACTTGAACAAGCACTAAAAGTATACCTATTACTAGACTATTAACAACAAAAAATGAGATGAGAAATGATGAAAGAAGAAGCTCAATTTCCTATAAATAAGCTGAGTAGCTTAGAAATGGTCCCTCCATATTTGTCCCTCCGAATTCTAGTTCAATTGTTTTAAATTATTAAATCTTCACAAATGTTCAACATAAATGTAATTTTGTGCCAAAAAAATGTAATGTGTGTGAAGCCAATTGAAGAGGGAATGCTACTAATACTGACAAGACATGTATTTACTATCTACTACAAGTACAAGATGGAAGGAAACATGTCACTATTTCAGAGATTTAAACAAGGTCGAGGCTTCATTCAAAACTTTTTCCCTAAAATAAAACTTCAATTGTTGATATATAATTATCGAATGATAGTCTGTAAATGGATGTTACTAGTTACACATGTATGTACTATGTTGTAGATATAAAATGTTATTAGAAATATTTCCCAAAAAGTCATTAACATTAATTCTTGCTAGCATGCGACATGTGTAGTATGTACTATGTACTACTACTAACTAGTAAATACTTACTAGAAAATGAAATTATGATTCACAAAAATTTAGAAATTAATAATTAAATACATCATCCAATTACTATAAAATAATTGGATCCCAAAAGAAAACACCATGCCCACTAAAATATTAAATGTCAACAAAAAGGGGTTTACTTTGCATTATATTCTTTGTATCTGCTTTACATTTCATATTCATATATATATAGTAACAATAACAGTTATGGTTTCCCTAAAAAAGGGAAACGAAAAATCTTCAAACCACTACATTTCAAATTCATACACTTTCGATAATATGTTTTACAAAATAAACCCTAACTAAATCGATAATTATTCATGTAACACTTCTTTATCCTTCAAAACATCCCAAAATCATTGAAATTCCAATTTCTCTATTCCACCACATTTTTAATTTGTTCTTCAAAATTAGTAGGGTTGAGACCCATTTCAATGAACATGGCTTGGAGGTCTATTTTTTTCTACTCCTTTTTGAGCTCTTTGACAATGTCCCCAGGATTAGTAGATAGAACTTGCAAAGCTGCAATAAGCCCAATAGTAAGATCACTTTGTTCTTCATCCTCCTCCATAGTCAAATCTAGGCTGACAACAAGGCTTGAATTTTCATTCGATGATCCTTCTTCCATAGCTCAAAGAGCTAGCTAGTTATTGTCAAGCCCATGGCAATGAAATAGAAGAAAATATTTATTGTTGATCCAAAAGTGAAAGAGGATCTAAAGAAAGGTGTAAAGAAGGTTGTTACACCACTAGAGTCAAAGAGAAGAGCGATCACAAGATCAAAGGCAAACTCAATCTTTAGCTATAAAAGAAAACGTAAGCCCAACAAAGAGGAAGCTGACCAAAGCACAAAAGCAAAGCCTACCTAAGAGGTTGAGGAGAAAACTAGTCATGACATCTGAGGAGGAGGAAGATAATAAAGAAAAAAAGTCTGGTGATCTGAGAAAACTTCATATTGTACCTAGACTACCTCCATCAAATATTGACTAGGTATGTGAGACTATTAAAGAATCAACTAGTATAGCAACATTGAAGACAATTAATTTTTATTATTTAAATAAAGATGATCAAGAGAAGCTTGAAAAAACTATGATAGACATGATGATAAAGTTTAGATACACAACAATAGAGTTAGGCAAAGGCAGTCCTAAGAATTTATACAATAAATTAGATGCCAAGTAGAATTTGGTATTATCCAATAAAAGATAGATCATAATACCATATTAGCACATACAATGCCAGATTTGGGAAAGACACCTATGTCCATAGCCTTGAAATATTTTTAAAATAAATTCTTACCTAAAGGGAGGGCTTACAATTTTTTTTAAAAATAAGGCTCATTTAAGTTGAGAAAGGGAGAACTCTCATATGGAAGGAAGCATTTAGATTGCTTGTTCCATTGGCTGATAAAGAAGACGGAAGAGGAGAAGGAAGAGATGTTGTAGAGCTAGAAGGCCAAGATGATGAAGAATAAATTGCTAAGCTAGTAGAAGAGATAGGAAAATTGGTATCATGGTGTGAACAACAATATGTTGTCACAATTGAGGACATTCTTGATTCATCTCAATAGAATACAAATGTGTTGACTGAGGAAGCTTTGAAAAATGCCACACCAGATGCCTCATATCCCTCTCTACCATGCACAAATCCAGTTTTGTTACAAATACAAGATTATCTAAGTATTTAAAGTGCAAAGGCTAATGATTTACAAGTTACACCAGTTATAGTAATTTCTAACATGGGTGTCAAGAAACAAGAAAAGGCAATTATTGTGTTTCCACAATTCACCCATGTCACAGATGATAAACCAAACGAGATAAATGCAGAAGAAGAGAAAGAGATGACAGAGATAGAGAAACCTAGAGGCTATTCAAGTTCATATACAATTGTTGAGTGCCATATCAACAAAGACATTAACTATTATACCTGTAGAATAGGTTAAATCAACTCAACAACAAAAGACACCTAGATTGAGTGCAAAGGGGAAATAACTATATACAGGTATCACTACCTAGTGATAGCACCCCCGCAATCACATATGATGGCACATAAAGATAAGACAATAGAGGAGATAGTGAGTTTAGATTAGCTAATTACATTGCTTATGTATGACTTGAAGAACAGTTGAGGAGAGAACACGAGAAGAAGCAAGTATTGCATAATATCAAGGATATTTTTGTTGATGCTTTTGAGATTTCTGATGTTAATGAGAAACATCAAATTTTGGACCAGTTAGAATATATAGTTGATAAAGTTCAGATAGAAGATGCAGAGACCAATGACAAATTGATGAGATGGTTTGAAAAGAAATTTGAGCACAAAGTTTTGGAGAAAGTTTCAACCAAACTTGCAATTAGGTAGGTTGAGATTTCTAACCTTACCACTCAATTGGAAGGAATTTTGAAAGTCATTCATTCTTTGTATATGAAACTTTATGATGTTGAGTTCTTCACATTAGAGAATCAACATTCTATTGATTTGATATAAGCACATATAAAGGCATGTACTATTTGATTGAGCAAGAACCTAAGTTCAAACTCACCTTCATACAATAAGATGACATATGATTAGCAGAGATTAGTCGAGTTGATGGATAGAGAGAATGGCATATAAAATAAATTAATTTCAATTCAATTCATGCTACTACACCATTTGGAGATAATTCAGAAGGAATTATCTATGAGGAAAGATCCACATCTTTCAACTACAGAGGGCCTAATTGATCAAGTTTCTCAGCTAGAAATTAACATTCAAGTCATGGAATTAGAAAGAGACAGGTGGAATAAAGGACTTGAAGAAATTTTGGCTAGTCATCAAACATTTTTAGACAAATACAAGCTCACCCTTGCAAACCCTAACCCATAAGTGACAAAAACAAGGGGAAATCCAATCATGTTAAGGGTAACATGAAAAAAAGGGGAAGACATAAAACACAGTCAGAAAATTAGAGAAAGAATTATCAAATTAGTCAGCATCAAAATTTTATAGACATGTTATTGATCTTAGATTAGTTTTGACTAATGATTTTATATACACTTAATTCATATACTTAGTTCATATCGAACAAGTAACATATACCAAGCATAACATATAAAACAATGCATGCCAAGTAAATAGTGAGTGTTGAGCCTCTCAAGTGCCCAATCACTCATATGCCAAGCAGATAGTATGTGCCAAGTGATTCAGGTGCCAAGCAAGCAATGCATGTCGAGTGATAGCACTGAAGTTATAGCTAGTGCTTAGCACTAGGGACTTTAGATGTCGAGTAATATAGTTTTGACATAGTTGTCTATACTGGCACAAACTACTATGTAAACCATTTTTGGGCCGACTTAAGTATTGTTTTATGATTTTTGTTGATAAGGACCCATTGTGAATCCCATGCATGAAATGCATCCAATTAGAAAAAGGGAAGGTTTAAGTGGCAATATGGGTTAATCACTTCCATTTCATACCTAACCCTAAATCATCTAGGTCTTCTTAAAGAAGATAAACCATAAACTTTATGGAGATGGAAAAAGGAATGCTAAGGAGAATTGAAGAGAGTTTGCATGCACAAACATAACATTCATGGTGATTAATGTGTTATGAATTGAGTTTCATTGTAGAATCAGTTAGGAGAACAAAGGAAAGGAAATAGAGGATAGAAGAGGTATGTCTGATCAGAAAGGATCAACTACACATAAGTATAGAAGTGATTTGACATCAAGCAATAAATTTCTAACCTAAGGATCAATGTTGAGAAATTTTAACAGGTGAATTAGTTAAATCTCTTAATAAAGTAGTCCTAAAAGGCTCTGGTAAATCCTTTAACAAGATGCTTACTTCATTGTAAGTTAAAGTCCTCTTACCAAGTACACTTTTAGTAGGGTGTTTTAAATCCTTTAAAAGGGTAAGATATAACAACCTTGTAAGCCCTTAACAAGGTAGACCTTTCATAGGGTAGATCATGTTTCATGGTCAAACATTGTAACCTTCATTAGATACACTTTATTACTACATTAGTGAAGATTTTTTGGTGTTATCCCCACCCTAGTTTTACCTTCTTGTATAGTTTTTGGGTAACCAAATATCTTGTGTCATACATGTGTTGAATATTTACTTTCATACTATGAATGCATATGTTTAAATTTGGAATTTCAATTTATATGCATAGACTTTGAGATGGATGTGTGGTGAATAGTTTTAGGGGTTGAAAGTTTTAAGTGTTGATTCACACCACCCCCCCCCCCCCCCCCTTAGAGTTTAGTTTCCTATTGTATTTCCAAAAATTGGTATCAAAGCTCAGTTCTCTAAAGGAAAAGCTTTGCAACTTTGAGGAAAGATCTTGGAGATGGAAGTCTACAAATTGGGAAAGACTATTGAGAACCAGACAATTGAATACAACTTTCCCTACATCAGCTAAATGAAGAAAGAGATGAGTTAAAGAGATCATTAAAGAGAAGGAAGGAAATTTCTATTTAAGAGAATGACACAAAATACCAAGAGATTGATACTACTAAATTATTTGAAAATGGAAACTCCAAGGAATTTGATGCAACAATTGTAGATCTAATGGAAAAGAATGGAGCCTTAACTAAAGAGTTAGAAATCTGAAGAGAGAACAAGAGATCCAATCAGTATTGTTATGTGAAGTGATCAAACAAAAAAAGAAAGCTAAAGAGAATAAAGTCATGATTGAAGATGAAAAAAAGATTTTGACCAACAAATTGGAAGAGAAAACATCAGAGGTAACTAGGATTGTTAACATGCAATTGGAAACCTTGAGTCAAATGATGACTGCAAATCATAAACTAAATGCAAAGGATATTGAGATTGCAACACTGAAGTTGTAGAATGAACAACTAAGAAATGGCCTAAAAAGAGAAAAGGAGTTTGTTGATAGTTTCAAAAAACCTAGTGAAGCCATCAAATACTTTGAACAATTGATGAGATACCCTAGATCCAATAGTGATACCTCTAGATTGGGATACACTAGTATTGAAGAAGGAGAAACATCCAAAAGTGGCAAAGAAAGAAGTAAAAAAGGTAAGAACTCCAAACCTACTTGTCATAATTGTGGTAAGATAGGCCATAATGCTAATATTTGTAGAAGCAAGATTGCAAATCAGAATCCTAAGCAAAAATTCATGGGTCATTGCCATAAATATAACAAACAAGGACATAAGGCACATGAATGCAAAACCAAGACAACAAGCTCACTAAGATTTGAAGGATACTACTATAACTATCAAAAGTATGGACATAGATCATATGAGTGTAGATCCAAGCCTAAATGGTCATCAAACAAGCAAACAAAGGTAAGGCATAATGGAAACTCTTATAATTGCGATTATAACACAAGGTATAGTTGTTGTTATTGTTAAGAATATGGAGATTTTGCCGAAAATTGCATAAGAACACATTTCAAAAGTGACTACAGTAGATGGTTGAGTCAAACCACATGTTTTAGTTGTCTAAAGACTGGTCAATAAGCAAAAATTGTCCAACAAGGTCAAAGGAACCAAATAGCGAGTTCAAAAAAGGAAAAGAAAAGGCAAATGTTGAGAATATTAGAGATAAAATTAACAAGACATGGTAGAGAAAAGAAGATTACAACACATTGAGTGCAAAAGGGATCACTTCACCCAATTAATTAGGTGATCACACCTCCTCCAATTAAGCAATCAAGAGGTGAGCGGGACTGATATCTAAAAATATATTCTTTACATTAGTTCCAAGGATTTAGTGCTGAAAATATTACATATGCATGAAGAAAGATACAAAGTATTGTTAAGAATTAAAAAAAAATCTTTTTAGTTTTTTTAGTTATCATGTCACTGACGAGCATGAAAAGTTTCACTATGGTTGATGAGTGAAATATTAAATGATGTCAAGCTATTACAATTGTTAGTATTGACTAAGCTTGTAGTGGTTGCTGAGCAGAAAGGAAACTTCATGGAAGCTGAGTGAGTTGAAATCTTTATTCAACCCAATCTTACAGTTTTGTAAGCACTAAGCATTAATTGCAAGGTTTTGAGGTCTATATGATCAATTTCTACACATTTGACATTATTCAAGTTTGAAGGAGAGCATGAAGAGCTATAGACAAACTAGAGAAATTATTGTAAGCATTTGTAAATAGATTCAACAGTCACTCGATACCATTGCTACAGAATCATAGAGGTATTTATCAAGTGTCAAGTTACTTAGTTTGAATTTTTGCAAAACCTAGATTTATAAAATGGCATCTAGTTCTTCAGCAACCAAGGTTGTAGAGGTAAAGGAAGTTTTGAATGTGCAATTGATAAGTAATTAGATTAAACAACCTAATTTTAGAGCTATTCCAGACATATCTTATAAAAAAGATCCATCCGATGTGTTGTCAATGATACCACCCCAAGACTTAATGATCCAAGATGTTAGATGTTTTTATACATGGAAGGTTGGAAGAATAGGAGACATGGAAATTAGGGAGACATATGGGAAATTGTGTGAAAACAAAGCATTGAAGGAGAAATTCAAAATTGTTGAGAAGAAAGGGTTAACTCATGCCCTAGATTTCCCCAAAGTCTTCAAGACATAATTGATAAAATATAGTTATGAGTAGGATACATGATAAATCTATATGGTTAGAGAATTGACCGATGAAAATCACCAAGAAAATTTTGCAAGCATTACAGGGTATCCAACCCGAGATCAGCCAAAGACATCAAGAAGTGAAACAAAAGAGGTAATTGAAATAAATATAGGGGTTGTATGGAATAAACAAGGGATGAGAATAGACACAATCATAGATCCCTTAATTGCTTTTGCAGTGAGGATTAAGGCACATAATTTCTATCAATCCAACAGGCTTAACAGTGTTCCATGTATTGCAATGGATGTGGGATACAAAATAGTGAAGAAAGATCATACTTATGATCTTGCTAAGTTGCAATTGCAACAATTGAATAAGAATTTGGGAGCCATAAGGAAGACCAAAAGTGCACAATGTTAATTTGGATCTATTCTTGTAAGTATATTCTTTTATGTGCAAAATACATTTTCTACTTTTGGTAAAGTTGCATGGAAGGTAAACAATTATATTGCAGTGAAAATAGGTTAATTCATTAAGCAACTAGGTGATAATTTTGAGTTAGTCATGACAAGCTACTTTGAAGACTTCAAGCAAAAAATGACGAAAAGAATGAGGATACTAGTTTCACTAGTGGAGAAACATTTTGATGATGTTTGCTTCCTAGTTGGGACTGACTATGCATATATCCAGGCAATAGTTCCTAGAGTTAGATGGTTAAGACCATTGGGATATGAAATCAACATTGATGAAGCCTCTACAACAATAACAACATTACTTGCAGAAGAAGCAGACAAGGAGGCTACAACTTTTGGGAACTTTGATATGGCCAAGTCAAAAATCATAATGGACTTGAAGACTGCTTCAGTCATTAGAAAGAAGAATAAGATGGTAAAGAAGCTAAAAGAGAAATTTGGTGAAGGGGTAGAAGAAGAAGATGAAGATGATGAAAATGATGAAGAAGAAGAGAATTCACCTATCCAAGTACCACTTTCCATTACCCAAAGTCAAGGAGAGGACCAACAAGAAGAGGAAGTAAAAATTATAAAAGATGTTGAGGGAGAAGAAGCTAGTGAAGCACCTACAACTAATGAACAAAAGAAAAGAAAAGCTAAAGTACTTGTAGTGAACAAACCAAAGAAGGTTGCAAAACTTACTTAGCCTATTGTACCTACTACTAGGGATAGCACAAGGGCCACTGCATAAAAGGCTAAGTAATAGCCAAGCCAAAAGAAGAAAAGAGCTAGTCAAGATAGCAAGGGTGAAGAATCTTAGAAGAGACCGAGGAGAAAATATGTTGCTCCAACTAAATATGATCAAGAGAAGATTGAATCTAATGAGAATATTCAATTTCAAGTGGTAAGTCATAGTTCTTCATCAGATTTAGATAACCTATGTGAGAATATTAGAAATCATATTAATTTATCTAGATTCTCTCACATTGAGTTTGACAATCTTGGGAAGATTGAAAAGAATCAAGTTGAAGAGGTAGTATATGCCATGATGGAAATATTTGAAATGGCTCCTCTTAAATTTTCCAAATCCATATCCAAGAGTTTGTATGAGAGATTTGAGTATAAGTGGCACTATTGTCTAAATACTGAAAAACAAATAAGAGAACCAACACATGCCCAGGTAATGCTAGAACTAAGTAAGGGTGCAATGGAAAAATCCATTAAGAAACATACTAGAAAATTTGTACCAAAATATAGGGCATTCAATATCCTATAGAATAACATTGATGATGTTGTGCAAAAGTCTACTTTGATGTGGAAATCACTATATGGTTTGACAACATCTCGAGCAATATTGTAGGAACCTATTGAAGTGGGAGAAGAAAGAGAAGGAGAAAAAAGAAGATGAAACTAAATAAGATATAGTTGAGGGAGGCATGGATATGAATACAAACACACAAGCACCAGCTGAGGATGAGCAACCAACAGAACAGAGTGTACAAGGTACACTGGTGCTGAGTGTCAATCCATCACATGAGGTGAACAAAGAAGATGACACTATAAATATAAAGAATGTTTTTGATATTGCCACTCAAAACATCAATCACCTCACAAAGGATGACTTGAAAAAGATACTAGTGGAATCCACCACCAGGGTAAACTTTGTGACAATCTTATACTGGTGAGCATTAATGAGATCAAGAAGGTAGATAAGGTATCTATAGGGGAGGTATTACATAAACAAATTACACCTTCAACTCCTCCTCAATTCATAGTGTTATGACCAACATTACCCCTTGTGGTATATCAAGAAAAGGAGATAGCTACTCCTAACATCAATACAATGGCACAAAGTACTCCAGTCTCAGTAACTATAGAGGAAAGTGTACATGACAAAGGTAAGATAGATGGAGAGTAGAAAGATGAGTCAGAAATGAATGAAGAAACTCAAATTCAAATAGGTAGGTAGATACTCCTACACCTCCAACATATAATCAAGGTGTTATTGATAATGAAAAGGAAGAGAAGGACAATCCTAAAGATTCAAGCTTGACAACAAAGCCAGAGGAGCAAATTACAATACAAACATTGGTAACATTACCAAAATCTACCACTCCTCCTAGTCAAGCTCTTCAGAGGTTGAGCATAGAAGCTACATCATTACAATCCTCAAGGCCAAGTCCAAGTACATCCAATGGAGCTGAAGTCATATCATTTGTTGATGTAAACCTAGATGAAGTAATTGATTTGCCCAAATTTGATTATGCAACTATTACTATTGAGAAGATGGGTATACTCTAGGAAGCTGTAGCAAATAGGAAACATTAAGAATTTCTCAAATAGGAGTATAGGCAGAAGCAAGCTTTGATTGATATCAAAGACATTTTTATTGATGAATTTAGTCTGCCAACTCCAAAGAAAGAGAATCCAATAATTGAATAGTTAACTAGCTTAGTGGAGAAGCTAAATAAAATAGACCTAGATTCTAATGTCAAATTACTTGAATGGTCTAAGAGAAAGTTCCAACATAAGGTTGATGAAAAAACATCAAGTGTTATTGCACTAACATAGGTTGAATTAAAAACCAAAATAGAAAGTGTGAAGAATATACTAGAGAATATTTTTCCTTTGTATAGCAAACTAAATAATACTACACTCTTCACAAGGGAAGTTAGGAGCCATATCCTAAACTTGGAGAGTGTTATGCACACATCTGACATCTCTCTACCAAGGTCTCTAGCCCAAAGTGAGAAACACTTCAATACCCTCCTACATTCCCAAAGTCAGTTAACAACATTACATGTAGATGAAGCCAACATCAGGGCTAAACAGATATGCATCCAGTCTACATTGACTTCACATATGGAGATATTGCACAAGGAACTAGCCTACGCCAAAATTCTCATGAAGAAAGACTCTCATCTTTCTACACATGAAGGCTTAGTACACCTTCTTGTCAAGTTGACCATCCAAATTAAGTCATTAGAGGTAGCTTGCGATAATTGGGATGTAGCTCTAAAGATTATCCTTGAGATCCACAAACCATTTTTAGACAAATATAGTATTAGTACATAAACCATTGACATAAGTGTCAAAAAGGGGGAGTAAGGACATAGGGGGATTAATAATGAGAAAGAGTATGGGGGAGATAGAGATAGAGAAAAATAGACAATCTACTTAGGAGGAGAAATATTTTGTATCGAATACAAAGTACAACACAAAACAATCAACTCAGAAGGAGTTATGAGTTATGAAATTTTGAGGTGTGACTGATAAGTCATGTATTGCCAAATTTTGATATTTTGAAATTTTTGCATAGAAGCCGAATAGATACTAGTTATCTATGTTATGCTAATAAGGATAAGATCATTAATGTATGACCAAGTGTTTTTGACACTCACGTAAAAGGAGGAGATTGTTGATCTCAGATTTGTTTTGACTAATGAGTGTCTATACACTTAAGTCATCTACTTAGTTCATACTAAACAAGTAACATATGTTGAGTATAACATATAAGACAATGCATGCCGAGTAAATAGTGAGTGTCAAGCCACTCAAGTTTTGAGTCACTCAAATGCTGAGTAGATAGTATGTGTTGAGTGATTCAAGTGTCGAGCAAGCAGTGCATGCCAAGTCATTCAAATGCTGAGTGACAACATTGAAGTTAGAGTTAGTGTAGAGCACCAAGGACTTCAAATGTTGAGTAATATAGTTTTGACATAGTTGTTTGTATTGGCACAAACTACGTTCCCAAGATGCCTATTAGTGTCCAACACTTAGTGATTCCTAAGGTGGCATTGGTAGATCATCACTATGACCAAGCCATACAGAGAAGGCTGAGATACAAAGGACTTGTTCATATTTCTTCATATGTCGAGCAAGTCAAAGGTTGTCAAGACCCTTGGTAGAGACCGAGTCAGCATACATGTTGTATACAAAAATTGAGACTGAGCATTTGGAAAGTTAGTTTATGCTGAGTAAATTAATTTATGATGATCATGTAGAATCTGGGTGACAACATGAATATTAGTTATGACCGAGCGTTAGAACATTAAAGTTCCAAGTAAACCAGTTTGACATATGAGTTTATAATGGTACAAACACTTATGTAAATCATTTTAGACAACTTCTACACAATATTTGAAGATTGTAGAGATAGTTAAGGAGAGGATTATGTATTTTTTCAGAAGGCATTAATCCCAAGAAAAGAAGATTAACCAATCAAAAAATCAAAAGGGTGAAATATGGATCATTGATTAATATCTAGAACTTTCTATGATTATCTATTTAAGAAGGGTTCTAACCCTAAATAATTATGAGAGAATGAGAAAGTGTGTGTGAGTGAAAGTGAGCATGGAGTGAACAAGCTTAGAACATAACAAGGAAGGCTAAGTCTAAAAGGAGACCAAATAGAGAAATCTAGCAGTGAAGGATAGAACATAACAAATCAGATAAGGAGATCAGTTTTAGATATTGAAGAGAGGAGATCCATAAATTTTTTTTAGAGAAAATCAAAGGATTAGGTACTAAATTAGTTTTGATAGAGTGAGTCAGGGAAAATATCTTGGCATAGTGGTTCTAATAGACCTATTCAAATCTCCTAACAGAGTCCTTACTTCATTGTAAGTGTAAAATCCTTTAATCAAAGTAAGACCTAACAGTCTTAAAATATTTTAATAGAGTAGACCCCTCATAGGGTAGATCATTAGAAGTGATCAAATCATAGCCCTAACAAGAAAACTTTGTTTTTGCAGTAGTAAGGATTTGTGGTTTCATCCTCACCCCAATTTTACCTTCATTTTGTTGAAGTGCTTGTGGGATACCAAAATCTTATGTTATGTGTTTAAGTTTTCATGGATGTCATGCTTAGATAGACTTCATTTTAGCATTACAAGTTATGATTATATGATATGAGATCTAAGATATGATATGGATTAGATGTGAATATAGTTAAAAAATTTATCAATAAAAAGTTTAATAGATCCTGATTCAACCCCTCCCCCCATCTCAGTACCTTGATTTCCAATAAGACTTCCAACATGATTTTCTCTTGGATTAGCAAAGAATCTTAAAAAAATACCAACTACTAATGCAATTTAAGGTCTTTTATGTACAACATATTGTAGTTTTCCAATCATTGACCTATATAATGTTTGATTCACCTCAACAGAATCATCATTCTTTGACAATTTATGTTCAATCACCATAGGTGTTCCAACTAGTCTAGAATCCTCCATCTCAAAGCCTTTAAAATCTCCTTGATATACTTGGGTTGAGTAATGTAAATACCTTTATTCATTTGATAAAATTGCAATCCATTAAAAAATATATATTTCTCCAAACATTGACATCTCAAACTCCTTCTTCATTTCATTAGAAAAAGTTTTTCTCAATGAATATTTCCCTCCAAATATGATATCATCAACAAATGTTTCAGCTAGAAATATCTTAATTTTAGATTTTCAAATAGAGATTTCTACTATCATTAGTTCTCGCAAACTAATTTTCATCGAATAATTGTGTAATCTTTCACACCATGCTCTAGGGCTTGCTTTAAACCATATAAATCTTTGTGTAACTTACATACCATATTCCTTTTTGTTGCATCAAAAAACCCTTCAATTTGTTCTATGTAGACTTCTTCCTCCAAAACTTCATTTAGAAAATTAGATTTAACATTCATTTTGCATACATTGAATCCTTCTAATTGGAGCAAAAATTTCGCCATAGTCAACTCCTTTGTGTGCATATCCCTTACAAACTAGTTTTCCCTTATTTTTTGTGACTTCACCTTTCTCATTCAACTTATTTTAGAGAACCCACTTACTCAAATACAAAATAATTGTTCCAATTGTAGTTTCCAATAGGTATGTTGCATGTTGTCAACATTGCAATCGACAACACATCTAGGGTTCTATTCCTCGTTGCAAGCATCATCACCATGGGATCATTAATAAGTGTTGAAGAATAAGATTGTTAATTCATAAAAAATCATGGACAAGATAGTTAGAGCATAAAAAATATAGTTTGAGAAAAATACAAGTGGAGGATAGAACATGTGATTTAATTGAACCACTTGAAGCACCCTCATCAGGGCCATCAAGTGCAAAACTAGTTAGAAAAACCTATAAAAACAACATGTTTGTATTTAGTTAATGACATAAATTTAAAAAATATAATATTAAGTATATTATTGATGTTTTTTAATAATTAAAAATTGCATTAATATTTACTTGATAACTATTAGCTAGTTGTACACATTCAATCACTCTCCTCTACGATTGAGGTGTCAGAGACTGTAGAGATCCTAATTGTTGTAATTCTAATGAAATGTTATGGAGGAACTTTTGAACTAGAATCATAGCACTAGGGGCTGATGAACAATAAAAAAATGAATGCGCCCTTCTCTCTAGACTCCTCCTTATGGGCTACATGTTCCTTTCTCTTTCTTCGATCAAAACTTGTTTGTGACAACAATATTATTAGCACTATATTAAAAATTACTCCAAAATAGTTGTGAAGAAAAAAAACATAATAAAAAATAACAATGAGTTTTACCTATCAAGAAGAAGAAGTTCCATAAGGATCATCATCATCACATCTATGTGGCTACTGACCCATAATGTTGCCATGTATCTCAACAAAGATTCATTAAGACATGTTAAAACACATTTGTTGTTATTCTAAGTTATGTTGAATAATAAACAGTTATAAGAGAGCTTTTAATTAAAAGAAGAGCTAATTAGATGATGCAATAATTTTTTATAACTCATTCTCTTATTTTTAAAAGATTTTAAATCATGTACAAGTTAATTTTACTATTTGATAACAAAATGCAGTTGTATAAACAAATCGAGTTACTCATGAAAAAACTAGTGCTAATTATTCTCAACCATCTTTAATAGTACTAATAGTTTACAACTACATTAGTATAAAAAAATATAATTTAATGGTGTGTTGGAGTTAATGATTATGGGTTGATTTAAAGGGTGCATAGTATGTGCCACCCCAACCATGATAGTACCTTTATTTGTCTCTATGCGATTCAAATTTTAATCAATAAGAAGCTTTTCATATACATGAATTGATTTTTATCACACATACAAATATGTGATTTCCTTCTCACACCTCAAATAAGCAATTAGGTTGCTTAATAGTTGACATAGGTCACACACTATTTACAAAACTTGCAATATTCCCTTATGCTTTTGGCCTTTTGTCAACATATATAGCTATTCTTATACTTTATTTATTCTCTTTTTGTTGTATATAATTTTCCAAGATTGCATACCTACACATACTTTTTTTTAATCTAACAATCCCCATCCAACTATTGTAATCCTAACAAGGTCTGACACACTCCATCAATTTAACAACTTTATTGTGATAGACCTTTATGCAATCCATGGAAAATAGACCCAAATTGTGTAATGATGAAGGTGTTATGCAATATGTCCTCTCTCCAACTCAAAAGTTAGTGTTTATTGGAGGAAGTTCCTAGTAGACCCACTATCTTTATAGATGTTGGTGTTGCAAATCTACAATAGGCTAGGTGACTAAGAGGGGAGGGGTGAATCAGGCACCAATAAAACTTTTAACTTAATTCACTAATTAATCCTTTTCTAAGCTAATATGGTCTAATTGCATAGCACTTTACAAAATATTTGGTAACCCATAAACCTTCCAAATAGAAAGTAAAATTGGAGGTGGGGATGATACCCACAAGCTTTATTATTGTAGTATAAAGTTGGCCTATTAAGTCTTAGAATTGATCACTTCTGGTGATCTACCTTCTTAGGAGCAATAAGGACTATTCTAGGTCCACCTTGTGAAAGGATTTATATAATACAATTAAGTATGTAATTGGTTAGGAGATTCTACATAAGACTGTTAAGTCCACCTTATTGGAAGATTTGAATGATGCACCTATTAGGAAGAACCAGTAGTTGATCTCTACTCTACAACTCAATTTTTTGTATGAGATTCCTTTGATTTAGAATGATCACCTTAATGTGATGGATGAGACTCTGCTTTTCCTTATACTACTTGTATCCATTTGTCTTCTAATTCACATTCATTCTACTTCTTACTTCTTATACTCTTGTATTTGGATTTGACAAGATATATTACATATACCACACTCAGGTTTTGAAGACCACTTGGCAACATAGTGAACTCAAAAAGATTTGGCACTCGATTGACACTGATGCTTGGTCCACATTGACCTATGGTAATATTTTGTAATAAGAATAGTGGACAATTCCACTTGATCTATGGAAATCTTCTATGCCACCTTTTGCAAAAATTTGTTATAAATTTTTCTTTCTACCCTCTGCAGTAATTTTTCTTGTCCATTCAAGTCTTCATTAAACTTGTTAACTATGTCAACAAGTTGATCCAAAATAGATTTATTTTCATTAATTTGAATACTAAGTGCATCAGCAAATATACCTTTGATTTCTTCTAGCACTTGATTTCTTTACTTTCTCTCCGCTCTTAGTTTCTTCTATTTTTCCCTTTTCTTTTGAAGCTCTCCGAGAGTGTCCATTTCTTAAGGAGCGAGATTTGAGGTATCCCAATTTAGAATTTCTATATCCTCATCTAGGTCAATTTCATCAATGAAGGCTTCTACCTCTTTACCTTTTCCTTTGGAACAAATGAAGGAATAATTTTCTCTCCTTTACTAAAATCTTCAATGCTTAGTTGAGGCTTAGCCTCAACTATCATTGCACTTAGTGTCAAAACACTAGTAGCAGAAACAACATTAATGATTAGAGAAACAATAACAGTAGTAGGAGAACTTACAATACCTTGTTGTGACTCAGTCTAGCTTGATGCAATGAAGAGTAGAGCCTTTTGATCAGTAGATGGAGTGATAGTAATAACACTCATCATTGAACTCGATAAGATAGCTCCAATGGTCAATTGAGTGCTTAGAGGAACTATGTTTAACTCAATTGTCTGTGACTCAATTGCAGCCTTCTCAAAACTTTATGTAACTATTACTTTTCTTGGAGAGTTAGGAAGGGAGGCCATTACTTCTACTACAATCTTTTTAGGATTATAATCTTGAATATTCTAAATCTCAGGAAGATCCTCACTTACTACTTGATCATCATTATCCTCTTCATCATCTTTCTCATCATCCACATCATCTATTTGCATAACTTCCTCACTGGCCTTTGCAACATGTAATCCATAAATTTTCTTCCATGAATTTGTATTTGATTGCACAATAGATTCAATATTTTTTGACAAAATTAGGAATGCATTGAACTTGGGAGTTAGCTTTTGTTTGTGCTTTTTCAATGCTTCCTTCACTTCCTTGTTAGATAGATTTGGCATTGTCTTCATCAAGGTTTGTTCCCTGATATCCTTGGCAACCATTACAACATTGTCCCAGTGGTGTGAAACTTCCTTTAGTAGAATATTTGTAACCTGACTATTTAGCTCCTCCATTTAGAGTATTTCCACTTAGCTATTTTTGCCACTAAGGATTCTTTTATCTATTTTTTCTCTTCCTTATTTCTTGTCTCATACTTAAGAAACTTGAAGTCTGCCATATCTCCACCATCTTGAAGGCATCTTAGTCTTTATTTAAAGATTGGGGCATACCTTTTAAAAGTTATATGTTTCTCTTCTTCTTCATCTTCTTCTTCATCCTATAGTTTGAGCTTCTTCCTTGACTTGGTGGGTTTTCTAGTGAAGAAGGCAGGTGAGGACCTTGTAGCTTTCTTTATTATTGTTTTCCCCTTTTTAATAGGAGGTTCTTCTTGTTCTGATTCTTCTTATTCTTCATGTTCATTTTCTCCTTCTTCATCTCCAATATCATTAGCCTTACCTTCTATGAGCAAAAGAGGGGAATTAGTTTTCTTATTTTCCTTCTAAATCTATTCTCTTTCTTTCTTCCTCTCCTTAGAATCTGAGGAATCTTTATTTCAAGAGAAATATTGGTTTTTTTTCTTCATATGTGCCAAAATATGGTGCCTTAGGGTCCACAGACTCATTGACAAGAGCCTCAATGATGTCTCTAGTATCATCAATGTTTACCTCATAACCAAGAGGTATTACCCATGCAACCCTAGGACTAACTTCCTAAATATGTACCTTGTCACAATCCACAAGGAAACATATGTCTTGTTCATAATGATCTAGTAGTTGCTTAGGTATGATAAACCTACTCTATATCCTTTCCTTAAAGGTTTCAAAATATACATCCATGATGTCCTTAAAATTGTCTCCCATTTCAGCCATATACTCATTGATTTGATATGATTTGATATACAATAGGTATATCTTTCTTCCATACTACAGTGCCCTTGGAAGGAAAGAATTTCTAAACATAAAAGAGCAAGTATGTCAAAAGTGAACCAAACTTACATGGATTAGTCTTGGATGCTCAAATGATCTCCATATTCTTGCTTAACTAGTTTAGCTACAACTCGGCAAGGTCAAAAGATAGATTATTCTTGACTACCTTGTATGCTAAGTCCATAGCTTCAAATGGTACACTATTAAGTCAGCTAGAACTATATATTTTGTGTGCAATTACATGAATTCTAAACTCAATTTTCATGTCAATGACACCATTGAGCTTCATTACTCTATCATCCCACTTGAAAAGAGTCTTCTTTGCCAATTAAACTTGACCTAGGGATTTTTTTGTCTTTTTTTGCTGGTCATAGGCAATCCAATAACCCTATGAATCATGTTCTTTGTTATCTAGATGGGTTGGTTGAGCCAGAATTGCATGTCGTGAACATGGCTCAGGATAAACCTAATCCACTATATGTAGAATGTGGGTTAAACCCTTCACTTCTCGATGTGTATGCTCATGTTTTAGATTTCCATCCACATATAATGCCTCATACACTTGATTCAACTCTAGAGTTCCCAATTCTTGAATTGAATAGTGATATAATGACTTAATGTCATGAATCAATAGTACCTTTGGTGGAATTTAAGAATGAGCAAGTGTATGTGAGTGAGAGTGAGCATGAAGGAGTGAACAAGCTTAGAACATAGCAAGGAAGGCTAAGTCTAAAAGGAGACCATATAGAAAAACCTAGCAATGAAGGACAAAACACAACATATCAAATAAGGAGATCAGTTTGAGATATTGAAGAGAGGAGATCCATAAACAATTTTTAGAGCAAACCAAAGGATCTGGTAGTGAATCAGTTTTGACAAATTGAGTCAGAGTAAATCTCCTGACATAGTGGTTCTAACATACCTATTTAAATCTCCTAACAAAGTCCTTGCTTCATTGTAAGTGTAAAATCATTTAATCAAGGTAAGACATAAAAGTCTTAAAATCTTTTAACAGAGTAGACCCCTCACAAAGTAGATAATCAAAAGTGATCAAATTATAGCCCTAACAAGCAAAATTTTATGTTGCAATAGTAAAGAATTGTGGGTTTCATCCTCACCCCAATTTTACCTTCATCTTGTTGAAGTGCTTCTGGGTTAGCTCAAAATCTTTTTGTTATGTGTTTATGCTTTCATGGATGTTATGCTTAGATAGATTTCATTTCAGTAATACAAGTTATGATTGTATGGTATGAGATCTAAGATATGATATGGATTAGGTGTAAATATAGCTTCTTCTTTTTATCAGTAAAAAGTTTAATAGATCCTAATTCACCCCCTCCCCCCTGAGTATCTTATTTTCCAATAAGACTTCCAACATGATTTTCTCTTGGATTAGTAGAGAATCTAACAATAATAAAACTACTAATGCAATGTCAGGTCTTCTATGTATGACATATTGTAGTTTTCCAATCATTGACCTATATAATGTTTGAATCACCTCAACAAAATCATCATTCTTTGACAATTTATGTTCAATCACCATATGTGTTCCAACTGGTCTAGAATCTTCCACCTCAAAAGTCTTTAAAATCTCCTCAATATACTTGGTTTGAGTAATGTAAGTGCCTTTATTCATTTGATAAACTTGCAATCTAATAAAGAATTTTATTTCTCCAAACATTGACATCTCAAACTCCCTCTTCATTTCATTAGAAAAAGTTTTTTCTCAATGAATATTTTCCTCCAAATATGATATCATCAACAAATATTTCAGCCAAAAATATCTTACTTTTAGATTTTCAAATATAGATTGATATTTTTGTTAGTTCTCACAAACCAGTTCTCACCCAATAATTGTGTAATCTTTCATACCATGCTCTAGGGGCTTGCTTTAAACCATATAAAGCTTTGTGTAACTTACATACCATATTCTTTTTTCTTGCATCAACAAATCTATCGGGTTGTTCTATGTAGACTTCTTCCTCCAAAATTCCATTCAAAAATATAGATTTAACATCCATTTGGTACACTTTGAATCATTTGTAAGAAACATATGCAAGCAAAGTTCTCACTCCTTTCAACCTTCCAACTAGAGCAAAATTTTATCCATAGTCAACTCCTTTGTGTGCATATCCCTTACAAACTAGTCTTGCCTTAGTTTTTGTGACATCACCTTTCTTATTCAGCTTATTTTAGAGAACCCACTTACTCAACAACAAAGCAATTGTTCTAAATATAGTTTCTAATAGCTATGTTCGGTGTTGTCAACATTGCAGTTGGCATTGCATCTAGGGTTCTATTCCTCATTGCAAGAAGCATCACTATAGGATCATTAAAAGTGTTGAAGAATAAGATTGTTAAAGCATAAAAAATTATGGACAAGATTGTTAGAGCATAAAAAAATATAGTTTGAGAAAAACACAAGTGGAGGATAGAACACGCGATTTACTTGAACCACCTAAAGCACCCTCATCAGGGCCATCAAGTTAAAAACTACTTAGAAAAACCTATAAAAACAACACATTCGTATTTTAGTTAATGACATAAATAAAAGAGTATAATATTAAATATATTATTGATGTTTTGTTTTAATTAAAATTTTCATTTATACTTACTTGATAACTATTAGCTAGCTGCTTCAATTCAATCACTCTCCTCTATAACAGAGGTGTCATGGACTATAGAGGTCCCAATTGTTGTAATTCTAATAAAATGTTATAGAGGACCTTTTGAATTGGAACCATATGATTAAGGGTTGATGCAAAATAAAAAAATTAATAGGTCCTATCTAGATTCCTCCTTATGGGTTGCATGTTCCTTTCCCTTTCTCTGATCAACACTCATTTGTGACAACAATATTATTAGCACAATATTAAAAATTACTTCGAAATAGTAGTGAAGTAAAAATGTAATAAAAAATAACAATGAGTTTTACCTATCAAGAATAAGAAGTTCCATGAGGATCATCATCATCATGTCTATGTAGCTACTGATCCATAATGTTGTCAGGTATCTCAAAAATGATTTATTAAGACATGATAAAACACATTTGTTGTTATTCTAAGTTATGTTGAGTAATAAATAGTTATAAGAGAGTTTTAATCAAAAGAAGAGATAATTAGATGATAAAATAATTTTGTAAAACTCATTTTTTATTTTTAAAAGTTTTTAAATCATGTGCAAGTTCATTTTACTGTTTAATACCAAAATGCAATTGTATAAACAAACCCAATTACTCATGAAACAAATGGTGTGTTGGAGTCAATGGTTAGAGGTTGATTTAAATGGTTCATAGTATGTACCACCCAACCTTGATAGTACCTTTATTTGTATCTATGTGATTCAAATTGTAATCAATCAGAAGCTCTTCTTGTACAAGAATTGATTTTATCACACATAAAAATATGTGATTTCCTTCGCACACCTCAAATATGCAATTGGGTTGGTTAATAGTTGACGCAAGTCACACACTATTTACAAAACTTGCAATATTCCCTAATGCTTTTGACCTTTTGTCAATGTATATAGCTATTCTTTTACTTTGTTTATTTTCTTCTTGTTGTATATAACTTTCTAAGATTGCATATCTACACATACATTTTTTTCATCTAACAATCCCCATCCAACTATTGTAATCATAAAAAGGTCTAACATACTCCATTAATTCAATCACTCTCCTCTATGACTAAGGTGTCAGATACTATTGAATAAAAGAGTATAATGTTAAATATAAAAGTGTATAATATTAAATATATTATTGATGTTTTTTTGTAATTAAAATTTTCATTAATACTTACTTGATAAATATTAGCTAGCTACTTCAATTCAATCACTCTCCTCTATGACTGAGGTGTTAGAGATTGTAGAGATCCCAATTGTTGTAATTCTAATGAAATGTTATGGAGGACCTTTTGAACTGGAACCATAGGATTATGGGCTGGTGAAAAAATAAAAAATGAATGGGTCCTTCTCTCTAGACTCCTCCAATGGGCTACACCTTCCTTTCCCTTTCTCTAATCAACACTCATTTGTGACAACAATATTATTAGCGCTATATTAAAAATTACTAGAAAATAGCAGTGAAGAAAAAAACATAATAAAAAATAACAATGATTTTTACCTGTTGAGAAGAAGAAGTTCCATGAGGATCATCATTTCCACGTCTATGTGGCTATTGATCCATAATGTTTCCATGTATCTCAACAATGATTCATTAAAACATGTCAAAACACATTTGTTGTTATTCTAAGTTGTGTTGAATAATAAACAATTATAAGAGAGCTTTAATTAAAGAAGAGCTAATTAGACAATACAATAATTTTATATAACTCATTTTTTTATTTTTAAAAGATTTTAAATCATGTACAAGTTAAGTTTATTATTTAATACCAAAATGCAATTGTATAAACAAATCTAATTACTCATGAAAAAACTAGTGCTAATTATGCTCAACTATCTTTAATAGTACTAATAGTTTACAACTAGGAGGAGAGTGACATATATTAGTAGAAACGCTAGTTTTAAAAAATTATAATTTAATGGTGTATTGGAGTCAATGATTAGAGGTTGATTTAAAGGGTGCATAGTATGTACCACCCCAACTATGATAGTACCTTTATTTGTATCTATGTGATTCAAATTGTAATTAATAAGAAGCTCTTCCCATACAGGAATTGATTTTATCGCACATAAAAATATTTGATTTCCTTCTCACACCTAAAATAAGCAAGTAGGTTACTTAATAGTTGACGCAGGTCATGCACTATTTACAAAACCTGCAATATTCCCTAATGTTTTTAGCCTTTTGTCAATGTATATATAGCTATTCTTTTACTTTGTTTATTCTCTTTTCGGTGTATGTAATTTTCCAAGATTGCATACCTACACATATTTTTTTTTAATCTAACAATCCTCATCCAACTATTGTAATCGTAACAAGGTTTGACATACTCCATCAATTCAACAACTTTGTTGTAATAGACCTTTATTCAATCTATGGAAAATAGGCCCAAACCATGTAATGATGACGATGCTATGCGATATGTCCTCTCTCCAACACAAAAATTAGTGTTTATTGGAGGTAGTTCCTAGGGGACCCATTGTCTTTGTAGATGTTGGTGTTGGAAATGTATAGTAGGCTAGGTGATTGAGAGGGGAGGGGTGAATCAGGCACCAATAAAACTTTTAGCTTAATTCACCAATTAATCCTTTGTAAGCTAATTTGATCTAATTGCATGCATGGAAGATGGAAATAAATAAAACATTTATAACAGTTGACATGATATCTAGTAACCTAGAAACCCTCCAAATAGAAAGTAAAACTTGGGTGGGGATGATACCCACAAGATTTATTACTGCACTATTAAGTTGGCGTGTTAAGACTTACAATTGATCACTTCTAGTGATCTGCCCTAATAGGAGCAATAAGGACTATTAGGTCTATTAGCAATATGACCAATCAATTAGATAAGGTAAGTTATATGGTTGTCATTTATGGAAACATATTTGTTTTGCTAATTAGTCATGATTATTTGTGAAGGAAAGTTGTCTAAGTATTAGACAATATTACAATAGCATTACAAATTTGATGATAGTGGAATATTCTCTTGGACAGTTAACCAGAGATGCATGACATCAACCTGATGACATATACCAGTGCACATGTCTGTATGACCAACCAAGTTCAAGTTATGAAGGAATTAGTAATGCAGTGATAATCCATCACAAAACAAAGCATATCAGCAAAATGTATTAAACGAATTGATTTATTGTTTTAATTACTATTTCTTAATGAGTCGATCTAAGGATGTTATGTGAGCATAGTAAGGAATAATTTACCAATATGTTTGGTATAATTAAAGGACTTCATTTGCAAAGTTAGAGAGGAGTACAAAAAAGTGTAATCAATGATTGCGAACTTGATATGATCTTGTGAAATGAGAGTATCAAGTGTGTGATATTATGACATATGATGTGAAGTATTGTTATGCAAGATATGATGTAGATTTATATGTGTGTAGTCACTCTTGTATGAAGAATTTTCAGTCAGAAGATTTGTGAAGTACAACAAGTATCTTAGTATTACATGTATACTTATTTCTTGAAGAACTCTCCAAGTTAAGATAAATCCACACATTATGACTCTCTCCATTGACCTAAATCTGGGAGTATAGATTTACATGAATCCCAATGATGCAACAAAACCAAACATCATGAACTCACTCAACCAACCTAAATCTGGGAGTATCGATTCTACACAAATCCTAGCATCCATGAAATGACAAGAAGTGTTTGATCAAAAATAATAACACCAAGTAGAAATCACTCAATCGAACACATAGTTAGGAGTACAGATTCAACATGAATCCTAATACAAACATAAAGATTCAAAAAATAGTCAAATTAACATCCTATGGATAATCTAAATCCATGACCAACACCATGCCAAGAAAACCCAAGAAAATTAGGTAGCACATGGATCGAGGCAAAAACTCAAAAGCCCAACGTGGACAAAAATTAACAAAAATAAAACCCATTCTACCCTCGAGTAAATGAGCCATAGAAATCCAATAAAAAATGGGTTCAAATACCATATGCAAATATGACCAGCATAAGTGCGAAACCCCAAATCCCCATCCCAAAAATCAAAGAAATGCTCATACCCAACCAATTGGGCAGAGCTAGCAATTAGAAATAGAGGGGAACGCTAGTTCTCAGCTTCCTAAAAAACTACTACCAAAAATAGAATTAGAAACAAAGCTGAAATAATAAAATAAGAGAGTCCTACCTCACTGCCAAAAGGGCAAATACAGGAATTTGAAAAGTAAATTAAAAACCCTGCAGAAACTACCAAAAGTCATGGAAATCCAAGGTCTCCCCAAGTTGGATCCAATTTGACCAACCTCGCGATGATCCCATGCTTGTAGCTCCGACAACAAACAAAACAATATTTCCTCTTGACGACAATTTGGAATTTTCTCTCAAATTTCTATTCCACAAAATGAGAAATGAGGGATAAAATTCTATTTTGGATAGTTATTCACTTTTTGAGTGAATAAAGGGTTAGGGTAATTAACTAGGTCACCTAGTTAAACCCTAAATCCACCCAAACAAAAATAGACTATTCCAAGTAATTGTAATTCAACTAGAACAAAGTTGTAGGGAATTAAATTAATTTAAATAAAGCCCAAAATTCCCTTAAGACATTAAAACACAATAATTAGATAACTTCCACGACCACTGTGGATTCCTAAATGCACAAACACGCTCACCAGTCTAATCACATAATGCATTATGAATATAGATTTAAAAATTACAAGAGGATTAAAATAATAATAAAGATAAATTTCCCATACAAGGATGATAATGGCTTAACATGAAAGTTTTGATCACTAACTCCATATGTCGCGGCTAGGGATATAAGTCTTGCACAATAAACTCACACAATCAAGTGTAGATGCACAATATATAATAGTCAAAGCAACAATTATACAAAATTGCATAATTAAAGTCTCTAATTAATTTCATTAAAATAATCTATTTAAATTGTTAATTTTCACAATAGTAAAATATTATTGCAAGAACGTTGTAAATACTCATAGCACAATCACATCACAAAGAAAGATTATCAGGGTTGCATCCATCAAGATGACTTAAATAAATCCATTGGGAGAGGCACTACATCATCCCCCCAAAGACTAGGCTTACTCTTGGAAGCTTGTAATCCAAGAATAGAAACCAAGCACCCCAAGTATCGAAACACAATCCAACAAATCACAAAAACTTCATCCAGCCACAACTCAACACCATAAGCAAGATACACACTCAAAATCCTAGTTTCCAAAGAATGCAACAATAAAATGTTCATAATTGCAAGAGAGGAGGAATTCTGAGACACACCATACATCCAAATCAACTAGTAAAAGAAGATTCTCAAGCCATATTCTTCTCATTTAACACAACCAACATTAGATCACTCTTCTTACAAGTAGTTAAGAATAATTGAAACCAAAGAGTTCAACAACCAACAACAAGAATAAATAACCATTTAATAGTTATAGACCTTTTATCAACTTTCTTTCTCTTTCATATAAATATTGCATTTAATCAAAATTGAACCAAACAACCTTTCATTACACTTTATATCTATTAACACACACACTCACACACAAGTTGTTTGTCTACAATCTCATCTCTTATACATACTATCAGTGGTCTGAGATGGACATGATAGAGTCACAACACACAATTGGGCAGCAATAAAAACATTTAGAATAGTCATCATGAAGTAAAAGAAAAGCCCAAATAGGGGAATTATCAATTCTAATAGTAAATCTAGAAAAGTGCACATTTCAACAATAAGTCAAATGTGACAATTGTCACAAAGAGAGTGATAGAGAAATTCTGATGACTAGTCCAAGACAGGGAAAATACTAAAAACCAATGCTAGCCCAACAACAAGAGGAAAGTACCTCCAACCAAATAAAATAAGACGTTAACTAAATCACATAACATGGGACAACTGAGAATAGTCACCCAAGAGGGATTAATCACCACAAGGTGCTAAGGAATACATCTTCCTAGCAACGTTAGAGAACACACTTGTGTACATCATAAAATTTACCATCAATGACTTCATGTATATGCATCACTACAATAATTTTTTATTTTCCATGTAATGCAACATTCAAATATCCAACGATTTTACTTAAATTTCCATAAGCTTAAGAAACAAGCAGTTTGTGGACATAAGTCATCAACCCAAAGGATCTAAAATAACACCTACTTCTTTGCAATAATTTACAATACACACTCATTTCTTTACTTTCAATAGGAGAAAATCAAAACTTACAAACCAAAAATCACATGAATCATGAGAATAAACCAAGGAGAGATGTTCTTTTTAAGCCCCAAAGAACAAGTTCCTAGCATGGTTAAACATACATTCCATTTCTAACTAACCATAACATAATTAAGAAATACAAGCAGAGACCAACAATGGTCACTCACAAGATGAAGGTTCAAAGTTACAACCACTCATCTATTGAACACCATGTTGAAAGATAAATGTTGAATCCTAAAATTTGGTGAAGTTTGAAATCCGAAAGCCTTGAAATTTCCTAGAATCTTTATCTTAACTCGGAGAGGTCTAGAACCTATCTCAAATGAATTGCCACATATATTAAAATGTACCTTAAGATAATTAAATGATATATTTTAACCACATAGAAAATCTTTTTTGAATTAGGAAGGTGTAAAAACCAACAGGGTGTCCAAAAATAAACTTCTGAACTTCCCTTTGCCAAACTCAAATGCTCCCCATTTCTCATGCGAGGAAACACTGGTGTCAAACTTCACGTGAGGATTTGCATTGCCTCACATGAGTCTTTGCATCTCTTCGCATGAGCCCTCACATCATGTCATGCAAGGAAGTGCATGACTTTGCACTAGACTTTATTTTGCCATGCGAGAAAGTACATGCTCACGTAAGGAAATACATTCTCACGTGAGGGAATGTCCTTCCTAAGTAAGAAAACAATTAATAGCATGACCAAAAAGCATAAAAGCATGAAACCTCCACACCGAGGAGTACTTGATCCACATAAATTAAGGAATGATTACTCAAGAGCATTAGAGACAAGACACCATGCAAGAAGAAGGAGATAACATATATCAATCTAATCCATGAAGCATATGAAAGAACATGCAGAAAGAAACATTGCAATGTACATACACAGTTCATAAATTGAACATCATATGAAGGAAAGCATAAAAATATAAGCACCAACACAACTAAAACTTGTGTGCAATTCCTCCCAACAATAATAGCATCATGAGACCTCAAAAGCCCCAGCCATCCCCTGTGCATAACATCCCAAACTGCCAACTAGATTGTCAAAATTGTCTCATGAGAGAGTTCCTACTACAAATATAACTAACATTATAAGAACAAGAAGATCTAACATGCTAATCCATCAAATCATAGATACTCCAACTAGTAGTGAATCACATCATCTAGCCATATGTTATAACATCATAATAAAGGAATGCATCAATAAAACTAACATCATCTAAACATGATAGCAAAGCATTCCAATTAAAGCATAAACCACAAGGAAATATACTTTGGAAACCCAAATATACCAAGTGAATATTAAGCATCAATCTCGACTAGAAATAAACCATCTCTATACAGCAGTCCCCAGTAGTGGCATAGGTAGCTATGCCTCTCAACCATGTGGAACCCGTAGGCCCACTCCCATCATGCTAATGGAGATAATGATCCAACCCCAAACACACATAAAGAAAACATCCATGACTATCACTCACGCCAGATAGTAAAGAGGACTAAAACCAAGATCATGAGATAATGCAGTTACAATAGGTCCTGGTCAAATACTCTATGGGTCAACTATGTAGGGACTCAATGGAGGGTAAATCGCTTGGCATTGGAAAGCCCAAGCTTAAAATAGGTGTAGAATGAATCCCTCAGTAAACTATCACACCAATGTGGAACAAATTCCTTAGAAAACCATCACACCCATGTGGAATGAATCCCTCGAGAAACTATCATGTCATGCCTTCAAAGACATCGTATAGGCATTCACTTATCTGAATTAAGTTTTATTACCCATTTATTAATTTAGTTATCACTTGTTTATAACTTCTTTATACCAACTTGGGAAATAGTCACCAAGGTTGTAATAGAAGCCCCTCCATGTTGCTACCCTAAATACCCATGCTCATCACATGATGAGTGCTTGTAGGCAATGCATATTCTCAACCCAACCCCAATTAATATAACTCCACCAAATACAATTGAGAGTTTAAGCATCACAAGCACCCAAAAAATTCATGCACACATGCTCATGTGTGGGTGCACCAACATCACAATGATCATAAAACAAGGGTTGGATGAGAATAAAAGCAAAACAAATCACTCAACTGGCCTATATCCGGGAGAACAAATTCTACATGAATCCTAATAAATAATAAATCCAAACATCATGACTCACTCTACTGGCCTAAATTTGGGAGTATGGATTCTATAGGAATCCCAATGATGCAACAAAACCAAACATCATGAACTCACTCAAATGACCTAAATCCAGGAGTATGGATTCTACATGAATCCTAACATCCATGAAATGACAACAAGAGTTCGATAAAAAATAATAACACAAAGTACAAATCACTCAACCAAACACATAGTCGAGAGTAAAAATTTGACGTGAATCCAAATGTAAACATAAAGACACAAAAATGGTTGGTTGACATCCTACATATAATCTAAATCCACAACCAACACAATGCTAAGAAAACCCAAGAAAACTGAGCAACATGCAAATTGAGGTGAAAACCTCAATAACCCAACATTGATGAAAATCAACAAAAACAAAACCCATTCTACCCTCAAGTAAATGAGCCACATAAATCCAATAAAAATCAAGTTTGAACACCATATGCAAAAATGACCAGCATAACATTGCAAAACCCCAAACCCCCATACTAAAAATTAAGGAAATTCTCATACTCAACCAATTGGGTAGAGCTAGCAATCAGAAATTGAGGGGGACACTAGTTCTCAGCCTCCTAACAAATTGCTACTCATCAAACACCTATTTTCATAAACTTTTTGAATGATGATATTTCATCTTTGGACCACAAATTGGACATGCAAAATTTTCCTTTGTTTTGAAGACCTACAAGATAATGATACAAATAAATTAAATATGTTAATTTTAATCATTAGAATTATCATGTGCAAATTGAATTCACCATAACACACCACAAAAATGTGTCAGCCCTGGGGCATCATGTATTGTCCATACAAGAATTTCATGGAATTGAAATTATCTTTGTCTTATTGGTCTAGAGATGTCATACATAGTAACACCATTCTATAACTCCACCATCTCCTTGATATGAGGCTCAATATATACATCCATCTCTTTATCTTCATACTTACCTAGTTCAATAAAAAATAACAACATTACATTGCAAGACTTATAATTACATGTAGATAACTATAAAATGATTAAATACCTAGAACAATTATTTCCAACATAATGTGCTCCCTCTTTATCAACATCCATAGAGTATGGTTATTGTTGATAACAAAAATATGCCACATTGAGTAAATAAATCTCAACTCTCCAAATGGATTGACATTACCCGCTTTCAATGAAATCCTGCAATTTTAAGGTTCTTCTTTAAATTGTGATCACTTTTCCTCTATGTCCATAAATTTTGAACCATCTATAGGTATTAGAACAATGTCATCTCAACTTGTATTAAGTGCATGTTAATCCATAAATTGTGCCAAGCTACTACACCTGAATAATCGTTGCAAACATAGAATAATGGGGATGTAACAAAGAATCTTACGAGGCACATTTTTTGTTATTTGATCTAGTCTATATCTACTCATATCACATTTAAATTTGTTTATTACAAATTCATGTTCTTTATGTCAAATAATATGATCATTGGGACAAGCATCTATTGCTTGATACTCCATTCCAATATATTTCATAGTGGCACATAATTCGTGGTATGAGTAAGGGAGAATATTTGATGGTGGTAACAAAAACTCACCTATCAATCTACAAAAAAAGAATAAGTTGTTAATATAAATAAATATTAATGGTACATGTTTTACCCTTTATTGACAATAACGACATACATACATACATATATATATATATATATATATGACAAACCTTAGTATATTTGATATTGTTATGTTGGATAAACCATTCATAACCTTCAAATTCACCAACAACAATATAATAGATAAAAGAGTTGTTTGGGAGCCTTCATAAAGGTCATGTTTATCATCTAAAGTAGAGGTATACAATGGATGACATCAATGTCATCATGATCATCATCATCATCAGTTGCATTAGTAACAAATACACCATGGATCAATGTATTTGTATCATCATCTTCAAATGTTTTTTCTTGTGTGGTCACCAACTTCTATGGAATCATGATCTTCAGCTTCAATATTTGCACATTCATGTTCCTCCACTTCCAAAACCATATTCACTAGGATGTGGTTTCCCATATCACATATTTTTGTGGGGAGATTGACCTATATAAAAATGATGAACATAAACAAACCATGGTCATGATCTCATAATCAAGTGATTTCATATGTATATTAATTGTTAAAATAATATAATGAACAACTTACCAATGCACCATTTTGAACCCCCCTTCAATGTGACAATTGTCCTTACAATGTATCTTAGCTATTTTGATTAGGAGTCTTCTAGTGTTTAATCCCTTACACCTTTTGTAGGGACAATAGCATTTTCCATCACCTTCTCTTTCAAAGTTAGACACAATCTAGTGACTGTCCCCCTATTTTGATCTAATTCAATTCTATTATCTAACATGATCCTTCTTCCTTCTTCACAGGAATATCTTTTGCTTGTACCCTTATTCAATTGGTTGTACTTGATATATCCATCATTGATAACCATTTCACCATACACAATAACATTAGAGAGAAAACCTTGAAAATGAACAATGAATTTTATGATACAAAAAAATTAAGTTAAACATCTACTAAGATGAAAAGCCTTTAACTAAAATTATCCCTTTTTTAATCTCAAAAGATATGCATGTCCAACTTGAACTAACTTGGAATATTTTCATACAATATTAAGTCTATGGCAATCTATGGTTATTTGAAGCCATTTTTAGATTGATTCATTGATAATCCAAAACAAATTGAGAGGTCTCTGGTTTGCCGAACCATTTGTATGTAAGATTTGTGGTCAATCAAAACCAATTGCACATGAGGATTTAAGACATGTAGCCTAATCCTAACATGAACAAGACAATGATGATTTGAAAAAGTGAGTTATATGATGAATATGAAATTTGATTAGTATTGAGTTGGTGGGAACCAAGATGAACTTATATGTCTTTACATCATGTCTCATAATTCTATTTACAATGTATATACAAATTTCCCTCATTGGATAAAACTATAAAGATGTCTCACAATTCTTCCTATAATTTTCCACAATACACCCAAAATATAAAAACTAAATAAAACTATAAATTTATTAATTCCATCTTTATTTTTCAAAGTCTATTTGTATGAGAGGGGATATTAGAATGGTATACCATGGTATGAGTTGTACTTGTTGAATCTAACTATTAGATCCCTCGATCGGTGGCTTTGATTATGTGTTTTGGACAATAAAGATGCAAACCTTTTTGTTTTCTATAGATGTTGATGTGGGGTTTTATTGATTATGTGACTTTGAGAGTTCTAATGTACAAGAGAGACAATAATAATTTGCTAACATAATTAATTTTCTTTCCTCTCCACAAATGTAGTCTACGAATGAGCTAACATACCTTAAGAAGAGTACAAAAACTCATAATGCTAGTCCTTTATGAATACCTTAAGGGTTGACTGGTATAAAAAATAAATAAGAGTTATCATACAAACTATAAACATTGCAACATTCAATATTAAGTCAATTCAAAGGACAATGTTAACTATTGCATATAATTTTCATTTTTCCAATACACATTAGAGGATAAAATTTTGCGACCTTTAATATGTTAGCAACCTCATAAGGTCTTAATCAAGGTAGGAGATGTGTGAGTGAGACTCTTTGTTCTCCACTAAGAAAGATCACTGTAGAGACATATATCACAAGGGCACATCTATAGACAAAATATATGTTCACTCCTAAATCCCAAATGAATGAATGGATTGATGTATTGATAGCTTAGATTGACACAATTTTCATATGACCATATGAAATGAAATGGGCATGTCCTAAGTAGAAAGAAACTAGAATTGTTAGTTTGTGGTGACTGATCAGAAAATATAGCCCACGATTGTCAAGGGTTCAAGGGTGTAGTTCCTAAGAAATTTTATTTGGGGCTATTTTGTGTGTTGACATGTTGTACTTATTCTAGCCCTAATTTTGTAAGTGATAAAAATCTTGTATAAAATGGCTTAGGGTTAAAGATTTCATAGTGTGTGTTGATATAGTAGCTTCTTGTGGTTGTATTGAGTTGTAATGGATTATAGTTTGCTATCAGGTTGTAATCACAAGATAATAAAATATTGGACTCACTATTTGTGGGACATAGCCCAGGGATTGGGTGAACAACATTAAATTTGTGTGTGTTTTTTTTTGTTATTGGATATGTTTGCATGTAATTGTTATTTATGTCTCATTAATCCTAACAAGTGGTATACTAGCCTAGTTGTTTCAATTATCTTGTACATGAAAGTATCATAGTTTAGTGGGAGCAATGGAAGATGAGGTTAAACTGAAGGTTGAGAAGTTTAATGGGAAAAATTATTCATTATGGAAAATGCAAATAGAGGACTATCTTAATCAGAAGGATTTATGGTGGTCATTCCAAGGAAAATATAAGAGACATATTGCTATGCCAGATGAGGAGTAAAATATTTTGGATAGAAAGGCACTTGAAAGTATTTGTTTATGCCTAGCACAATTAGTGGCATTTAATATTACAAAAGTGAAGACGATTGAAGAGTTGATGCAAACCATAGAAAAGCTTTATGAAAAGCCCTATGCTTCAAATAAGGTATCTCTCATGAAGACTTTATTTAATATAAAAATGGAAGAAGGTGAATCTATTGTAGATCATTTAAATGAGTTTAAAATAGTTACCAGTCAATTATCTTTTGTAAATATTAATTTCGATGAAGAAATTAGGACTCTCTTGATTTTGTGTTCTTTGCTTGAAAGCTAGAATGACTTGTTAAAGGTTGTGAGTAATTCTAATTTAAGATCTAATATGCTAAAATTTGATTATGTGATTGGTGTTATTTTAAGTGAGGAAACTCATAAGAAAAGCTCAAGTGGATCTAAACCAGAAAGTGTTTTGAATGCACAAAGGAGAGGCAGAATAAATGATAGAGGAAATAACTCTGGAAATTGTGGGAAATCAAGAGAAAAATCAAAGGGGAAGAGGTCTCAATCAAGAGGACCAAAAGGTTGCTGGTATCATGGGAAACCAAGACATACAAAGAAATATTGTTGGAACCAAAAGAACAATGAAGGAGACAAACAAGAAGGGAACAATGAAACAAATGTGGTAAGTAATAAATTTGAAGAGGATGCTTTTCTTCTTTCTTTAAAATTTTTTTATGATTCATGGGTTTTGGATTCAAGGGCTTCATTTCATGCTAATCTACATAGAGGTTACTTTCTTGACTATGTCCAAGGGTATTTTGAACTTGTTTGTTTGGGGGATAATGAACCTTGTTAGATTGTTGGAAAGGGAAAAATTAAAATATGTTGCAGAATGAGAATCATCGGATACTACAAGAGGTAAGACATGTTCCAAAGCTAAGTAGGAATTTAATTTCAATAGGACAACTGGGTGATGAGGGTTGCACATTTACTTTTCATGGTAAAAATTGGAAGGTTTCAAAAGGTTCTCTTTTAGTAGCATAAGATGTGAAAGCAAAAAATTTATATCTTTGTACACGTCATATTGTTCCTTCTATTTTAATTATTTTAGAGAAAAATGAATGTTCAAGAATAATTGTTGCAGTCGAGCAGGAAGAACAAATAGTTTTTGTAGATTGTAAAACAACACTATGGAACAAAAAACTTGGGCACCTGAGTGAAAAAGGTATGAAATTACTTCATTCAAATAAATTTTTACTTCGTCTGAAATGTGTCATTATGGATTTATGTGAAAGTTATGTGTATGGAAAACAAAAGAGAGTGATTTTTTTGAAGAGTGGAAGAAAAAGAAAAATGAGAAATTAGAGCTTGTGCATACAGATGTATAGGGACAAACTCAGGTATCTTCCCTTGGTGGCTCTCATTATTATGTTACATTTATTGATGATACAACTATAAAATTATGGGTTTACTTCCTTTGACATAAATGTGATATATTTATAACTTTTTAAAAATGAGACTGGTAAAATATTAAAATGTCTTAGATCTGATAATGGTGGTAAGTAATGCATAAATTAATTTGAAGATTATTATTCCACTAATGGTATTTGTAGGTAAAAAATTGTTCCAAGGACTCCACAAGAAAATGGTGTGGTTGAATGCATAAACTAGACAATAATGGAGTGTGCAAGGAGTATTAAGTTACATGCTGGTATACCCTTAAATATGTGGGCAAACGTTGTTAAAATTTCTATATACTTGTTTAATAGAGGTCCCTCTACTCCTTTGGGTTGTGATATTCTAAAGGAAACATGGACTGGTAAGAAGGTGAGTTATTATTTTCTTAGAATCTTCGGTCGTGAAGCATTTGCACATATAGATTATGAAAAATAGAACCAAGCTAAAAAGACAAGTCAAAAAAATGTGTATTTGTTGGATATGGCATTAATGTATTTAGTTATAGGCTTTAGGATTTTGAAAATTATAAGATTGTTAGAAGCAGGGATGTTATATTCAATGAGAAATTGTTGTACAAAGATTTGTTGCAGTTGTATGAGAATAAATAAAATAATTATGTGGTGTTAGATGAACCTCGAAAGGATGATATTTCAATAGTCCCTCATGCTCTACAACAACTACAACAAATACCATACACACCAATGAACGTTAGATGATCAAAAAGGCTAAGTAGACCTCGAGAAATATTTTCTTCCTTTTTGTAATCTATTTTATTAATAGGTACTAGTGAACTTGAATATTATGATGAAGTTGTACAGGTGGATACAAAGATTCAGTTGGATTCTACAATGGTAGAAGAAATGGACTCCTTCCTAAAAAATCAGAGTTGAGATTATGTAAGTTACCTGTAGGTAAAAGGGCTTTACAAAATAAATGGCTTTACATGTTGAAAGAAGATGATAGATGTAAGAAAATATTTAAAGTCGGGTTAGTTGTGAAAAGATTTGCACATAAAAGGGGCATTTATTTTGATGAGATATTTTCTTTTGTTATTAAAATAACTTCTATTCATATTGTTTTAAGTATTGTGCCTACTAAAGATTTGCACTTGGAGCATCTTGATGTTAAAACAACTTTTCTTCATGTTGATTTGGATGAAGAATATATATATATGACACAATCATAGGGATTTGAGGTCAAAGGTAAGGATAATTTAGTGTGTAGATTGAAGAAACATTTATATAGCTTGAAGCAAGAACCTTGGAAATGGTATCATAAATTTGATAGTTTTATGAATGAGAATGGTTATACTTAGTGTCATTCAAACCATTGTTTTAATTTTAAGAGGTACAACTATATTATTTTATTTTTATATGTTGATGATATGCTTTTAGTTGGGTCTAACATGGATCACATTAAGGGGTTAAAATAAGAATTAACACATTCATTTTCTATGAAGGATTTGGGAGTGAAAAAACAAATACCTGGTATGAAAATTTGTAGAGTTAGAAATAAATAAAATAGACATTATCTCAAGCTGATTATATTGAGAACGTATTGCAACATTTCTCTATGGAGAATGTCAAAGCTGTCAACACACCTTTGTCTGGTCATTTAAATTGACTAAGGAGATGTGTCCAAAAACACAAGAAGAGGAGGATAAGATGTCCAAGATACCTTATGTTTTAGATATAGGGAGTTTAATGTATGTCATGGTATGTACTAGGCTAGTATTGCACATTTAGTGGGAGTTTTTAGTAGGTATATGATTCATCTTGGAATTGAGCATTCAAATGCAATCAAATGGATTCTAAATTATTTGAAAGGAACATTCAGTAAATGTTTACATTTTGTGGGCTCTACTAATAATTTACAAGGATATTTTGAGTCATATTTGGTAAAGGATCTTTATATCAATTGGAGTACTATAGGTTATGGATTTACCATTGGTGGGAAACGATGTGTTGGATTTCTTGGTTATAGAAGGTGAATATTTATCCACTACAGAGGTAGAGTATGTTGTTTCTATAGAGGTAGCCAAGGAGATGGTATGGCTTCAATTCTTTATGGAAGAATTAGGATATCCAAAGAGAGATAATTATCTATACATAGATAGTCAAATATTTATTCATCTTGCCAAGAATTGTGCTCTACATTCAACAAAAAAACACATAAAATTATAGTAGTATTTAATTTGGTCATTTTTGTATGATGAACAGTTAGAGCTAGACAAGATACATACTGATGATAATCCAATGGCTATGTTCACAAAGATAGTGACAAGGGAAAAAATTAAATCCTCTTCATCCTTAGCTGGTCTTCTTGATTGAATAAGAATAAAGGAACTTCTAAGTCCAAAGTGATTTGATCCAGTAGGAGCCTCATAGAATAGTAGTAGTATTGCTACAGGGTTGGTCTTTAAGTGGGAGATTGTTGTCTAGTGTGGACCCTGGTCAATCCCCAAGTGGGAGATTGTCAGTTTGTGGTGACTGATTAGGGAAGTATTGTACACTCACCATAATTCCTCAATGAGGTCATTTTTGTATGATGAATAGTTAAAGCTAGACAAGATACATACTAATGATAATCCAATAGATATGTTTACAAAGATAGTGACAAGGGAGAAGATTAAATCCTTTTTACCTTCAGTTGGTCTTCTTGATTGAATAAGAATAAAAGAACAACTAAGTCCAAGGTGATTTGATCCAGTGAGAGCCTCACATAGTAGTTGTATTGCTACAAGGTTGGTATTTAAGCGGGAGATTATTGTCTAGTGTGGAGCTTGGTTGTTGGTGTACATAAGTATTTACTATTTACACTTTACTTAAGTTTACTTAGGTTAATGCATTTTCATATTATTTTTCATGTAGACACCTAGGAGTTTGCATATTCATATGAGTTGTCATGTTGACAACAAAGTAGTTTGCACTCCAATTGAGCACATGTTGTCTACTACATCTCTTTATGAGATAGACCTTTACATTCTTATCCTCTCATTGTTGCACATACATTCATGCACAATGGAGGATAATCCACTCTTGGTGGACATGTGCTTAGTTGGCATGCTTATCTCTTTGCTGACTCCTAGTCATATCAGTTGCCTTTATATACAAGGCATTTCCATGATGTATTCATCCAATTATTTCATATTCAATTATCTGATTAATCTATTCTCATTTGATCATATATTGTCTCTCTTGTGCTATCTCTTGAGCTTCTAGATCTTGGCATTTTATTCTTTCCTAATGTAAATTCTTACATGGTATCAAATTTATACCAAATTCTTACATGGTATTAGAGCTATACCAAATTCTTACATGGTACTAGAGCCATAGGAGTTTCATTGCATAGCCATTGGAGAGATTTTTTTTGCAAGTCAATATTGGAGCTTGCTAGTGTAAATCAAATGTTGGCATTACATTCAGAAGGTCAAGAAATCCCTAAATCAACTTTTTTACATCAAAATTGGACATTTGAGGTGAAATCTACAGTCATTTCTTTTGGAGGTGCAATGATGGCGATTCAAGAAAAATAATTATAGAGGTGATTTTCAAACAGTGATATCTCCCTCATACAAACTCCTTTTTTCGAGCATTTTTTTAGTTTTGGGGTAGAATTTCATGATCTACACATTGTTGCAAGTTGTTTGCAATCTGTATTCCTTTTTTTTTTTTTTAATTACAAATCTAGACTTTTACAACTTCAAAGGCTTCATTTGGGCTCATATGGACACATATTTAGGTGCTATTTTTTTTTGAAAGTGCATTTTCTTGTCTATTTTCTAGATCTAGTATCAGTTTGGAGTAATTTTGAGTCGACATTACTTTTAATAGTTGGTCATTTTTGGCCTATTTTAGCACTTGTAATTAATTAGATCCTTGAGGGGTCTTGTGTCTTATCTTATTGAGTCTAATATAGATTCATATTTGTTGTTGTAACCATCAAAATCAAAAGTCCACTTTGGTTCATTTTGACAAGTAGCAGTTGTATATGCACTAAGTATAAAGTGCCAAAATTATCAATTTTGGGGGGTTCTTTGATTGAGTGATTTGGGGGGTGTCTTAAGTGTTAGCACTTCTCTTTCTCTTGTGTTCTTTGATTTTGCATCATGGGTTCTCCTAGGTTTCCACTTTTAACTCCACATAATTATGCTACATGGAAAATTAGAGCATGGAGTAAAATGATGAAAAAAGGCTTAGTTGATTATGTTGATGGAACCATGGTTGCACCATCTAATCCTGATAAACTAAATGAATGGAATCATAACAATAAGGTTTCTATTGGTACTTTGAGGATGTATGTACATGAAGATATTATCTTCCATATTGATAATTGTAAAATAGTAAAGAAAGCATGGGATAAGTTTGCTAGCTTTTATGCAAAAGTAGACAAAGCTAGGGGTTTTGAACTTGATGAAAATCTCATGTCATTAGATCCAAAGAAGTTTGACACAATTCAAGACCATATCACCAAGGCACATGAGCTAGGGTCAATTATTAAGGATTGTAGAATTACCATAGAGGATGAAAAATTGATCTATAATTTGATGAGAAAACTTCCTCCAGAGTATGCATCATTTGTTCCAAGCTTCAAAACTCATAAGTTGACCTTAGGTTCTTCCTACACCATGCCTTCATTTAATTCATTCACAGAGATGTTGATGGTAGCAAAATCAAATTTGATGTAAATGGGAATTCTCAAGTCTTCAAAGTCCAAAGCATTGGTGGCTAGTAAAGGGAATCAAGGAAAAGGGTCTAACAAGAAGCAAAAATGATGGAAACAAAATTCCTAACAAGAGAAAGAACACTCAACCTCCTCACCACAAGAGAAATCCAGCAATAAGGGTAAATCATACAAGGAGTTTCTTCCTTGTGCATATTGCAAGAAGAATGGACATGAAGAACATCATTTTTATAAGAAGAAGATAGATGAACTCAAGAATCTTCTAAAGAAGAATCAAATTTTTCTACCTTCAAGAATAACACTTCATTCTCTTCTTCACATTCATATTTTGATAAAGGAAAGGATCACATGGGAAAAGGTCAAGCCTTAGTAGCTACTTCAAGTAAAGATTTAGGGAGATGACTTCTAGATTAAGGGGCTTCTCATGATATGGCATCTTCACAATCTATGTTTTCGTCATTTGATCCTTGTCATACTCCACCTATTTTGATGGGTAATCATACTTACATGAATCTGATTGGGAAAGGAACTATTGATAAATGGGAGGGATATTTCAAAGATGTGTTGTGTGTATCTCACCTAAGTTAGAATCTTCTTTCCATCTATCAGCTCACTCATGGAGATAGAAGAAGGAATGTGGAATTCACACCTAATTCAATATTTATCAGAGACATGGAGACAAGATAGATCATTGGTATAGAGGTGGTTGATCATGCATCTCGGCTATAGTACTTTTTAGACTTTGATCATGATGATGATAGTGATTTTTCAATAGATTTTGATCAGACTTCTAGTGTTGATTTAGACTTTGAGGAGGAGTTTGGCTACTTAAACTTGGGTATTCTCACATGTGATCAAGTTCTTGATCCATCCATTGCTTCTCCTCCTACTGATATTCCATCTACTATTGTTCCTAATGATAGTTGTATTCACATGGCCATGGATTCAAGTGATTCAGTGTAGCAAGACACTCATTGTCTTCCGGACTCAGTTCCATGGGATGACTACTTGGCAAACATTTCTAGTTTGTTTGTGGAATCCTACATTGCAAATTTGGGAGACATTATTGAGGACATTCATCTTCTCTTCGGTGAAGATGATCCTTCTTCAGTTGTTACAAGGGAACACTCTAACCCTCATCTTTATTCTCTACTTGATCATTCTTTTGAGGTTGACATGATGGTAGATCCTTTGATACAATAGTTGGAGGAGGTCACTTTCTTTTCAAAGGAGATTTTTGAGTCTTTGATACATGTTTTACATTCATCCTTAGTTGATCTTGATTTTTCTTTTTTAGTAGAGTGGCATAGTACACATGAGTTGGAGGAGGCACATTTTAGTATTGATATGGGGACACTTGAGCAAGTTTTAGAGATTTCATACATTTTGAGGTTTCTGCCTATAGATGGGGGAGGCTTCATTGATAGAAATTTGGTTATGTTTCTTCCTAAGGGGAGGAATGTTGTTCTACACTCATGAGTAGCTTATACATCAAGCCTAGAGCATCTACTGTTGGTGTACATTCTACATTGAGGGAGGGTTACTTGGTCTATCTTCCTCTTCTTCTCTCTTATGGGAGGGATCTTTTCCTCACATGAGGTCTTCTTCTCTCTCATTTTCTTTTATTGTACTTATCTCTCTTTTTGGGGGAGAGTTTTTTCCATGTGGTTTTCCCTCTTTCTCCACTTTATGAGAGATTGTATTGCATATGTTTTGCACTTGCATTTTGTACATGAGTACCTAACATGGCCTAGTAGTTGAGACCAATCTTACATTATTATTTAGCTTTTTTGAGCTTAAGTACATTTCCCTAAGATGCACTTAAGGGGGGGTGTTGGTGTAAATAAGTATTTACTATTTACACTTTACATAAGCTTACTTAGGTTAATGGATTTCATATTAGTTGTCATGTAGACACCTAGGAGTTTGCATATTCATATGAGTTTTCATGTTGACAACACAATAGTTTGCACTCCAATTAAGCACATGTTGTCTACTATATCTCTTTATGAGATACACCTTTACATTCTTATCCTCTCATTGTTGCATGTATATTCATGCACAATGGAGGATAATCCACTCTTAGTGGACATGTGCTTAGTTGGTATGCTTATCTCTTTGCTGACTCCTAGTCATATCAGTTGCCTTTATATACAAGGAACTTCCATGATGTATTCGTCCAATTATCTGATTAATATATTCTCATTTGATCATATCTTGTCTCTCTTGTGTTATTTCTTGAGCTTCTAGATCTTGGCATTTTATTCTTGCCTTAGGTAAATTCTTACATGGTATCAGAGCTATATCAAATTCTTACATTGATCAATCCCCAAGTGGGATATTGTTAGTTTGTGGTAATTGATTAGGGAAGTATTGTACACCACCATAATTCCTCAATGAGGTTTAGGGGTGGGTCAAGCCCCAAGTAAGGGTTTAGGGGTGGTAGTCCCTAATACAACAGGGGGAAATTTTTGGGGGGCTATTTTATCATATTTTTTTTGTGCCCTGACATGTTATAATTATTCATTCCTTAATTTTAAAAATGGGTAAAATATTATATAAAATGGATTAGGGTTAGAGATTTCATAGTGGGTGATGAGATAGTAGCTTATTGTGACAATATTGAGTTGTAAGGGATTTCATATTGCAATTAAGTTGTAATCACATGATAATAAAATATTGGACTTGTTGTTTGGTGGACATAGCTCAGGGTTTGGGTGAACCACATTAAATATTTATGTCTTGTATTCTCTTCTATGTGCATTAATATTTTTCTGATATTGGATATATTTGCATGTAATTATTATTTGAGTCTCGTTAATCCTAACAACAATTACTAGATTCACATGAAGATAACCTTGTAGGCAAGGTCTCAAAGAAAGAATAAGGTGTTCTATACCAAGTGATGATTAACCAAGGTAAATTACCTATATTATACCACATCATAGAAATCCCACAATATAAGAAATTAGAAGGTGCATATGTGCCCATTGCTTGATATGGAAATATAGAACTATTGTAGCATCTTAAGGAGAATAATATAAAGGATAATCATATTTAACAGTAAGTATATATTATTTATGAAACTATGTACAAGTAATCTAATGGACAAGGAGAGCATAACTCTTTGAGGCAAGGAAGAGATAGTTGAAAAATGATACCTTGCAATGAATGAAAAGGCATACTTTGTAGAAGGAGGGGAGGAATACATGTTTTCTCAAAGACATTCACCTCCAAAAGGAGTTCTTGATAAAATTTTGCATCATTAACTAAAAGAGGACAAGGATTAAAAAAATTCAAACTTCAATCAATTCTAGGTAAATGGATTCTTGATGAAGGATAACAAATTTTCAATTGCAAGTAAGAGATAATTTTAAATACACATTCACTTTTCAAGAAAGGAAGATGTTGTAACCAAGAATGTACGCCTCTTCACAAATACATAATCTTCAAGAAAACAAAAACAATTTTATACAAGAAATGGTGTTATAAAATATCAAATTAACAAGGGAAAAGTGGATCCTTAGTCCAATTATAGAGACACTATTATTTCTCCCCAAGAATGGAACCAAGATATATATTAGGGGAGGTACATGTGTTAACCATTTCAATATCATCTCCTAGATTGTGATTTATGTGTTTGAAAGGAAATGTGTCATTACAAAGGTATTTATAATATCATCATATTTTTTGGAATATCCTCATGAGTAAGATTATATTTAGAACAGTGCCAAACACAAGTCATTAATGCTTCATCTCTAGAGGCAATGTAATTGAAGTGAATAGAAGGTGGTTTATCACTAGGATCAACATCCAAATAGAAAAAGACATGCATCGAATTCTAAAAGTATTAACCATTCATGTTGATAGAATAGGAAATTACATTAACGATTAGTACTTACATTACATTTTCTTATATTTTACATGGTTGTTGGTTGCTAACATTTTATTATATTTTAATTTTTGAGATTGGTTAATTACTTTGGTGTTGAGATCTTCTACTTGTCATTGATTTTGTATTAGGATTTATGTAATGACACCATGTGGTAGATAAGTTTTTAGCTTATATGTTTAGAAGATCTTATATTGTGCACCTCAAATTTCTCACGTGGCATTCTTAATTTAATTTAGATGATTAGAAAAGGTTGGAATTTCAATATGTTAACTATTCATGACAAATTTTAAATTTTGAAAAGTAAAGGGCCATTCAAATGTGATGAAAAAGAAGGTGTTCAATGCGAGTACATTAATAGGAGTCCTAGTTACTTAAGGATTGCAATCCTCAAATTATCCATATTGTGAGCTAAATTATAAATAGTAAAGAAATTTGACAAACCAATACAAACTACAAATCATTGCCAAGGCAAAGGAAAGTCACCAAAGCATGGAAGTGTTACTTCAATAACAAATTGTATCCTAAGCACCTTTGAGCTGGTCTAGAATTAGGATTGAAATAGAGAAAGTTGGAATATTCAAATGTAGAAATGCCATAGTTTGTCTGTGATACAAGAAGATAAATTATTTAATTTATTTTTATGAGATGTAGATTCTTGTATGTGATTAATATGTGAATTGAGTGAAAATCTAACAACGTAGAATATGTTTGTTGATGATCATGAAAGTTGATACAATCACTAGAAGTGTATAATATCTTATCTATATTATAGAATCTCACTAGTAATGAGTTCAATGGTGGATTAAATCCTCATTTCTTATATTATAGCTATAGTCCTATTTTCATGGGTAGTGAGCCATCTTTATATTAGAGACTCATTGAAAACCTTCTTTGTACACTATCCATATCATGGGGTTTATCTTCTAGAAATATCATTTTTGTCACATTGGTATGTGAATCTTACATTTAAATATGGATAAAAATGATAATGCTAGGATAGAAGTGATAAGGCTCACAGACCTCCTTAATACACCAAGATATTTCGGCTTATTGGCTAGCTAGGTGTCAATTTAGCCAAGTTTCAAAAGGGAAAAAGAGGTATAACATCATGAGGTCTAAAGGAACTCCTCTAGAAATAGTTTTTGGAAACTAAAAGTTCTTTTTGGGATATGTGTTTGGCATACAGGTTGTTGCATCCCTTGATCTATATTCCAAGGCTAGAAATAAAGGAGGTTGATTTTTTTTCATGAAAGATAACATAGATATAGTAGTAGTTTAACTGAGGGGAAAATAGGATATTATAATATTTTCTCCATGAATGCAGGCATCTCATTTTATTTTATGAGGTATCTAATTTAGGATTGTCTATATAAAACTTTTGTTGGTTATTTGAATTGATCATAAATCTAGGGTTTATTTACTAGATTCACCTTCACACTTTATATATATAATGTTTATTGTTCATATACTTTGTCTCAAGGAGGAAGTTAAATGTTTATGTCTAAATAATAGTAGATTTAATATATGACATGGATTTATATGTAAGAATATCTTCTTAGCATGAGAGGGATATGTAAATCTCATGGATTGACATATTAAAGTCTCAATGCTTTGTGCCTTGAATATTTGCATGGTTTTAATTTTATCCATCATTTGACTCTATATCCATAAGTTAGTTATTGGTTCATACATTATAGTAATGTATCAAAATAAAAATTAAACTCATAATATCAATGCTTACTTTCAGGCTATTTGCTTTAACCTATTTTATTTTCTAGGTGTTCTCCATAAAAATGAATGGGTAAGATCATATGATGGCACAACAAGAAACATTTTTTTTAGATGGTCATATGAAATGAAATGGGCATGTGAGTAGAAAGAAACTAGAAAGATATTGTGTAAAGATGAGGGTATGAAACGTAGATCACAAAGGCACAATAGGAGACAAAATAAGTTAGTTAATAAACTTTTATTTGTTGTGTTATAAATTATGCCCCTGCCTAGTTTACCATACATTCTCTCATTCATTTAGGATTTAAGAGTGAATATATATTTTGTCTATTATTGTGCCCTTATGATCTATGTCTCTATAGTGATCTTTTTTAGTGTATAAGGAAGAAAGGAAAAAGGAAAAGGAAGGGTCTTGTATACACAATGTAGTACAAGTAGCTTAGATACAACCATGTTAGTGGCTAGAAAGTACAACAAGAGGCTAGTTCAATTAGTGGTAGTGGTAGTAGTAGTAGTAATAGTTATAACTATACATACTATACTATGTAGAGGAAGACTATAGTATCATCATAAATAATAACTAGGCTTAGTCCTATTCATGCTCATTATATGATGACATAGGAAACAATCCAAATAATCCTTTATGGATCTTAGATAAATCCCCATAAACTCCTTTCTACAGAGAAGGAAGAAAGAAAAAAGAAAAATAAAGGGTCTCATATACATGGTGAATACAAGTGGCTTACACACAACCACATTAGTGGCCAGCTAGAGTATCAAGTGGTTGCATCACTAAGAAACTATGATATGTGCATACTAAGTGTTGAGTGTATGTATAGAGTACTTCAAAATCATTAATTTCATACCTTCATCTATACACAATGTCTTTCTAGTTTCTTTTTACTCACATGCCCATTTTATTTCATATGATCATCTGAAAAGTATGTCATTTCATTTCATACGCCATTTATGGTTTTATTTTATATTTTTTGGTTTGTGGGTTTTGATTTATAAAGGTAGGTGGTATCTAATGAGAAATAGCTAGTACCTTTCCAAGGTGTGTAAGAATATAAACAATCAAGAATGACCAAGCATTGAACAATGTAGTTCCCTTCTGTACACAAATTTGAAGTGCTTTATAACTCACAAGACCTTTTTTTCCCTTACTTCCTTCTACACTGTAAAAGATCACTACAAAGACATAGATCACAAGGGCATAATAGGAGACAAATTATATATTCACTCTGATACATTGATTACAAGGACATGACAAGAAAAAAAACACTCCAAAATCCTATTTGAATGAAGAAATTAATCTAAAAAAAATTTATCTTGAAGAGATTCAATGTAAAAAATAAGAAACCATTGACCTTAGTTTGCAGACCCTTCTTGTGGATTCTCTTCCCCATAGTTCTCGTGCTCTAATTTGCAAATTAATTATTTCACATGATTTGAATGATTTATGCATTTTTTTAACTTATAAACCCAACATTGTCACAATATCACAATATCAACAGAATCAAGGATAGTTCAAAAACAAATGCTAAATTAATTTTGAATTTCTATTGGAGCCACAAATTGGCCTCTAATGTTGTAGTGTTTCTAATCTTCCTATAATGCTCTTTTTCTTCTTATGTCAAGTTTCTCAAAGAGATAATTTGATATACTACTCTAAATCTCAATAATATTTATGTTGAAATTTTAAAAAATGTAATTATTGAAACACTACAACATTAGGTTAGCTATGAGCCTAAGCCCTAAGCATGAAAAATGATTTCATAAGGCCTATAATGGAAAGATGAAGGTTAGCTATGAGCCTAAGTCCTAAGCATGAAAAATAATTTCTTGAAGAATTTCTAAAGAATTTTACTTTTGAGTTTGTTATCCTATTTGGGACTTGAGACTATCTCCTCAACGCGATGGGAGTGGACCATTTAGGTTTCATGAGGTTAGGTAGTAGTGCTTTTTACTTTTACCATTGAGATTTGATAGTTCAATGTCGTGGTTGGAGTTTCTCATTCTGCATTATCTCTCATTCTGTTTTAATGTACTGTGATAGATGGTTGTACTATATTGTATTGTATTTGATTTCATAGATCTTACAAGATGATGTAATATATTTTTATGATGTATATTATTTCAACCTTTCATACCATGTGACTTGTACAGTGGATGATTGTGCATTATGATTATTGCCAAGTGACATTCGAGATAATTGTATATTATTTAAATGATTTGCACTTGTAGTAATTCCTTGATGTGGATTTGTTATTTATTGTATTTAGTATTAATTAAACTTAAATGTGATTCTACTTCACGGGACCCTTAAGAGACATAACCTATTTATGTGTTGCTTATGTATGTGTATGTTATTGCTTCCACTATTTTATAACTGTCATTGTATATTATCTTTATAAAAAAATGTTTGGCAAACTTAGTAAAATGTTAGGTTAATTTCTTTTGGGTTCCCTGGTGGGGCATTACACTTTATGTGATGTAGTAGACTTATGTGCTTGTCATGTTTTTCTTGGAAGACCTTAGCAATTTAATAGATGAGTTATACATGATTGCATAAAGAATAATGTTATTATTGAGAAAGATGGTAAGAAATTTGTTTTGGTTCCTTTGAAGGATAAGAAAGATGGAAAAGCAAAGAACCTGAGTGTTTCCAAGACTTTCAATCTTGAGGATAACATAACCTATGATTAAGGTTCCTATTGATGAAAGATATACTAACTTGAGGTCATTTGATCTTGTGATTAAGAATAGAGGTAAAGATAAGAAATATTTTAATCATATGAAGGCACGTATTAGGTATTACTTATTTAATACTGGAAGTTGTAGCAGTGGTAGTACATCTTAAATCTATCTGATGGCATAGTTGGTTACAACAGTGAGTTTGGACACACTTCTATGTTGATTGATGAAGAGGATTGTGGCATAAGAATGAGCATGGGATTTATGTTCTAAATTCTTTCAAATTTCCATAATTCCTTATGGAACATATTTTTTTCATCTTGAGTGTCTATTGCAGGAGAATCCTTGGGTTGTTAGCAATCTTGCACCCCCAAAAAGATATTTGTTTGTTTTCTATTTTCCAGTTTCTTGTTTGACAATTTTATTTGGAGAACACTTGTTTGTTCTTTCTAAATTCTGTGAGCTTGGCTTCATATTGTGGGCCTATCATGGATCATTATCCTAAGAGCATATAATTTAATGTTAAAACTAGTAGAAATTATGCTTCATCTCCTTGGGTGTTGATTTCCTAAGTTGTTCTTCACATGATGCTTTGTATTTAATTTGGTGAGGTTCTATATTTAAGAGTTACCCTACACACTCTTGGATCTAATTAGTTGGTTAATTTATGGATCTATACCTAAGGTTGCATGATGTTATATCATGCATTATGTATCTAATCATTATTTATTTGAGGTTTAGTCCTATATTCTATTGCACATTTTTTATTATTGATGATTATAAACTCAAACGACATGTGTGTCCTGGTGGTTATATTTTATGTCCTTGACTCTTATAGATTAATATTCAAGAAGAATTCAAGGATTTATTGAGTATATACTTGAAGTAATCTTGAGAGTAGAAAATTTTGGTCTATAATCTAAAATGTAATTGGTCATAACTGGGAAGGTCTTATAGCCCAATATACTTATTATCATTTTGTATGTGAGTTATGTAGTCAATCAATATTCAGTGGTGTATTGAAAGATTTGTTGTTAATAAAGTGTGTTATTTTCAATTGCATGTTGTTATACTTCTATTGTGTTGTATTTACTGGGGGCTTGGTCATCTCCTTAAGAGGTACACCTACCTTGTACTATATCAATTCTTGATTGTATTGTGTCAATATTTTTCAAGGTGACAAATTTAGTCATTCAAAGGTGTCGAACAAGGATAATTTGACTCTAGTGATCCAAAAATATTCTCAAGTTTTCTCCTAGATAGCAGTTGTCTTTATCAATTGATGATGAATGAGTAATAAAATAAACTAACAAAACAACATAAACTAGATAATATTCATCATTAAAAGATGATAGAAAATTCGAAACAAAAGTAGAATTACAAATTTGGAATCATGAGATAGAGAACAATCCATGACTAAAATTTGGAGTTGAAACTATCAAACCAGTGAGTTAGGCACCTTAGTCCTACATATGTATGCATTAGTTAAGGCTTAAAATATTGAATTAGGATCCTTGGTTGATATTACCCTCTGTGTATCCTAAAAGAGTTAGAATGGTGAGATTATTGTGTTCAAAGTCTAGGATTATACCCTCGGTCTACCATTATAGTTTCGTAAATTTATCACTCTAAAAATTCATACTCATTTTGATGGTTATCCTCCCACCTATGATTGATGCCTAATAGTGCTCAATTTTATTATTATTTCTAGAATTATGATGTAATCCTTTACTAAGAAGCATTTATTCCAGCCCAAAATATCATGATTATGACTCCCATGATCATACATCTCTAAGACTATAGTTCTTAGCACCATAGCCCAATCATTTTGATCATGTTGTCAAAAAGGATTATACCCTAGCTTACCTTGAGACTTGACTACTTTTATAATATGGTATTACACTCATCTTCTGAGTTTCCTATAATGAGGATGAACCTCAAGAGATGGTTGGTTCTCTTGATGGATTAACTAAAAGTAAGCTTTGACAAGGGAAAAGTATAAGATCGATGTCTTAAAATTGGGACTATTGATCCTTAAGAAGTGATACACAAAGTTTATGGGATCATCCTAATAAGTGCTCCAAAAAATGATTAATTCTAACAAAATACTATTTCTTATTCACAACTTAAATGGGATCACACAATATACAATTAGTTCATAAATAGGTTTTCATTTTCAATGTTTACTTGAAGGAAACTAAAGTTTCACAACTTTTTATTATCAAGGTAAATAACCAAACAAGTAATTCAACTTGTACTAAAATTAAATTCCTCATATTAACAATGCTTAGATGGTATAGTAAAATAATTAACAAATAGAATCATAGTAAATATATTAGATCACCTATTTATTATGAGACAAGAAGAAGTGAGAAGGAAAGCTAATTCATTTTATTGGAAAATAAAGGAGTTTACAATCTATAAATGAAAATAAAAAACCTAACCTTGGAATGAGCTATGGTGTTAAATATTTTTTTATTGTGTACCAAACATAGAGAAACAAAGATAACAAAATAAGTCTCAATCCTCAGTCAAAAAAGGAACTAAAGTGAAGTTGAAGTCTAACTAAATGAAGCTCCTTGAAATCTATTTGACGTGAATTTATTGCCTGAGCACTACTTCAATTCAAATAAAATATCTTCTTGGGTTTTATGTGATTGAAAATCACACAAAAAGAGGGCCAAAACTAAAGTAAATCTATAACTTACTATCTCAAAATTTTCCTCAACTCTTTCACTACCCATTTGGGTTCTCTAATTTAAGTCTATTTGCTATAAACTCCTCTTTTATAGGTCATTAACATGTATCATATACCTCTTTTATACCACAACACTTGTCTATCTTTATTTGTATTGACAATTAGGAACATGGTGTCAATGACCATCATTATGCTGGTCTTTTCTTTACACATTATTTTTCTTGTAATACTTGGTAATGATTGTTCTATTCATGATTTCAGATCCAATGCTTTAACCTCAATCATTTGTTTCAATCATCAATACTTATTGGACCCATCTACTACTATTACCCTTCTTCATAGTGATCCTTACAAAAAAAAAGGATTCTCCTTAATCTTAAAACCATATTTGTTGTTACTTCCTTATCTCCGCAATGAGAATTACTTTGTACTATGGTTGTCTCACAAGATTAACATAAGCATGTTTTTCCAAATATCATTGTTTGGTTCCTTTATTCACACATTTTTACCAACTTGCACGATGACACTATTAGGATCATTAAAAAAAAAATAGTGTTCCTATCTTGAAAATTGTGATAAAACACCAAGGAATAATCACTCAATCCTAAATTTTAAAAATAAAAAATATTTATGTCTGGGAGAAGAAATGGGCACATCCTTTAGAAAAATAACCAAAGAACCTTTGAAAACTTGTATGTAGCTCCAAAAACAATTATAATATGGTAAAAATAGCCACAATATCTTTGGTATTTGTCATTGTTGTTCTTAAAGTGAATGACAAAGTGTACTTTTGCTTAATACCCTATGACCTTTGTGTAAACTTTTCTCTACCACTGCATGACTAAGACAACTCTTCTAGTTGGGATAAAATACCTTGAAAAATAAATCTTATTCATGGTGACTCTCATTTATTTCTACAATGTCATGTTAACATTAATGATGTTATTTAGTCTTTGGTTATGTTCTGATAATTATTATTTTCATCTTGATAATATTTCTAAATTCATATGGCATGTCTTCATCTCTCTATATTTGATCCTTAAAACAATGCTCTCTCGTGTATCCCTCTACATTATATAACATGCATACAATGTTATTCTTTACTCATAAAAAATTTCATGACATGTCTATACCTCTAACTCTCCATGATAGTTATGTGCATATACTTTTTTGCTTTCTTTTGACATTCTTGTCAATACTTAAATTTTTTTATAT
>CM053786.1:424809298-425194298 GCA_028749045.1 Cupressus sempervirens
TCAACAGCAACAACTTCTTTGGGATAACAACTTTCATACATACCTTTATAAGTTGGGCTCTTCTTTGAGGATCAATGCCTTGAACCCCAAATATCATTTTCTCTGCTGAAACGTCCATTTGTAATGGGACATCAAAACCAGCAAATGCAACATCTCTTCTCCACTGCATGACAGGAAATTGCATAAAAAGAACTTAAAGATTTTTTATATGATTCCTTAACACCAAAACTATAAACTACAAAAGCATGCTATCTCTGATTTCTATGTATGAAATAGTTTAGGTTGCTTATTTACTGCTATGTATTATACATTTTATTAAAACCATTTTGTAGCTTTTAAATTATTTCTCGACTCGGTGATATTTTCAAATTCAGATGAAGTCATGAATGCTTTTAAAACAATGAATATTTAAATAAGAGTGAAATGCTCTTATCTTTCTATTCCTTTTAAGATAATCAGCATATCAATTCCACCATTTAAATTGCAGATAGGAGGAAGACAGTGCCTTAGCCTGAAATCTTTCCATAAATATTTAGTTACCAGCTCAAGAGAAAGGGGTTTCTATTGCTACCCCTTGTGTTTTTTAAAACCAACAGTCGTCAAATACTGTAAAGTCGATCTAAGGCAATATTTTGCTAAATTAAAAAATTTCTCATCAATGGATCCTGTAATAAGAAAGAGTCTCAAAAAAGATGACCAACGATTACCAGAATATCAGTTTCATTTATATTTGTCTTTTACAAACTCTGAAACAAAATACATATGCTCAATATGTATGTAAAAAAATAATATAATAGAGAACATACAACAGAAGAAACCATTTACAGTAATATGCATGTGGTATTTATCACACTTTAAAAAAGAATGATAAGAAATATCTTGATTAAAAGATCTGATCATGCACAAGGTCTCCAAGTGCAGGCATAACTAGCATACAATGTAAAAATAGACAAGAAAAGGGGATTCTCAAACAATCTAAAACACATCATACGAATTAAAAAATATAGATAAAAAGATAGTCTATATTCACTAAGACAATAAAGCATGCCATATCTCAAAACTCACACTTCCCTCCTAACTCAAAAATAACAATCTTTTCTCAATAAAATGTATTTTGATGAAGAATGAAACTGACCACATCAAAGCTTTCCAAAATATCACCGTCATCATCTTCTTGACTTCAGAACTCTGTGAGACAATATAAATATCCTCGATATGTAATGTAAAACAATACTCTAATAGATGATAATGTAACAGCAGCAACAAGTACAGGCATAATCACATATAATAAATGCAACAATAGTTTAAATCAGCCAAGGTAGCAAAACATGTCATATCTCAAAATTTACCAATCCTTCATAACTAAAAAAAAATTATCCCATCATAATTAAAAATTACAAAAAAAAAATTGGTTGTGGCTGGGGGTATCCTCATAACCCAGCCCAGCACCCACCCCATTTTATGTTGGTCTTACTTACTACCAAGTTGGGTTTCAAGAAGGGGCAAACTGGGGCAAGACTAATCTCCTAGGGATGCATGCACTGGCCAGCAAATCACATGCATTTGGTAAGTCCACGCCTCAGAGTTAAACCTAAGACCAATGGGATAAATAGCAAAACACTACAAATTGAATTAGTAAAATTACAACATTTATCACATACATAAATTTTCTATAACTTACCACAAAAATAGATATTTCTAATGAAGAGCGCACTATTGGTGTACCAAAAACATTTTATGTTGCTAGTTGTTAACAAATATTTTGCTCATATGAGCATCAACATAATACCAATACAAACTGTTACGATAGAAACCGTGAAACTAATGGTAGTTCCTTTCAAGAAACCATAGTATAGAATGTTGATATGTGGTAACTGATCAGGGAAGTATTGTACACTTTTCATAAATTCTTTGGGGTTCGAGGCATCGCCCTGGATAAAAAATCAAGTTGACTCGTCAAGGATTTTTGAGTTAACTCGTCAACCATTTCCCAAAGTTGACTCGTCAAGGGTTTTTTAGGTTGACTTGTCAAAGTTATCTAGCCCTAATTTTGTAAGCGGCAAAAGCTTGTATAAAATGACTTGGGGTTAGGGATTTCATGATGTATGTGAGGTGATAGTAGCTTCTTGCAGCGGTCTTGAGCTGTAAGAGGTTACAAATTGCAATCAGGTTGTAATCGCTAGATAACAAGAATATTGGACTTGTTTGGTGGGTGTAGCCTAGGGATTGCATGAACCATGTTAAATCTTTGTGTCTTGTATTCTCTTCTGCGTGCTTTCTTATTTTCTGATATTGGTTATATTTGCATATAATTGTTATTCCAGTCCCGTTAAATCCTATTAACTAGTATCAGAGCAAGGTTGTTTTCAGTTATTCTCTACAGGAAGGTCTCACGGTTGAGTGCGATTGATGGCAAAGGAGGGTAAGCTAAAGGTTGAGAAGTTTAATGGGCAGAACTTTCAGTTATGGAAAATGCAAATTAAGGACCATCTTTATCAGAAGGATTTATGGCAGTCATTACAAACAAAATTCAAGAAACTGACAACTATGACAGATGACGACTGGGATATTTTGGATTGAAAGGCACTTGGAAGTATTCGATTATGCCTGGCACAATCGGTGACATTTAATATTACAAAAGCAAAGACAACTGAAGAGTTGATGCAAACCCTAGCAAAGTTGTATGATAAGCCCTTTGCCTCAAACAAGGTATTTCTCATGAAGTGTTTATTTAATATGAAGATGACAGAAGGTGGATCTATTGCAGATCATTTAAATGAGTTTAATACTGTTACCAATCAATTATCTTCTGTAAATGTTAATTTTGACGAAGAAATTAGGGCTCTCTTGATTTTGTATTCTTTGCCTAAAAGTTGGAATGGCTTGGTAATGGCTGTGAGTAATAATGTTTCTGGATCTAATTCCTTAAAATTTGATGATGTGAATGGTGTTATTCTAAGTGAGGAAACTCATAGGAAAAGTGGATCTACATCAAGAAGTGTTTTGAACGCACAAAGCAGAGGCAAAACAAATGAGAGAGGAAACAATTCTGAAAGTCCTGAGAAATCAAGCGAAAAATCAAAGGGGGAGAAGTCTTAATCAAGAGGACCAAGAGATTGTTGGTACTATTGGAAACCAGGGCATAAGAAGACAGATTGTTGGACTCGAAAGAACAATGAAGGAGACAATCAAGAAGGGAACAAGGAGGCAAATGTGGTAAATAATAAATCCGAAGAGGATGTTTTGCTTCGTTGTTTAGAAAGTGTTAATGATTCACGTGTTTTAGATTCCGGGGCTTCATTTCATGCTATTCCCCAAAGAGGTTATTTTCTTGATTATGTCCAAGGGGATTTTGGGCTTGTTTATTAGGGGGATAATAAACCCTATCAGATTGTTAGAAAGGGAAAAACTTAAGATTAAGTTGCAGAATGGGAATCATTGGCTACTGCAAGAGGTACGACATGTTTCTAGACTGAGTAAGAATTTAATTTCAGCAGGGCAACTGAGTGATGAGGGTTGCACAGTTACTTTTAATAATAAAAATTGGAAGGTTTCAAAAGGTTCCCTTGTAGTAGAAAAAGGTGTGAAAGTAGGCATCTTAAATCTTTGTACAGGTCATATTGTTCCTTCTACGTTGATTGTTTCAGAGAAAAATGAATATTCAAGATTAGTTACAATACTTGAGCAGAAAGAACAAACAAATGTAGTAGATTCTGATACAAAACTATGACACGACAGACTTGGGCACATGAGTGAGAAAGGTATGAAATTATTCCATTCAAAGAACGTTTTACCCAGTCTGAAATATGTCAATAGGAATTCTGTGAAAGTTGTGTGTACGAAAAATAAAAGAGAGACAATTTTGTGAAGAGTGGGAAGGAAAAGAAAAATGAGAAATTAGAGCTTGTGCATACCGATGTATGGGGACCAGCTAAGGTATCTTCCCTTGGTGGCTCTCATTATTATGTTACACTTCTTGATGGTGCAACTAAAAAAGTATGGGTTTATTTCCTTAGATAGAAAGCTGATGCATTCATCTTTTCAGAAATGGAAATGCTTGGTTGAAAATGAGACTAGTAAAAGATTAAAATGTCTCAATCTGATAATTACGGTGACTATTGCAACAATGAATTTGAAGATTATTGTTCCACTAATGGTATTCGTAGGCTGAAAATTGTTCTAAGGTCTCCACAAGAAAATGGAGTGGTTGAACGTATGAAGAGGACAATAATGGAATGTGCAAGGAGTATGAGGTTGCATGTCGAGCTACCTTTAAACATGTGGGTAGAGGTTATCTGTACTGTCATTTATTTGATCAATAGAGGTCCCTCTACTCCTTTGGGTTGTGGTATTCGAGAGGAAGCATCGACTAGTAAGAAGGTGAGTTATTCTTTTCTCGGAACCTTCAGTTGTGAAGTATTTACACATATAGATTTTGAAAATGGAACCAAGCTAGAAGCTAAATCTAAGAAGTGTATATTTTGTTGGATATGGCATTGATGAATTTGGTTATAGGCTTTGGGATTTTGAAAATCATGAAATTATAAGAAACAAGGATGTCATATTCAATGAGAAAGTGTTGTACAAAGATCTATTGCAGCAACATGAGAAGAAATAGAATGATTATGTAGTGTTGGATGATACTCAAAAGGATGATGTTCCAGTGGTCTCTCATGCTCTGCAACAACAGCCACAACAAATATCACAAACCCCAATGAATGCTAGACGGTCAACAAGGCTAAATAGACCTCCAGAAGATTTTCTCCCTCTTTATGTTCTATTTTATTAACAAAAGCTAATGAACCTGAATGTTATGATGAAGCTATGCAGGGGGATGCAAAGATTTAGTGGTAGTCTGCAATGGCAAAAGAAATGGACTCCTTGCTGAAAAATCAAACTTTGGCCTTATGTAAGTTGTCTCCAAGTAAAAGGGCTTTACAGAATAAATGGTTTTATAAGTTGAAAGAAGAGGATGGAGATAAGAAAAGATTTAAATTCAAATTAGTTGTAAAAGGATTTGCACAGAAAAAAGGCATTGATTTTGATGAGATATTTCCTCTAGTTGTTAAAATGACTTTTATTCACATTGTTTTAAGTATTTTGGTTACTCAAGATTTGCATTTGGAGCAGTTTGACGTTAAAACAACTTTTCTTCATGGTGATTTGGATGAAGAGATATATATGTCACAACCACAAGGATTTGAGGTCAAAGGATAGAGCTATCTTAGCTTTTGTTTGTATTAGGTTATCTTTACTATTTGTATTAGGTTATCTTTAGGGAGTTAGATGTCACATAGGGTTGTGACCTCAAATCCTTGACCATAAAAAGTAAGACATCTCACTCCCTCTACATGCACTTCAAATCTATATCAAAAGAGATCTACCCTGGTTTTTCTTTTACTGAGTGAAATTGGGTTAGAAGGATCACTCGGTTTCCCATTAAGCTAAATTTTTTAAATGGGGCATTAATAATATTAAACAGTAAAGATAACCTAATACAAACAAAAGCTAAGATAGCTCTATGAAAGCATACTATCACAATGTCCATGACAAACAGACACTGTTGACAAAAATTATGGAGCAACAAATAAGCCACTAAAAATCACAAAGCATGAGCCACCACAGGCCAAAAAAACGACAAGCCATGAAGACTCAAAAAGTGCAAACCATGGGACACTAAACCACAAATAACCACCAACAACCCCCAACCAACAAAGAGAACCAGCTACTCGCTAATTGAATCATCCCAATTGAGCCACTCCTTGCAAGCTGTCATATAAACTCAATCAAGGGTAACTAATTCTTGTACATTGTTTATTGGTTAGCCAAACAAGATGTCTAATGCCACTTTTCTTCAATGAATTGACATGCCTTCACAGCCATGTCCTTCCATTCAAGGAGCTTTTCCTCTAATGCTTCAACATAAGCCTTTGCAGTTTGAATCTTCAAGGATAACAAAAAAATTCCTCGCCAATTCAATAAAACAAGGCAAAGAAAGTTGAGTGCCCCCTCATGTTTCACCCAATTATTTAGTTAATTATGGAACAAACTTAAGTAGCGCACAGGTATCACTTCACTAATGCATTTATTTCCTAATTCAAAATTATGTAAACATAATAGATTAAGTATCATAAACATTTAAAGCCCTTAAAGATCATACGTAGTGAATATCTAACTAATACAAGTCGCACTAGAATATTATCCATTCCAAGATTCAAAGAAAAGAAAGTAAACAGTACATACCATGTGCCATGAAGGAACATAAAATTCCAAGAATGAAGACAATCATGAGTTGGCAATGTCACATTTTGAATCATACACAAGACAACCATGGCAATGTTATCAAAAAAGAGGAGATCAATAAACATCACTGTTCTTCTAGAAAAAGGTGATGGCCACTAGAGATGGCTTGGCTAAGTGACCAAGAACCCTGAACGCACAATATTTGATTAAGGTATATTGACCAAGTACATTTCCAAAGATACTACAAACACATTTTGCGGTCTGCTATACTTTGGACCTTTGGTCATTCTCTAAGATTCACAGTATATCTAGGTCATCAATCTATTTTTATTTAATACTGCAGATATTTAAAATATATATTAATTAAGTTTTGTTATGTTCAGTGAGCATAGTTAAGACTAGTCAGCTGAGTTGAGTACTTTGGGGTAGTTATTTATAGTTGGGAATACCTCAGCAACCGTAGGCAAGTTTAAATACTTCCTTGCAGTCGAGACAAAAGAATTTTGCCAGTCCTCATCCCTATTTCGTATGAAGAGCATTGATGCATAAAGGACACTTGTTATGATCTCTCATTTTAAATATCGTTTAGTATATTCTCATCTAATTCAAATGTGCATGTAAAAATCCGTTTACTTTACCCTGTTAATTAGCTAAACATAGAAGTAAACATATACCGTACCAAAAAAAAAATTGGGCATGAGGCAAGCAATGCTAATCGAACATTATTCCGTCCAAGAGTGCACCAAACCTCATGTAGTCTTCATTATCAACTTTGCCCAGTTCCCAAACTCTTACAAATCAAAGTCCTAAGATCTACTCACAAATAGTGTTGTGACCTTTGTCCTTGAAAGCTTGAAGCCATCTTGATGACTAAGGGCTAGTACATTCTAATGTCATTAAACGATCGACTGAAGGTGAAGAGTCACATGGAAACTCGACCGTTTGGACATCAATAAAGGTTATTTTGCCTTTGTAGGTTCAAATGAGGGTAATTTAGGATTAATTAGCATAACCCTCGTACCAAGTGACAACAATTAACGGGCTGGGACTTGAACCTAAGATCTCTGATTTGCCCATTTGAGTGATCAATAAATGACGATGGCCGTTAACGTGTTGCATTACTGAATTCTATCTCCGGAATGTGTATTGACTTTCCATACTAGTATTTTAAAATGAATCTCATAGTACTTATAGCACGATTCAGAACATTCTCTTCCAAATTATGCTTCTAAACAATGATGAGAAGTTTCAACTGATAAATTCACTAGTGAGGTAATTTCAAGAATATACAGAAGCGAAATACCTCTCCTCCCAAATAGCATAGAAGGCCAGATGAAATCAATGACGTATCACGAAACGCAGATCTCCCCAGGACTCGAATCATGTCCGGCTCAACCATGTGCTTTCCGCCCAATAATTTTAAAATGGTGGTCTTCCCTGCTCCATTTGCGCCCACCAGAAGGCAGCGATCACCAGCCCTGAGAGTGAGAGAAAAATCATCTATAAGAGGCTTTGCTCCAGGTGGGGGTTGCCCATCTAAGCCTGGATATGTGAAGCTCAGATTTTTCACCTCCAACGTCACGCCCTTTGCCTCCATTGTTTTCGTGGATATCAATTTCAATTACCTCCCTGCAACGTGAACTAATGCTGCTGCTAATGTATATACCCATCTCCCAGATTAGGTACGATTTGCTCAATTATGTTAACTTCAATCATTGCGGAGCTGAACTTTTAATATTTCTGTAGTTAAATTTGCAACACGATAGCACAATGAATCGATACTGGGTCCGTGCACGTCACGCCTGGAAAGTGAGCCACGCATCAACATTTATGATCACCAGTTTGTAACTGATTGATTATAATATCACTAAGAGGCTTCATAGGTTTTGAGAAAGTTTTTAAAGCTCTTCTACATACATGAATGAATGAATTTTCATGCCGTCCACAGAAACTTCAGGTTCTTTCTTCTCCACATTGAACTATCGAGGTATCTTCATAAATCTATTTCCTTCTTTTATTTACCATTAAATATTTTCTATTTTTTATTACAATTTTTAAATTTTATGTAGAAAAAATATTATTAAAATGAATGTTTAGGAATAAGTAGTAAAATTAGCAAATGGAATCATCTGTTCTACAAATTTGTAATCAAAATAAGCTAAGTAATTATATAGGAGTTTGCTCTTATCTACCTAAAAAGAATATTTAGCTTATAAATAATAACCAAGTTCTTTTTAAATTCCTTTAAATATCTAAGTGTCAAGAAGTGGCCATCTCAAAGTATCATTTGATATTCATTCCAAGATATTCCAACAATTGTATTCTATTACAGACAAATATCTCAAAAGTCATTCCAAACTATTAGTATGATTGGCTACTAGTGCTCTTTCCTCTAATGTCTCTAATGCCTCTATTTTATTCTATTGGAGAACATTTTACATTTCTATAATTTGAATATTTGTATTTCTTTTGGAATTGAGAAATATTATTTATCTTTGTATTTTTTGGCTTGTCTATGTTAATAGGACCATTGCTAAAAAAATTGTTTTTTTTTTTCTATTTGATATGTTTCAAATATTAGTAATAATTTGAAATGATGTGGGATCACCTTATGGTGTAGTAGTGACTTTGTTACGTTGTTAATGTTGTAAGCAAGGTTCAAATCTTCACCTAGCCCAAATACAAGTGTTAATGTTCATTTGGACCCACCTCAGTGATCGTGCAAGTAGTGTGTGGTGGGGATGACATCGGTGGTCATTTTAGAGATTGTCTACAGTGGGAAGGAAGGGTTCTCATTGTGATTAAAGGAAGAGGAGGAGATGTTATTGCCTCAATTTTTTCTCAAGGATGTAGTCCCCCAACTAGTACATTTTAGCAAATATGTGACTATGTGACTAATACTTTTAGTCACAACACTAAAACTTGTAGCCACTTGACTTAAATTGATCACATTTTAATATTTCTTTGTAATTTATATCTATGTGTGACAAAATAGGTGACTAATTTGGTCATTAGACGAGAGACGCAATGCGTCGTAGTTCCTGTCGTTGTAGAGGTGTAGGTGAGTGAGAATAAGGTTAAATAGTTGTAAATTAGGATTGTGAATGCATTGATTTTTGCCTAGAATTGCACTTGTCATCTGATAGATGGATCATATGTTTTCATAGAATAAAGTAATTTTTAATTATGAAATAATATGTATATAATTTAATATGTACATTTGTAAATAATATATAGATTTAATACATATAAATTAATGTTAATGAATAAATATAATATAAGAAATAAGACATAACATATAACTATTTAATTTTAGCACATAGTTTAGGAAAATTTAATAATAATTTATACATCTTTTAGAATTGAAGTATCTTTTTTTTTTGTGGTTATTTCCTTCACTATGTTTTTTGATGTAAAATATAAGTATTAATTTAATATTAAAATATATGTTTAAGCTTTAAATTTATTTAAGCTAAATGATAAATTATTTAAATAAAAAATAATAATAATAAATGATATAATTTTAAATTGTAACACTTATCAATTATACATATTACAAACACTCTTATAAAATATAATTAAAAAAGAATGTTGTTTAATTTTTTTTAATTTATAAAAGTAAAATGATAGCAATAGTTCAAGTACTTTTATTCAAAAATCAAAATTTAAAAAAAATTACAAATTGAAATACTAAACTCTATATTTGATTAAAAAACTTGGTAATAAAAATAAATAGTAATAATTGTTATTGATTAGACATATTTGATTAAAAAACTTGGTAATAAAAATAAATAGTAATAATTATTATTGATTAGACATTCATTTGTGAGGTGAAGGATAAAAATAATTGTTTTTTAAAAAGTTAATCCAGTTGTCACAAATGTGGAAAAGATAAGGAAAAGATAAGGTTGTAATTAATGCATTCATAAAATTCTTATAAACCAATGTATTTGCAAAGTGTTGAGAATTCTATATTAATATGTAATGAAAATTAATTTTCCCCTTTACTATTTTTACTCCCCACCAATCCCAATAAAGATAATTAGGTTTTTTTCATATATTAAAATCATAGAAAATAGGTCAACATTACAAATTTCTGTATAGGCAAAAAAATATTTATCTGCCATTGGTGGGATGGAAAAGATAGTTGGCATTTATTTGCATCTGACCGATGCGTTAGTATCCTGCCAACGGCAAGAACTAATAAAAGCACAATACCAACTAAATAAAAATGACTGAATAAACTACCAAATAAATGATTAAGTAATTAATCACAATTAATTAGTCATACAATAAGATGACTAAAAAATTAGTCACCCAAATAAAGATGACCAAATGATTGATTATTACTCCTTTAAAATATCTTCAATCAAATGAAGGACTTAACAATTATTTTCCAAGCTTGATCCTAGGTGAAGTCCTAATTGAGTAGGATTTTGCAATGATGATGTTCCAAAATAACCTAAAAACTATATCACGGATATCAGGAGTTTGAAGTAGTGTCACTTAACAAAATCAAAAGTTGATAACTATTCCTCAACTACATGAGAAAAAGAACTCAATTCAACAAAAAAGAAAACCCCCCTTTCAAGATAAATTTAGAGAATAAAATCTTTATGTTATACATTTTTTTAACTAAATATTTAAATAAAGAAAATTTATTAATAATATCCTAATCATGTATTTAATAGATTTGATATTAAATAAAAAAATTTATTTAAAATTAAATATATTAAACACACATTAACATAATTTAATTTTAATATATTTAATCTTTAGTAAATAATATATATTAAAATTTAATAACATCACTTCAAATAATATAAAAGAGATTCATATATATATATATATTGAATTTGGTAGATAGTATTATTATTTTCTATTGAATTAAAATTATAGATTTATACCATATATCTTATTTTAAGTAATATTATTAATCCTAGATTTTTATATAAATATTTAGTAATTTAACATATGGAATAAGACTTAATGTCCTCAATTTTTTTTGGAGAAAAATTGGAATTCATTCAAAAATCATATTCCTTTGTAGCCCTAAATCATATTTATGTGTTCACTCTATCATAGTGTTTTCTTAAAAGAAACTTTGTTTTGGGTGGCCATGTGCACACATCCTTGCCTTTGGAACTCGAATTGCAAATTGGGTCTTTGGTGTTTCAACTAAGACTTCTGAACGGTATATAATTTTTTTTCCTCTTGTGTTTCTGAGCATTCTTAAGATTTTCACTTTTGTTATTATGTTCTCCTCTCTTGGTTATGAGATTGTACTATGTATTTTTCTTTGAATTTATATTGTTTCTTTCTTTTTCTAAACCCTTATCGTAGAAAGACTTGTATTTTAAACATGCATATGTGAGAGAACTCAAACTACTCTTCTTTTATCTATTTGTGGTTTCAATCTTATAAACCATGGATAATCATAGCATATGAACACAACATTTCTTGAAACCCTAAAAATACACTTTGCAGCTATCTAAATTCCTACTTGACTTGGTAAGGAAAATACCTCTATTAGTAGTTCTTTTGCATGAACTCTTAAGCATGAGCTTGAACTAGTATTTTTTGTTGCTTGAACTTACTAGCCATGGCTTTTTGTGCTCTGAGACAAGGGTCTCTTTGCAAATCTAAAAATATATCAAGGGTTTTTCTCCAAATGTCATGGCTTTTTGAACATATCTTTTGTACACTTAAAAAGGGTTTCAAGATTGTTGATCATCCTTCTTAATGTAGCCATGAGTTATGTTTCTCTATTATGCATTTAAGAAAAAATGAGGGTTTATTTTTAGTTCTTCTGTGACCTTATTGTGACATCATCCTCATAAGTTTCCTTTATCTCTTGTATTTTCATTGGTTGTAATTATTGTCAATTAGGATTGGCCTATAGAAAGATGTAGAATCTAGTTATCTTGTTAAAACATGGAAACACTCTTAGGTTGTAGGTAATCCTATGGTAGAGTTAATCTTTGAGGTTGAAAGATTTTTTCCTTATTAGTATTACCAAACTAAAATTGGATGGGAAAAGGGATGAAGAAACATGTTTGATGTAATGAAAACTAAATCTAAATGAGGTGATGCACTAAACAATGAATTTACAACTTTAAAACTTCACCAAAAAGACAACCCAAATTACTATTGATTCATACTACATAGAAAACCATGCATCACAAAAATGATTGTAATGTAAGGACCTAGAATCTTTTTACTTGAAAGGAGAAGTAATACTTTACCAATTTTAGCAAATGGATGAAGGACATAAACATAGCCCTATGATCACATGTATCAAGTTTTGCATGCACAATAAAGGAACATAACTTGAAAGAAGTCGAACACAACACACAATCATAAAATTCACAATATTGCAACAAATTAATGAGAAGGAACCATTGTATTCATATAATCAATGATGAAAAATCTTTTCTACAAAGTGCTCACATAATCAGCCAAAAAATTGTAATGTACAAAATAAATGGAAAAAAGAAGAATCCCCAAGAATGAGGTGAATATACAATAATATAGGCCCAGAAAAAACCTAACTTGGATATAACAATAAAATCGTGAAAACAAGGCAGTAAACTACATGAAACTGCAAAATTGATGAATGAAGAACTCTCCTAAGTCAAGTGTATCTAAAAGCTAACTCAAACTACAAGATATATGCTCAAAATAGCCTCAAAACTATGCAAATGCAAGAAAGGGTCCCAAAAACTAGGAGTTAGTACTAGTAGTGACTAGAAGTTAACCAATAAAAAAGGTCTCTCGACTAATATGGAGCTAAATTGGCCACAATTGCCCCTAAACTCACCAAAAATAGCTCATAAATGTTCGTAGCTGATGAAGAAATGAAAAACTCCCCCTCAACTAAAAATAAAGTCAAATGAACTTTAATCTCAATCTATCAACCTCTAACCACTGAAAAATGGACTCCAATTGTAAAAAGAAATCCTCATTGGTTATAAATAGAATGCTAAGTCTCAAAATGTCTCCATACATGCAAACCCAAAAGAATAAAGCCCTATGACGTGACAAAATTATCACAAAATATTAATGCAAAATATTTTATTCATAATATCATAATTATTTTTACTATTTTTAATATTTAGTAAATAATAATTTCATTTAATATTAAATATTGTGAATAGAATAATACTAGTTTTATTTAGTATATCTAAATATCAAGTAAAATAAATAATTTCCTGGATACTAAAAATCCTAAAAGAATAGACTTAAATTGTAATGATATATGATATTTTATTTACAATCTCTACTGATAGATAATAATATCATCTATTAAATATAAATTAAAATAAAGTATATTATATATCATTAAATCAAACTTATGTGGGTGTTATTCATAAACCCCTCTACGTAAACATGAAGTGATAAATATATATTACTTTGTAGAAGTCAAGCTCATAAAAAGAAACAAAATATGAACTTATCAATACCATTTAAAGATCATTTGAAATATGCCTAATATCATAGGGCTATGAACTATAATCTTCTCTTTCAAACCATAATTGCATTCTTGGAATTTTCTAGAAGAAAACTATTTGTCGATAATGCTTTCTAGGGTCTAAACTTTTATAGATTCGTACATGGAGATTTGTTGAAGTTGTCAACTTGCTACAACTCTAGGGCTCTAAAGGAAAAATTATGATAAAAAAATATGAAGATTTGTGCATTTTCTTTTGATAATCGCAGGTATGGTTTTTCTTGCACGTTTCCTTCATACTTTTTGGCATACTTGCAACCAATATCCTAGTCATTTTCAACATAAACCTATAGCTTCCTCTAAAAAATTTGGACACTTCTTGAGATGAACATTTTAAATCCTATGTGCATTGTCTTTATGATGGCAACTTCCTCTCTTTTTGTGTGTATACTCTCTGGCTAGGGGTCCCATAGTTCTTGAAGCTTTGTTTTGTGTTGGGCATTCCACTATGTGGGTTCTTTCCTTTTTCTATGTTAAATAAGATACTCATAGCCGCAACCTTTGTACCTTTGTGTCTTCTGTATAAACAAGTCCTTCAATGTCTTGTCAATCTAAGCCTTCAAAAAAAATTGAGGTTTTTTTTGGAGAATTGACTTTATTTTCTCTTGTGTATATAAATATGGCTCTCAGATTGAATAACATATTGATATGAATGGTATCTCTTTACATGATGAGTCCTCTCCTTTATTTACTTGGGAAATATACCCCATCCTTTGTATCTCTCTGTCGTGGCCTAAATATGGCTATTAGACACCAATGATTAATAAATTTGACTTTGATAATATCATGCATATTCTCTGCCAATCTTTGTGAGATTTGTCTATGTATTTTTTTTTTAATTTTGCATATGGATTTTTCAATTAACTTTGTGAAAAACATGGTTATTAGTCCTAAGTGGTCAGGTTACTAGAGGGGTGAATCATAATCAACCAATTAAGCAATGTTTTCAACCTTTATCTTGAGAACAACTTAACAACAACACATAAATTTATTCAAAACATAAACACATCCATAAGATTGACATAAAGGTTTTGGTATCATTGAAACCAACTTGGCTGGAAATTGTAGTGGGGATTGGTAACCACAAATTTTTCACTCTTCTGTGGTACGCCCTGTGAGGAACTTAACCCTATCAAGAGATGTCACCTTGTTAGGGGACTTTCCTCTAGCCATGTTAGGAGCTTTACCATGTTAGGAGAATCTTGTTTAAAGGACTTTAAACACAAATTAAAGTGCCACCATGTTAAAGAATTTACAACAAAGGACCTTTTAGGATCCACTCAATTAAAGGATTTTTACTATTGTAATCATTAGGGAACAACACAAAGTATTATATGCGGAACATAACTACCTCTTCTTGATCCGATGTACTGAATCTTAAACACATTTCACAATATAGTCAACTCTACATTTCCTTGATCATAACTGAAACCATTCACTACACTTGTTTGACCATGATCAATAATGAAAAAATGTTTAAACTCCACTAATATACATTGTACTTTCAAGTCCATCACCCCATCAAGCCCTAGAATTTGAAATCAATATGCATTTCAAATACCCAACTCGGAACCAATGTCCATAAGAGAAATCTTAAACTACAAAACATGTTTCCAAGATTGCACCAACTAATTCACTATATTATGTACCAAGAGGTCAAACACATTTTGACCAAACACTTGCTTCCTCTAGAATCTTCTTCACATGCTGACATTGAATAGTGTGATGTCAGATCATTACGTCCAACCGTGAAGACGGGTCACTAGATTATGAATAACTCAACTGAATGCATTGCAACCTTAATATTGATCACCTTTCACCAACTTTATAATTGTCACTCAAGAGTTCAATCCACATTAACATGTTCATCAACTTTTTTATTGATTTATCGATCTCCAGTGCATTCTATCATTACTTTGTCGGTCACAATAATGAGTTGTGGTCATAGTTGTATCAACTTGAATGTCTTGTTTACATCATCCTAAGATTTCTCATCTTGACATATCATAGATTTGGAAGAAAGAAAAGATCACCTATTTCTTCTCACTAGTTGTTCTAGCAATTGCATTATCAATTTACCTGATCATACTTTTCTTCACTTCAATAGTAACGATCATACCATGTAGTTTTAAAGAAATTCCATATTCTCTCTTAAAGATCATATCCATTGAAACTTAGTGTTACATATTTCTCATTGTATTTATGATTGACAATATACTACAAACACTAGGTCAATAGTTGACATCATTGACAACACAATGATTGATCATCATGTAGTTAAATATGTACCATGTCATTACTAACATCACCTACCATCACATCATCAATGATGCTAATAGAAGAAACATATAATTTTAGTATTTTCTTTCTATTATTGACTTCTTATAGTAGTTACATATCACATGTTGGAAACCCAAAAATGACTCAAAGAAAACCTTCCAAGCCCATTTATTTTTGTGTTCAAAATTTGGTTACTATGATAGTCTTGGGGTAATTTTTTTGACCTTAAAGGAAATATCCCATTTTTAGTTAGTGTTAAACACTTAGTCATTTACAAGGTAGAGTTATTTAGTCAACACTATGACTAAATGATTCAATATAGGTCGAGTAATCGAGTGATTCAACATGATCAAATATCAGTACTAAGTGTCAATTGTCAGATTTCTAGGAAGATGGAAGAGATTGAAAATATTAGATTTGAGAGAAATCAACTAAAAATTGAATTGAGAGATGAGAAAGAAATCATGGAAAGAATAAATAGATATGGAGAGGCTATGAGACAACTTGGTGAAATGATGAGAGCACAAAGAAGAGCTCATGACACTACTAGACTAGGTTCTACCAAGTTTCATATCATCTACCAAGCAAGGAGAGTCATCAAAGCATGGAGAACAAAGGAATGCCAAGAACAAGAAGCCTACATGCTATCACCATGGAAAACTAGGTCATACAACAAACATTTGCAAAACTAGTAATTTAGATCCTAAACCTAAATTCAATGGTAATTGTTTCAATTATAAAAAGCATGGACATCAAGCACATGAATGTAGATCAAATACTAGTAAGACACAAGCTACATTTATATTTGAAGGTTATTGCCACACATGTCATAAGTATGGTCATAAGGAACATAATTGCAGATCTAAAGCAAAGAAAAATTAGATACCTAAAGGTCAAGGAAACACATCTAGGGAACATAATACCATAAATTGGGATTACAATACTTGGGTCAATTGTTAGGTATTTGAAAAGTGTGGACATGTTATAGTAAATTATGCAAGGATACATCTTAGAGGAATATCAGGAAACTAGAGAAATTTTGGACCAGTATGTTTTAACTATTAGAAGGTCGATTAATTAAGAACAAATTGTATGAACGAAGCACCAACACCTAATGTTGAAGAGAAAATTGGAAAAGAAAATGCCAATACTAAAGAAGTGAGAACCCTGATGAATCAAACCTAGAAGAAGAAAATAAGTAAAATGGTGAATTTTTGATCACATAGATTAGGTGATTCCCCCACCTCAAATTAAGAAAAGAGGTATGTATGGAATTGAATTTCAAATTGTTATATCATACATCATTTTCTAAGATAATATGTATGAAGTCCAAAATAGGATGTTAGTAGATGCATAAGGACAATTATGAGATTTGAATTGAGTAATGTATTTTGGTGCCGAGTTGAAAATTTGGTAATGATCAAGTGTCAATTTTGGAGCCCTGAAGAGATCAATCCAAAATGTTAGTTATGACTGAGCTATGGCATTGACTGAGAAAAACTAAGTTTGGAAGTGTGATGATCGAGTTTTACAGAGATAACTAAGATAGATGTAGTTCACCCACTATATGTATGAAGCATTGATGAGGTCCTAAATTTGAATTTCCACACTACATAGTGAATTTTGTGAATCATTTTATGCAATTTGCATTTGAGTTTTCAAGAGAAAATTAAGCTGAAGTATTTCCTAAGCATTTGAGAAAATTTGAGTTGGATTTTAGTGCATTCCTTTGGCTATAGAAGTGAGTTGTGTGCAGATGTGTTGAGGTCGAGACATGCAGAAGGTTTTTTTATCAAACCTAGAGTGACATAATGGAAACAAATTCACCTGTATTGGAGAAGATAGATGAACAAGTAATTAATGCATAGTTTGTCAGGAATGATGCATGTCCCCCACCAAAATTCAAAGATTAGCTTTCAAAATAGCAATGAAGGGTGACTCTTGGGGTGTCCTTTCATCAATCAAACCCATGGTTATCATGATTCACAATGTGAGATCAAGTTGCATGTGCAAGATAGGTGAGGTAGGAGTTTTGAGTTGAGAGTTGCATATGATAAGTAATGTGAAAATGGACAAATGAAGGAAGAGCATAAGGTTGTTGCTGAGAAAGGGTTGACTCGTGACCTAAATTTCCCAAGGAATTTTAACATAGAATGGATCAAATTCATTTGGAGTTATGTTTGTGACATGAAGTTATGGTTGGAAAATAGACTAATCAAGGTTACAAAGAAGATTATTCATTGTGTTATTGGATACCCTGTTGCAGATAGGGTTAAGACCATTCACTTCCAAGTTAGAGATGATAATAAACCTAACACATAGGCAAAGTGGAACACCAGGGGAATGAAAATATTCACCATTGAAGATGTATAGATAGAATTCGTTATCAAAATCATTGTCCACAAATTTTACCAGTTTAGTTGACTTAATAATGTATCATGTGTTGAAGTGGATTTGGGATGGAAATTTGTTAATAAGGATCATAATTATGACCTTATTGAGCTCTAACTTACCCAACTTGTAGAGAATCTAGAAAGTATAAGGAAAGTGAAGAAAAGTCTATGTAAGTTTGGATCTTTGATAGTTTGTATTTTCTTTTATGTACAAAACATGTTTCCCACCATTGTTGATGTTGTTTAGGATAAGACAAGACTTGTTACTCAGCATATTAACGAGTTCATTGGTTAGATTGGTAATAACTTTGAAACTATCATGGATGGTTACTTTGAGGAATTCAAGAGGAAAATGAAGAATAGGTCTAGGATACCATAATTCCTAGTTGATCAATATTATGATGATATATGTTTCTTACTAGACATTGATTTTACCTATGCACAAGAAGTTCTACCTTGGGTTGCATGCTTGAGATCTTTACCTTATGAGGTTAATAAAGATAAAATTGTTGTAGCCATCATGACATTGTTGGTAGAAGAGGTTGATAAGAATGTCGAAGCATTTGGCAGGGTGAAAATTATTGTTCAAATAAATACACCTAAGATAATGAAAAAGAGGAAGGCCATGATAGAGAACTTAAACAAAATTTTGGGAGATAGAGTCGAGCAAAGGATGTCTTTGCAGATTACTGAAGGAAAAGGAGAGCATAGGACAAGCAGTAATGATGATGAAGAGGAACACGTAGAAGGAAAAGGCAAGGAGTTAGTGATTGTTGAGCTATACGATAAAAGAGGTAAGACAATTGTCATTGTTGAAGCTAATGTGAAGAAGATCTTGAAGAATATTGAAACAAAACCTACACTCACACTACCAAGTGTTACAAGTTAGAGAACAAGGGAAACTAATTCAATTCCTGAGCCTTAGATGAAAGATATTGTAAAAAAAATGAAGCATGCTCCACTCAAGAGCTCAACAAAAGAAAGTTTATCATTGAGGAAGCTAAGTCGAGAAAACATGAGCAGAAACCAAGGAGAAAGCTCATTGTGTAGAAGGATGATGAGGAGGATAAAGAAGAGAATGCCAAATCAGGTGACTTAAGTCAATTCAAGGTGACAGCACATGAAAAGCCCCAAGATATTGATGAGGTATGTGAGAATCTTAGGAGTACTATAGGATTATCTAGTTTTCTATTTATAAAATATGATAAATTGAATAAGGAAGATAAGATTAAAGTAGATGAAGCTATAATTGATATGATGGTGAATTTCAAGTATACACCTATAGAGTTAGGCAAGATGATTCCTGAGGAAATGTATAATAAGATTGATTGGAAGTGGAAATTTGCATTAGCCACTTAAAGACAAATCAGAGAAACAACATTGACTCAAGTTATGACAGAATTGGACAAATGTCAAATTTGTTTAGCTTTGAGAGATTATACTAATAGATTCGTACCAAAAAGGAGAGCATTCATGATACTAGAAAATAAAATAGAAAATGTTGTTGAAGAGGCCAAGGTAACATGGAAAAATATTTATGGTCAGATGCTTAATGATGAACAAAAGAATGAGGAGGAAAATGATGAACAAGAAAATGTTGAACTAGATAACATTAAAGATTTTGATGTTGGGAAAGATGGTCTTGTTGATAATTTCAACAATTTGGTACAGCTAAGTGAAGGGAAGACAAAGATTATGGTGATCAATGATGAACCTAAAACAAGTTATGTTAAGAATCTCATGACTGATCTAGTACATCAAAGTGTAGGTATAGTTCACATCGAGTCAACACAATTTCTAATTCAGGAAAGGTTGATGACTATAATATTGTGTTAGCAAGTAAAGGATTACCCAAAGATTGACATAGAGGTGGCTACTCAACTAATTAAACTTTCATCTAGTCATGTTTTTACATTAAGTCTAGTTGATAGATAAGGTAATATACAAGTTAATGATGTTGAGCAATAGAGTGTATCGACCAATATAGGAGAAATCACACAAATACCTACACAGATAAATGAAGCAGTTAAGGGAAAACATAGAAATGGAAAAGAAGATAAGATTCACGATGATAAAGTAGATCAATCTGCTATAGGTTAAGACCAATTGCCTTAATATCTCAGATTGAGGGAAGTAATAAGGGAGGACAACTGAGTTTAGCCATTGAACTCCAAATAGTTCAAGATAAGGATAAACAAGATGTGTCTATGTAGTATATAGATAAAGCTAAGAGTCAGGAGGAGAAGAAAAAGATAGAAAATGAATCAAAGAAAGAAGAAGTGACTCAAGAGTCACAAAAGACAAGTCTAGAGGTTTCAACACAAAGTTTATAACTAAATGTGTTGAGCTCTAGCACACTCGACTCCAAGGGAAAATGACTAAAGGAAATGGTGAAACACTCACCTCAAGCCATAAGAGGTAAACATGTCACTCTAAATGAAGACATGGTTATTCCTGATTGGGGTGAATCCAATTTGAGTGAGGAGTAGATGATAATACTAAGCAAATTATTTGCAAGGAAGGCTAAGCAAGATGAGTTAAGAAGAGAATATAAAAAGGGGCAAGCATTGTATGACATTGTTGGTATACAAATTTTCCTTTAAAAGAAAGAAATAAATAAGAACTTCTACACCCAAATTTGCAAGACAAATACAAGTTTCCAACAGTTGAGGAATTTTAACTTCTTTGATTCCTCTCTAAATTTTGGTAAGTTTCAACTTCCTTATTAGAGGCTCAATCAAAACTTCCTTCTAAATGGGATTACTTTTAACCATAAAGTAATAGGCTATATTCTTGAATAAAGGGATAATCAAAAAGCAACAAATAAACATACAAGAAAGAATAAAATAGAGAGAACACACAGTTTCTCTATCAATTGCTTCTCAAAAAGACAAATAGAACAAAAACTTATTTTAACATATCTAGCATATATCATCCAACATCAGAAAGAAATTTCAATAGTTTGACATCAATTCAATACTAAATTAACAACCAACCAATTTGAAGCACACAATCTTTGAATAATTAGATCTTTTTCATTCCATAAAGAACAATCTTGTTCAAGTATAAAGCTGGAAATTTTAGAAAAGCATCTACGTAACTATTAAAACTTAGATTTAAGTTCATAGTATGATATCCATCAAAAACTACCAACCCTTCACACTACTAATTTTTAGACTTAAATAGAAAGCTATCCAAGAATCTCCCTTAAAACTTGATTCTCAAACAGTTAAAAGTAGTTATGAAAACCAACTTAAGGGTACACATACCCAGAAATTAACTTTAAAAAAAAAACCAAATGTCTTCAGAGTATTTAAAAGTTAAAATTTTAATCATCTATCAATTGGTCAAGTAGTTCTTCTTCCTCTTCATCTTCAGCATCAGCATGTCTGTGTGCTAGCTTCCATGTCCTAATTGCATTCATGAATGCGGTCATGGTAGTTGTATTCGAGGTCTTGATGCTTTGTAGTTGATTTTTCCAAACATCCCTATCCAACCTAATCTTATTCATTGTATCCAAATAACTAGCAAGTCATAGGGTGCACGTGCCTGGCATTATCTCACTCTTAGCCACCTTGGAGAAGTCAAACGATGTGAGATTAATTTTTATCCTTCATAGAGTTCATGTGTTCTTCATATTATTTTATCATGATCTCCACATCAAAACCTCCTTCTTTAAGAGGAGTGGAAAAGGTTGAGCCATTGGACTAAAAGTCCCTATTTGTATTTTCAAGCAATGTTTTGAATTCTTTTTCACATGACCACATCCTAGAAATAGTAGAACTGTAATTGGATACCCTTCAGGATATGTTATTTCTTAAAACCTGAATCAACCCTACAGTCATGTGCTGCTACAGGTTTTCCTTCGGAAACTTTTCTAGTCCATAATCTTCTACCTCTACCAATTGAGTTATCATAGATGAGAATATTTTGACTTCACCCTTCCAAATTGTTGACTAAATGCAAGATTCATCAAGTGCGGCCCCGGCTAGGGAAACGATCTCATGCAGATTTTGCATGAGTTTAGCAACCTGATTTGTCACTAGGCCAATCCAACTAAATATAATTGCCATCATCATCTTTCCCTTTTTCAAGTCACCCAGCAATTGTTGGTTTTTAGAGGCACTATAATCAAAGGTAAGTTATAGTTAATCACCAGGAACCAAAATCTAACCTTTTAATGAATTTATATATTTGGCTAGTGCATTTATTTCAACTTTCAATTTCTTCTTTTAAATCCCATCTTTCTATGACTATAGCATAATTTGTTTGGTAGATGCTTCCACCCAGTGTTCCTTTGTTTCATGGTTCACCACCCCCAAATTTGTGTGTAAGATTTCAAAAAAAAATAGATCTAATTCATTAGTTCCCTCTTTCTGATTATAGGTGGCCACTTCAGTTATACTCCTCCCCATTGCACTGTCAAAATTTAGTATGGTTGTGCTTTTAGTCCTTTTAGGTTTTGGGGCCATGTTGGTATACTTTCTCACAATGTCATCAATAGGAAAGGAAACAAGAACTAAACTCCTCTTCCTATTTACTGAAGCTATAAGCCAGTTAGGAGTAGTAGAATCCTTTTGCAATTTAGTACCTTTTTCAAGCATGTTTACAACTTGTATCCTCAAAGAGGATGAACTCACTATCATTTGGACTCTTTGGTTATTGTCAATGAGTTCACCACCTAGGTCTTTATCTAGTTTACCATCTACCTAGATTACCCGATAAAGTTTTACCAGTACTAACATTTTGGTTTTCTTGTTAGAACGGGCTTTCCTTATGAGAGGTGGATTATGAATCTTCTTCTTAGAAATCCTTTGCAACCTTTTGTTACTTGTAATTGTAAGACCAACATTAGAAATACGGTCAACCTGGTCACTAGTATGTGTGTCCTTTTTCATTCTCAACCAAGACTTTGTCTTTTCAATCACATTTGTTGTTCTTTCAAGAATATCATCCTCTTCTTTGGAGTTCCAATCTATGGCACCCATGTTAGAAATTATGGGTTCAATTTCTTGGGAGGTTGAGGTATCAACTCTGTATTCTTCTATGTCTATGATATGTATACCCAATTTCAATTGAAATAGGTGGACTTACACAACAATGAACCTTGATGAGTCTCTTCTTCTCACCTCTAACTCATCTACACAATCCTCCCAAAAATCTTCTACATTAGGGACATGCACAATCTTTGCATGAGTATCAAGTAGACTATGAATAATTCTTTTACTATAAAATTTTAGTCTACCTTGGTAGAAGCCAAAATCAAGCTTAACTAATGCAGAGCTTATCCACATTGAATCTTCCATGCTTCTACATGTCAATTTGCCTAACTTAAGTGGGAAAATAATATCACAAGCTTCTTCAGCCAATAATTTGTTTATCATAACAATTAATTGTCGAGCTACCTCTGCCAGGACAAATCAATCATGAGCAAACTTGGGAAGATGTATAGGCTCTTCATCAAAATGCCCTACCCTCAAATAAGTGAATTTAGGGAATTGAATGTACAAGCTACCAAAAGATTGAACGACCTTTTAAGACTTAGGGGACAATCTATGGTGCAAGGGGCTTTTCAATTCAAAACATAGCTTTCCAGAAAAGACATCATGGACCCTTTTGAAGTCTTCCAAAGCTTTATCCTTATGCAACATGGGACAATAATTATATATGGTAATGTTCTCAGTCTAGGGTTCATGTGGGAAATGTTGTAAATCCTAAGTGCTAGCTAGCATATACATAAAATAAGATGACATAATTTTTTTTTTCAAATTTAGAGCACCCTTTAGCTGATTTCTGAGAGAGCTAGCTATTAATTTTTCCTAGTCTAGGAATTGTAAGCCCTTTAACACAATTTGAATATAAAAATACATCCATTCTTCAAAGACGGAGACATCAGAAGACCCACAAATTCTATGTAGTGGAACCATTATGTCCTAGACCTAAGTGGTCATTTGGCTTTTCTTCAAGGTTTTGGGTAACCTAGAGCCACCTTTATAGAAAGACTCAATCTAGCTCTTTGCTATGGTGTTCTTATAGGCATTTGCTTGTTCTAAAAATCTAGTCACAGACAAGGTAGGAGTCTGGTCAATAAATTGCTGCTCTTCTAGGTGAAATAATCTGGATATGGTTTCTCTATTAACACTCAGCAACATGCTTCCATCCTTCTTCAATATAATCCCCCCAGACATATTATACATATGAATGCACTCTTGAATTAGCTCTAGACAAGGGTAGGCTAGTGGGAAAGTGGAGGCTATGAGGAGCTTAGTATCCAACACTTTAGTGGAAAAAGGCTTTGCAAGTCTTTCACACAATCTGTCTACAACAACCCCTAATCAACCCCTAATAGGTTTGTTAGATGTTATAGGTGATTTACATTGCAAACTACAAGTATTCCCAAATAAATGTAGTGTAGACTTCATGATTTAGGAACTTTACTCGTATTTGAAAACAAAGAAACAACCACACATATGCTTTGCTTACCAGGCAAGAGACAAATAACCAGAGAATAGAAGGGTTCCCTGAAGAGTGATGACCATCACAGATATGGAAGAAGGCTTTCTCTCTTTGATTTTCCTACAGATAATTATTTCATACAAGAAAAGAAACTTTATGCTTTTTTAAAGGTAAAGCCTTCTTTATATGCATCTCAAAAATAGAGAATGGTCATTAATTATGTGGAGGACAAAATTCATTTTGGCATGCTGCGAGGGTAGGGTGATGGGATAAATTAGTGGCTAACAAAAAATAAGAAATAAGTACTTCAAATGATTACTACCCTTTGCATGTGCCAAATCCTTATTTTTGCACTCCCAGATCAAGGTTTCAATGTGATCATTTATGATGATATTACTTCAACCATTAATTACTTGCACTTACCCTAAATCATGACATCAACCACAATTGTGTCAGACTCGATGAGGCATCTAGCTATTGTATGTCCTTCACACATGTGTATCCATGACATGTTGATTGGGCCCATGAAGAAACGTTATCTTTGAGAATTGGACGAAGCATTGAACTCATGAACTAGTTCAATTGGTACAAAGGGTTCAAGGAAGCTTCGTGCCATCTAAACTTGGTACAAGGAGTACAAAAGGTTCAAGGGGTACAAGAATTTTGCATTTTATACCAAGAAACTTTCAAACTTTTTGTAAGATGGTTTCAAGGTAGTCACTCTTGATCGAAGCTTTCTAAGGCAAAGACTTGGTCAATAATTAGCTTGAGGTAAGGATGAGTTAAAAGAATGAGGTTGGTGAATGATCCATGAAAATGTTAATATACTTCAAATTACATTAACTCTTGAAAGAACCAATGGTTACAAGAAAACATTTGAAAACAAGAGTGAACAAAAAATAAAGAATAAAAATGGCGACACTAAACAATCACGAACTAATAGACATCAAGGATATATTTATTAATACAATTATTATTGTTGATTTGGATGAAAATTATCCAAATGAAAATGATCCAATTATTGACTAATTGAATAAAATTGTGGTGAAATTCAATAAACCTAACATTGATATTCAAGAGGAAATGATGTAAAGAGTGGAGAGGAAACATATCTAGTGAGATAGCAATTGCGAAAGTTGAGCTTTCCACTCTTTCAGTAAGCTAGTACAATTGAACACAAATACAAATATATTATTTGTAAAGTTGTGTAGTGATATTCCCTCTTATTGCAACTCTATAAGGGACATAATGGATAAGATAGATGAAGATCTACATAAAGACAATAAAGTGTTATGCATGGATCTCAGTTTACTAGTCACAAATCAAATTCTTATAAGGGAAGTAGTCAAAACTTTTACAAGCAAAGCACATTATCAGAAATGGGGTGAATAAAATTAAAGAAAAGTTACTACCACATATAGAATTCATGCAAAGGAACATAAATAATACTAGGGATCTTTTGAAGGATCAACACTTATCTATTGCAGATAATATGGTGAATCTGGTAGCCAAGGTGGAGATAGAAAAACAAGTTCTACATACTTTGAAGGCCAACTAGTACAACAGATTGTCAATTATTATCATATTACACCATCCATTTCTAAAGGCATTTGAAATCCTACTAGAACCCCTACTGAAAATATGTTAAAAGTCTTAAGTGACAAAAACAAGGGGGAAATAGAAGTGAGAATGTGTATTATCAAGTAAGCAAGTGTATGTGTATATGAAAATTTCTGATCATATATGTATGTTATCAAGTTTTGATTTGAAACTTTGGTATATATTTCTGGAGTAAAAAGAGTTAGTTTATTCTAATGATCAAAATGTGAGAAATAAATAGTTTTGAAAAAAATGAAAATCCAAGTAACAACAGTACACATGTATAGATTGAGCTACAAGTATGGATTTCATCTTAAGGGGGAGTACTTATTTTGAATTTTTGGAATGTCAAGTATCATGACAAAGTGTTTTTTTCTACTAATGCCAAAGGGGGAGATTGTTGACCCTAAAGACAATTTAGTATTATCAATTAGTGCAAAACACTTAGTCATTTACAAGGCAAAGTTATTCGGTCAACACTACGACCAAGTGATTCTATACAGATTGAGTAATGCTATGTAAATAAGATGTATATACTTAAGTTGTTGTCAAGCAGTAGTTACTACCGAGAAATCCAATTGTCACTAAGTAATCCAATGGTTGTCAAGTTATTCAAGAGGCAACATATGAGCTAAGTGATATAGAGGCCAAGAAAAATAGAAGAAACTGAGTATAGTTGAAGCCAATTGACGACATGAAGAATCAGTATATGTCAAGCATTAGGAAGCCATTAGTGTCAAGTAACAAAGTTTTGTATAAATGTCTGGAATGGCATAAATATTGATGTAAACCATTTTTCTTGAGCTGGAAACATGTCTTAGAGACCGAGGAGTTAATCAAGGAGTCAATTACAAATGTAATTAAGGATCATCAATCCCTATGTGAGGTGATCAACCAATCATAAAATTAGAAGGACTAAATGGAAAAAGGATAAATCTAAATCATTGATCATGATCTAGAGGCTTCACCAAACAACTATTTAAGGAGGCTTTTAGACCTAATTCTTGTGGTTGCATGTTAGAAGTTTGGATCCAAAGCTGAAGGTGAGTTCAATAAAGTTAAGTGTTAAGGATTAATACGGCAGCCGAGAAGTGTAGAGATTAGCTATTGAAGATCTATCAAAAATAGGTGATATCATATTTTAAAGAGAAGATTTGTCATCAACATTTAGAGTGCACTCTGAAATATCAAGATGTTTTAATAGGTTTTTCAAGGTAAATCTCTTAATAGAGTGGTCCTAATAGACCCATGTAAATCTCATAATATAGTGCTCACTTAATTGTGTAGTTAAAATTCTTTACTCAAGGTAGACTAAATAAGTCTTTTAAGCTCTTAACAAGATAGACCCCTCATGGGATGGATCATCAAAAGTGGTCGAATTTTGTAACCCTAATAGGCACATTTTATTGTTGTAGTAGTGAAGATGTTGTGGGCATCATCACCACTATAGTTTTACCTTCACCTTGGAGGGTTTATGAGCTAACAAAAAATGTGTGTTATGTGTTAATTTATTGTTTAGATGTCTTATTCATGCAAGTAGATACTATATATGATATTACATTGTATTGAATGTTTGATTTGATATAAGGTTAAGTTGAGATAAGGATTTATGGTGAAGATATAAAATAAGGTTTATGTTTGGAGTTGTCAAAAGTTTAATAGATCTTGATTCACCCTTCCCACCTCAGGATCTTACTTTCCCTACTAGATTTCAAATCATTTCTAGAAATGGAGATTATCTATATATTTTTGTTTTGTTCCATATATGATATGGTATCCATTGTTTGTTTCTTGCATGAACACCTTTGAAGTTTCATATGTTGCTCATGATATGGATATGCTCTTGAATGTACCCATTGGCCCAACACTATCTTTTTGAAGACTTTATTATTGTTAAATTTCATTATTGACTATTCATATTGCTCTTTCTATTGTAGGGTTATTGTTTCTTTTATTCCTTCACACTATAGAAGCCATTATTTGCATTGTCATTACATCTTTGTGATCTATTGGTCTATTCTTTGCATCAAATGTAAAAGTTTTTTTTTTCAATACTAACTCCCTTAGACTATCGTCAATGTTTAATTTTATGAAGATAATTCCATGAGAGAAATTAATTGGGCCTTGTTTTGGTGAAAAATAGAAGATGGGTTTAATAGGGTAGTAAAGGCCACCACTCATGTAAAAGCATTAAAATGTGTGTGGGGAGAAGGAGAATTTCCAACCATAATATCTTTTGAACTCAAATTAGATTATCAAGAATCAAGTAGAGGAAGGGATACCCATACTGAATTTGAATTGCAAAATAGAATGTAATGCAAGAAAATACCATTTTCCTATGTGTGACACGTGAATGTGATTATACAATTGAACTAAAATTAGCTAAGTATGAAATAGAATGTTAATTTAAATTCTAAATGTATGCAATCATCCCAATGAAGATGTGCACTTACATTTAAACTAAAAATAAAAATGAATGATAGAGTGCTCACTTTAAAATATATCGAGGAAAGTATCATTTCTCTCTAGAAAGTGAGGATTTGGACCTAATTTTGAAATTTCATTTGAGAGCCCAAATAAAATAGAATACCTAGAAATGGTTTTTCCTTTTGAAGCTTCGAGAATAGGTCGACCTGGAGGAAAAGCATCCAAACACCATTCTATGAAGTTTGGTCCTGTGACCCTATAACTAGGTTGACCTGACTTTATCCAAAAGCTCTCACAAAATTATTTCCAGATCTGCAACCACAATTTTGTGAACCTACTCCAACACATAGTAAATCTGATTTTTATTTTTGGGTGGATGAGAATTTTCCTTGGTCAAGCCCTAGATTGAGGAATCAACCTTGAAATCGAAATGTAAATGTATGTAAAGGAGACAAGATAAATGCAAATATTCACCTTGTTTATAGAAACACTTGTCACTAAGAATTTGTGTTGCTTGTGTGTTGTAGTCACTGAATTTGCTATGTCAGATGTAGGATATCTTCACAATTGTGTTGAAGAAGGAGATTATTGAGAACAAATTGATACAAGTATGATAAATATGTTTCAATTATTGTTGTCACTGATGTCAAACCTACTATTTTCTAGTAAGACAACTACTTATATGATATAAGTACTAATCACTTATTTTATTGATGAAGAGGATTTGATCAAAAGATGTAACAATAACACCTTGAGGAAAGATTGAGTTATGTTATGTAATGGAGTACAAGAATTAGCTAAGACAATGATAACATGGTGTTTTGATAATCTACTTAAGGTTGCAAAAGTTGGTTACACTAAGAAAGTTCAAAAGAACAAGTTAAACAAAGTTTTCCTACAAAGCTTGACTAAGTGGATAGTCGGAGCCGAGCAAAGTTAGTGTAAGTCAAGCAGAAAATGAGTTGGAGTTGAGTAAAAGTGTATTCTAGTGTATGTTGAGCAAAATAGTGAATGCCAAGTAAAGTTTAGTTGATGTTGAGCACCAATCAATTTTAGTTCATTCCGAGAAATTTGTTAGTGGATGTTGAGCAACGTAGTATGTGACAAGCATAAGAAGCAAGTTGATGTCAAGTGGCTGCATTATTAGAAAGATCATGAATTTGATGGATTAGAGCTGACAAGTTTATTTTCTTAGATTATGTGAACCAGGAGGAAGATAAGATTAATGAGTTGGTGGCACAAAATTCATGGTAAATAGTTTTGAGGCAAATTCAAAGAGGATTAAAGAAGAAGTTTCTAGAAGTGATATGGAATTAGGGGTAGATTCATTATATCCTACCTAATATGTCCTAACTCTAAATTGGATGGTGGAGAATGAATGGCAAAAGATCTTAATTTCCTATCTATAGGGATGGCTAGTCAAAAGCAAGGGTTGTTATGTGCAAGAACCTAAGGAAGACAAAGAGTCAAAGGTATTGCTTATCAAGTGACCTAAGAGAAGAGTTTGCATTGGCATGTTAAGCAAGAATGCTTAAGGGTATGAATGCTTGAAGGGTAAACAAGCTATCAAAGCTTAAATGTGTGAAAGACAATCAAAATGGATGAATTGAAACAAAGATCTGTAATCTGTAAATAGAGTTGTAAGTTATTATTAGATCAAGCCTTAGTGTTACTCTCTAATAATTGTATCAATCTAAGGTAAATCCTTTGGATTAAGGTTGACCTAACAGTCATTTATAAATCTTTTAACCAGACGACATTCCAAGTGAATGGTCTAAAGTCCTCTAACAAGGCTCACTCCTAATAGAGTGATTGAAATCCTTTAATAGAGTCACATTTAATAGTGTGTATTGTAACCTTTAATAGGGTTTTCCTTTCAGAGGGCATCACTTCAAAAGAGTGAAAAAGAGTAGCATGTTACTAGTGGTTTTTCCCAAATTGGGTTTCCACATGAATCATTGAATCTATTATGTTTCATGTTTACATTTTTGCAAATTGATTTGACAGTAACTTACAAGTTTTAAGTGATTGCATAATCTTATGGATGCATGCATTATGATAAAAAATTTATGGGTTCACTAAGCTGTGAAAAGTTTTATTTATATGTTTGGACCTTGGATAACTGATTCACACACCCCCCTCTTAGTTATTCTAAAGAATTTCAACAATTGGTATCAGAGCCATCTTCTTAAGAGGACTAGTTTTGAAGGTACTAGAAGCACAAAGATCAAGATGTCAAAAAGAGATGTACCCAAGCTTAATAGAGATAACTTTCCTGCATGGCAAATTTTGATGAAGCTACATGTTGGAGGACTTGGAGATCATGCACAATCTACCATTACTACTAAGCATGTTGATCCTATTGGAGCCCCAACTACCGAGGATATGAAAAAGAAGAAATAACATAACTAGGAAATATTGGAGATTGCCTCTACCCTAAGTTATGTTGAATGTGATGATATCAAAACTCTTGACAGTGCAAAGAAAATGTGGGATGCCTTAACCACTATCTATGGAGGAGACACTAATGTTCTAAGAGCTAAAGTTGAAAGTATTAGAGGTAATTTTGATGATATGAGAATGCAAGAAGGTGAAAATATTGCTCAAGATTGCTCAAGGATAAAAGATGTTGTTAATGCAATACGAAGAGCTACTAGCACAATAGATGATGATACTATACTAAGAAAAGTTTTAAGAACACTACTGCCTATATATACTATTAGAATTTATGCAATTCAAGAACTGAGATATATATCAGGGAATAATCTATCACTTGAAGGTCTAGTAGGTAGGCTCACTACTTTTGAGCTATCTAACTTTGATAATTACAAACTTAAAAATATTGAATCTACTTTCAAAGCTAAGTTGTCATTGAAGGAACCCGATGAGAAGAAGAAGAAGAAAAAGATAAAGTATGTGTCCAGTGATAGTGATATAGATGAGAAGGATGTAGATAAACTTGAAGCACTACTGGCAAGAAGATTCTACAGAGATAAAGGCAAGTTCAAAGGTAAATTTCCTATCATTTGTTTCAATTGCAACGAGGTTGGTCATATTGCTACTAGATGTCCAGAGAAGAAGTACTGTAGAGGTGGTGACAAGTACAAAAGTAGAAGAGATGAAGATAACAAGGATTAAAAAGACAAAGGAAAGAAGTCTTGCTATATTGTTGAAGAGGAAACAAAAGATGAATATGATGAACATAATGATGAAGTGGTGTATGTTGCAATGAAGGATGAATCTGATGAAGATGAGGCAACTATAGTTGTGTCTTGTGTGAACAAGAATGACAGATGGATCATTGACAGTGGATGTTCACATCACATCACTGCAAATAAAAGTAAGTTCATTACCTTGAATTGTTATGATGGAAATAGTGTAAGATTTGGTAATGATGCACCATGTTTGATAAAAGGAAAAGGTTCTATTAAACTCACAGAAAATATTTTGTGTGGCAATGCATACAATGTTGAAGGACTTAACTATAATCTGTTGAGTGTATCACAACTGAATAATTCAGGATATAAGGTTGAGTTTGAAAATAAAATTGCTAAGATATATAATACGGATGGAAAATTGATTGGAAAGGGCAATCAAAATAGGAGTAATCTATTCTATCTTGATATAGAGGATGCTACTTGTCTAATTGTAAAGTTTGATGATCTATGGCTATTGCACAAAAGGTTATGTCATGTTAATTTTGATAACTTGGTTAGTATTAGTAACATGAGAAAAGTTAGAGGTTTACCTAAGTTGAAGAAACCTGATAATATAATGTGCAAACAATGTCAATTAGGAAAAATGACAAAGTCAAGTTTTAAGAGTAAAACTCATACCTCTAAACGAATACTAGAGATTGTTCATACTGACCTGTGTGGACCAAGTAAAGTGCAAAGCTACAAAGGAGATAAGTACATTATGCTGCTTGCTGATGATTATTCTAGAATGATGATAGTTATGTTTCTGGAATAGAAATCTCATGCTTTCCAAATGTTTACTTAGGAAGAGTTGAGAAGGAAATAGGTAAAAGTCTAAAATGTTTGAGATTTGACAAAGGAGAAGAATTTCTATCCAATGAGTTTGAGATGTTCTATAACGATAGAGGAATCAAAAGAAAAACATCTGCCCCTAGAACCCCTCCACAAAATGGAATTGTTGAAAAGAGGAACGGGTCTATAATGGACTATGCTAAGACACTAATGATGGAGAAAATTTTTTCTTTAAAATACTCATTCAACACCTTTTGAACTATGGTATGGACACTCACCCAATGTAAAATATTTTAAGGTATTTGGAAGCAAATGCTTTATTCCCAAAGACTTCAAGAATGGTAAAGTAGATGCAAAAAGTGAAGAAGGTATGTTCCTAGGTTATTCCACAAGAAGTAAAGCTTATAAGTGTTTAAATACTAACACTAACAAAGTTGTGGAAAGTGCAAATGTGAAATTTGATGAATATACAAAAGTATATGAGGCTGAACCTATGAAAGAACTAGAAGCATACAAATCATTTGTATACTTTTATGAAAGGTATGCCTTCTATGGAAGATGTTGCAAATCAAGTGACAAACCAACAACAAGTTTCAGTGACTACTGAGTTGCATACTATGAATGTCGAGTTGCATTCAAGAATTGAGCTACATTCAGATGTCGAGTTACAAAATAAAGGTGAAGTACATTTTTATTCTAAAATTAGTATACATGAGAAAGATGCTAAACCACTTAGTAGAGATGAACATACTAACTCTGAAGTAAATAGACCAAATGAAGAAACCAGAGCTAAACCAAGATTGTCTAAATATGTCAACAGACATCATCCTGCTGCACAAATTATTGGAGATCAATAAAGAAGATGATGAATGCCTCAATATGTCAAGAGGCATCATCCTGTAAATATGCATCAATAAAGAAGATGATGAATGCCTCAATGTAGATCTTCTCCTTGAATGGCCAATAAAATTCTAGATCTTGAAGACGGAATGCTCACAAAGAATCCTTGAAACTTAAAGTGTCTTTAATGCTTAATGAAATTTGTTTTTGCTTCAATGCTTGAATTCCTTGAGTGCGTGCGGATGTCTCTTGATGTTATGAAGTCAAAATAAGGATCCCAAGTCCCCTTTAATATTTTTTTTCAAGAAGGAAAAAACTATGAGTTGTATGGAGATCAAAAGAAAATAATTGGAAACCTCTAGGCACCTCAAACCCTAAGGCCTCTTTCCCTTGGGAAAAATAGGTCAACCAAGTCAATTGATTCCTAGGGAATGATTTGGAAAGAGGTCTTGAAGGCCTCCGAGGGAATGCAAACAGAATCAAGAAAAGTAGAAAAAAATAGGAGAATGAACATATTGAGAACAGGTCCATCCATGGTCCATAAAGTTTCTATGGGATGGGTGCTAAAAGGTCTTAAATGATAGACACTTCTACTTTTGGATGAGACCCATATCTCAAAATTCTTAAATTCCATTGTATATGCCTAGAAAATGCAACACAATAATGATTGTCCTTTTGAATTTTCTAAAAATATAATTGGTTTTTATGTGACATTGATGTAGCTATGCTTTTTCTACTTAACTATTAGTTATTTTCATGGATCTCTAACTCTTCAAGTCTACTTTGAGGATTCATTTAAAGTCGTTGGATTTATTTTGATATAAATTTAAAAATGAAACTACTATTGCATTATGTTACTTTATATCATTTTAACTTTTTTCTTAATACCATGCTCAGGTGAGGGGGAGGGGGGGAGATAGTTGGGGGTGTTGTTGAACTATAACTAGTTAGGTGTATGACTGTAGATAGTAAGAGTAGTGGGTGTGGGAGTTATCCTTCTAGTGTGGACTATAGAAGGTGGGGGTTTGGCCTTCTTCTTGTCCTTCAACTAGCTATTAAGTGGTTGTGGTTCGAGGGAGGTTGTTGATGTCTATTGAGTATTGTTGGGAACTTTGTAACTTAAAAAATATACATATTTGTACTATATATATGTACTAAATTTATGGAAAGATGATACTTTGTATTATTGATTTGTATTATGTGATACATTTACACTCCTTTCTCAAGTAAAATTGTCACTATTCTATAAAAATGACATTGACTATCATGATCATATAACTATATAATGTTACTATATTTGATCACGTGTTTTTTCTCACTATGGCCTTTTTTGCTAGCTTTAGCATCACAAACATTGATGTTGCATTATTTAGGTATTTCTTTACTTTTTTTAACCATAGAAAATAACATACCATCATTCCATCTTAAAATATTTGATCAAATGTACTTGAGCTCTTCAATCTTACTATTGTTGTTTTATCTCTTCCTTGTAGCTAATTCAGAAATGAGGAAGTGTCATGATTGATGTTTTGAAATATGCTCTTTATAAACCTACTCCTTTTTTACTGATCAATAATTGATGAATATAAATCTCATTTTAGTATTTTTTATGATAATTTATTATCTTTGAAAATAATACTAATTCTTTAATGCTTTACCGATGTTATTATTTTCTCCTGTAATTGCATAATGTATGTTATTTTCAATAATATTATTAGGTACCTTCATATTTTTTTATGTCCAAACCATGATCATGTGTCACAATGAGACTATAAATTTGATTTATGTAGTCCTACTTTTATGAAAACTTTTCTAACTTTGAAATCACTATCTTAAGCGATGTGTTTATCCCTATCATATAGTGTCCATACCTTTGCATCTTTGCATATTTTGTCCTTGAATGTGATAGTAAGATTGTTTCTATTATAAATAACATATTATGTTGATTACATGACAAATATCTCATCATGTGATCCATCTCATAACATTTGTCATTCTAATCTGGCTCAATCTTAATTTACACACTTTCCCTTCTCATTTCGGATGGGTTGAATAATAATATAATAATATGGTAGTCAATAGTTATATATAGGGATAAAATTTATCATTTCTTAGCAATGTAAGGGAGGAGGGGATAAAGGAAACCTCCCAACTACCCTCACTAAGAGTTACAAACAAAAGCCACCAGACAGGAGAAACCACAAGAAATAATAGAGGAATCAATGTAGCAATTTTAAGATATCTTCATTCAACATGTTGATACCTACCTAGTTGCAACCATATAAATCCCAATTACAATCCACAAGCTTAAGAACTCAAACTTATTGAGCCAATCTTTTGTATTTTCCTTCTATCTAACTTCATTATATATGTCCTAATCCTAGATTTCTACTTCTATAGCTAGCAAGACTAAAAGTTAGTCTACCAAACAATTTATTACAAAAATATAGGTCCTACCCAAAAGGAGAATGTTGGCAAAAAGTGTCTTCCTGCCAAGGATTAATTTCAAATATTTGAACAACACCCAATTCTATTTTTTAAATCTTGGATCCATGACAAGATGGTATGGTCTCGATCTTATGATAGGTCATGTGTTAGAGGATTTTTGGGTGAATCAAGTGGTTATAAGATGCTACGAGGCTTCTATTGGTAAAATGGCCGAGTTTTCATAACATCACAAATAGTCAAGAGATCATAAGCCAAAGAAAGGTCTTGCTTGATGTTACAATAGTAAGCAATTGTAAGATGGTAAGTGTTGCGAGGATATGTTCCAATGCCTCAAGGGTTAATGATTGTAGGATCACGGAGTTGACTTCTTAGGTCGTTGATGCTATGAAGGGAATGTGGATTTATGATCTTAAAGCCATAAGATCCCAAGAACAAGTGAGCATGCCTCTTAAGGTCATGACAAAGATAATCAAACCATGATTGTAGGATCGCAAGGGTTATTGCCATGGCTATCGATATCATGATGGACTGTGATCATAAGATCGTAAAGGTCAAGTTGACCATGACATGACTTTGTAAGGAAAAAGTAATGGTACTGTGACCTTACACCAAGGATGTTAAGGGTCATCATTCTATCATGAGATGATATGATCTTGTTGCTATCAAAGGATCATAAAGAGAATAAGAGATGGACTAGATGCTACAAGGTATTAGCAATCGTAAGATCTTGGAAATCAAGGTTATGAACAAAAAGGTGATTTAAAAGGTTTTGACCATAGTTGACACTCATACAATCATGAGTTTAGTCTTGACTGAAACATATAAAGAATTTCATCTGCCAAGCTAGATCAAGGGGAGCTCCCAACCAACCAAGTAGCAGGAATGGTATAGAGCAACAATTAAATACGGTTGACCTATGCTTTCCACCTGATTTGGCAAGTTGATAATAGGGGAAATAGCTTTTTGATGATATATTCTATCTTTCGGATCTCCTACAACCACTTTCATCATTCCCCAGGCCTGATAAATGCAACAGAACACTCCATCACTGTCGATTGATCCTTCTAATTAGTTAGATGGTTAATGGTCATTGCTCTTGTCCTCTCAAAGATTGTTTGGTGGATAAGTGATCTTCTCATGTCTACATTTGCGCTATGATCAGATCTTTTTCAGTTTTGCAATAATTATTCTCTATAAAGTTGATTGTAGTAGTTGAATTCTATCATAGGGTGGAAGCTATCTAAGTTATGCTTACACTATAAAAGCTGATGTTGTACTCTTTCTTAGGGTGGGTTCTTCTCTATTTCTCTGGTATTGCCTTGGCATACCACTGTAAATTCTCACTTTGCCTCTAAATTATATGACATCTCATCTTATCTCCTTTAGCCAACGATGTATTGTGCAAGCTTTGTCTTCCTCTCTTTGATGTATTGCAGAAATCTATAATCTATATTTATGTATCTCTTTTGGCCTATGAGTGATAAGAAGTGAATCCTTTTCCTTGTGTCACTCATTTGGTTGTTTTATCTGTATGTAGTTAATAGATGTTGTTAATAGATTAAAGCAAGCCTAAATCCATATATCTTTGGATTATCATGATAATTGTACTATGTATGGATGGGGAGAGATTGGTTTGAACACCTATTTTGGTGCATCACCTCTTTAGAATAGATTAGGTAGTTCCTTTCATGTATTCCTTCTCCCTTTTCTCTTCAAGAATAGTTTAAATGCATCCTAATAGTAGAGGAAGTTAGTATTCTCTAGAGATTCAACATCATAGTTGAAGTCCCACAGTTTGGAGGTTGTTTCCATGTTTCACAAGGTTGTCCTTAGGTAAAAACTTTGGACAAGGGTGCAAGATTTTGTGACAACAGTTTTTGGTACACCCCGTGGGACCTATATTAAAACATTTAATATTCACTAGCATTGAAGAAGGATTCCATGTTCATGTTGAGGAGATAGTACTGCCTTTAGTATAAAGCCTTCAAAAGACTCATTCGTTCAAAGTACTTGGTGACTCTAAGCTTCAAGCACAATCAAGTTTCCAAACCAAAGTTGTGATTCATGCCCAAGACACACACAAGGGCATCTTCTAGAGGTAATTTCCAATACCAAGAGATTTCTTTTTATAATCCAAGAAGAAAGGCTAGGGTATCTCTATCACTAGTTAGGAGTGTGACAGTAACACATACCCCTGTAAGATCCATCTCCACTCCCCTAGTTGTTAGGTCTCAGCCTAGAATACCATCTATGCATATTAATAGATCAGTTGCTTACATGGCTAGAGCTCATGCTTTTGCCACCTTTAATGGTGGGAGCCCCCTTCTATTAGCCCAAAGGCATGACATACCAGTATCGGCTCCTAAAAGTATACCTGAGTTTACTAGTGAGACCTCCATCTCCCTTGTTGAGCATATTCAAGAGGTGTCTAACATTTGCAATATTCATAGCATCACCAAGGATGATGTAGTAGTAAGGCTTCTAGTCTCATCCTTGAAAGGGAAGGCACTACAATGGTATAGAGGTTTTCCTCATAACTCCATTACTGATTGGGATGGGTTAGGGGCGCCCTTATGCAAGCATTTTGAAGACAAAAGTGATCACCTATCACTTTTAGAACAGCTGACAACTATAAAGAGGGCCCCTCATGAATGTATGACTGATTTCAATTATAGATTTTAGAAGACATGGGACAAAATATCTATTGTAGTGAAGCCCTCTCTTGGTAATGCATTTGTGTATCATCTTAGAGCCTTCAACAATGATATTGCTACCACTCTACAATCTATGGGAGGGGACACTCTACCAAATGAGGTTGTCATAAGAGTGAAAAATATTTTGATATAGGGAGGGAAGTTAGCTCCAAGGTCCCCAATGCCTTTCTTCCCCGACATGCCCAATCATCAACCTACCGTAGCCCCTATTCATGTTTCCTCTATAAGTTAGCCTCTTACTATGGTCCCAATAGCCTCTACATCCTCTAATGGAGTTGATAGGATTGAGGCCATGATGCAGACCCTGATGCAAAATGTAGACATGAGGATGCAAAATCAAGAAAAGAAGATGGAGGACAATAGTGCAAAAAAAAGATGAGAAATGAGTTGGTAACTATGAAGAGGTAGGAAGCTCAAAATAATAGGCCTCTCTAACTCCAGAGTCAAGGTCCCATTCATGGTAGACCCCTAAATTAGAGTCATGTCCCCTACAATTAGAATAGACCTATCGACCACCATCACAGTCAGAATAGACCTAGCGACCACCCCCAGTCTTCAAACACCAACCTAAATAGGGCTTTAGTCCCTTAGAACAATCTTGCTCAAGATCAAGATTTTTTCCCCTCTTGTAACTACTCCTATGGATATTGCATGTATCAAAAGGTAGAATCTTACTTGGCTTTAACTATACCAAAGTGAGTTGTTTCCCAACAACACAATGCTAATCAACCTACTAATACTTTTCAGTAGGATGGTTGTTCTTTCATGAACTATTTGGTGGAAGAGCATTGTAATGTAAACTAGGATTCCTATGCTTATAATACCAGGAGCAAAAGAAGAGCCATAGAAGAGATTACTCTCCCTCCTCCTAATCAGACTTCAACATCAAGTGCAATGTCATATGTACAAGCAATCACCTAGCAACAAAATTCTAATCAACCTACTAATGTCCCTTGATAGCAAAGGCAAAATGAAAGTAGAGGAGATGTGAATAACCCTCAAGTTGTTCCACCTCAAGCTTCTACTTCTAGCGCTTCTACCAAAACATCTAATGCATCTTTTAGTGTGGTAGATCAAATGAGGAAGACCAATGTGAACATTTCTATGTGGGATGTTGTTGCTACTATAGCATCACAAAAGAAGTTGTTGCAAAAGGAGTTGGAAAGAATTGAACTCAGAGATCAACCACCTAGAAACAAGTAAAAAGGTGAGACCTCCTCCATTTTATGTTACTCTGATTATATGAGATAAGCTAGTCCACAATTGCATGATTGAATAGGGGCTAGTAGTTTAGTAATGCCCAAATGTGTTGTTAATATTTTAGAAGTGAAATATGAACCCATTGTTTAAGGATGTATTGCAATTAGATGATAGTACTATCAAGATTGTGGGAATCCTTAGAAATGTTAAAATGGACTTACATGCATGCCTAGGTTGTATTATACTTCAAGATATATCAATTGTTGAGCTTAAGGCACACTTTGCCATTTGTCTTTCAAGAGATTTCACTACCTAAATAGCTGGTTACATATCTTCTAATTGGTCATATATATTTTTTAGAACTAGATATGGAACCAAAGCTTCAATCAGAGCAAAACCATTAGCCCTCCATCATATTGAGCCCTACACTCCTAATCTCATCAATATGAACTATACCATCATAGAAATAGATGAAAATGACACAGCAAATGAGTCTTCCACTTCTTTAGTAGACATACCTGATTTTCTCTTGGATGAGTGGACTAATGCATATCAGTTTGATCTTGCATTAGAAACCTTGGAGATAGGTCTAGGCATATATTGCATATCAAAAAAGGATGCTCTTGTCCCCAACTTGATGAAAATCAAAGAAGACACAAGTGGTAAATGGAGTATGTATTTTGATGGATCAAGAAATAAAAATGGATTGAGGGTTGGTGTGATGTTGGTTTCTCTTGCACTAGAATGGTACTACTTCTTATTTAGGCTTCAGTTCAATTGTACTAATAATGTGGTCAAATATGAGGTGTTGGTTTAGGGTCTCTTACTTACTCAAAAAAGAGGAATTCAAGCATTAAGTGCATATGGAGATAGTGAGCTAGTGATCAATAAGGTGAGGAATCAAAATATTACTAAGAATGGTTTGCTTAACTCTTATAAACATAGAGTATGGGATTTGCTTGAAGATTTCAATGCATTTAATATTAAGAGCATCTCTGGAAGAGGGAATAGACATGCTGATAGACTAGTAGTAGTGGGTGCATCTTATGATGTTCGAAGAAGCCTAAAAAATGAGAAGAAGTAGAAGATTAAAGTGGTTGTTAGACCTGGTATCCCTGATAATAATATTAATTGGTAGATCTTTGAATCTGATGCACAAATTGTGAGTTTCTTGTAGAATGAATCAAAGTTCTCAGATATAAATTAGTCAAGATTGCATGACCAATATGGTGATCAAATCATCAACCTTAGCTCCAATAAGTTGCCTAAGGGTCTCATTACCTTAGAGAGTGTCTTCAATCCTGATGACCAAGCAAGGGATAGAGGCATGAATCTTCTTGCAAACAAAGGAGAGCATATGATAGTTGCAGTTGCTAATGAGAGAACACTAAACATGAGGAAGGTATGTTCTAAAACTACGCAAGAAAGTTTTGTTCATCATGTCAAGAATTTAATGATGTATTTACTTGGATATATGATGATTTAAAGGGTTTTGAACCTAGTCTATTTCAACATACTATAGATCTAGTTGATGATGTCAAGCCTGTTAGGCAAAAATAGAGACTGGTAAATCCCAAGATTGAGCCACTAATGAGAAATGAGTTGTCTAAATTAATTGAGGCCAATATCATTTTCCCTATTAAGCACTCCTCTTGGGTGGCAAACCTTGTCCCTATTAGGAAAAGGAATGGAGAAATTAGACTATGTGTAGATTTTAGGGATCTTAACCAAGCCTCCCTTAAAGATCATCATCCTCTCCCTTCCATGGAACATATATTGTCCAATGTCAGTGTTTCAAAGAGATTCTCCTTCTTGGATGGATTCTCAGGTTATAATCAGGTGTTAGTGAAAGAAGCTAATAGTTATAAAATTGCTTTCACTACCAAATGGGGCATCTATGCCTATAGTAAAATGCCTTTCTAACTAAAAAATGTAGGTTCCACATTTCAAAACGAAATGGAGATGGCCTTCAAAAATATGATTGAAAGGTTTGTGTTGGTATACCTTGATGATATCATAGTATATTCAAAAGATGTAGCAGAGCATTTTGGTCATCTCGAACAAGTGTTTATATGATGTAGAGAGTATAAAATATCTTTGAATCTAGGCAAGTGTGTCTTTGCCACTAATCAAGGGAAATTATTAGGACATATTATATCTAAGGATGGTTTGACTATTGATCTAGAAATAACAAGGGCAATACTTACCCTTTCTCTTCCTAGTAACAAGAAAGGTCTGCAAAGTTTTCTTGTTAGAATAAGTTTTGTGAGAAGATTTATTGCTTATCTAGCTACCATGGTGAAACTTCTTACAACAATGCTTAAAAGGAAGATGATCTTCTCATGGACCAAGGGAAAGTAATTTTTGAAGAAATAAAAGTGGCCATAGCTTTAGCCCCTACTCTCATCAATCCAAATTTTGATAAGGACTTCATTCTTTACACCTTGAGAGGTGAGTCAAGTATTTCTATTGTTTTGACTCAATTAAATGAAAAAAATGAAGAGCAACATATTGCTTTCTTTAGTGAAGGGATGAAAGAGTATGAAAATAAATACAGCTATGTGGAAAAGAAGGCCCTTGCGGTCATAAGAGCCTTGAAGAAATTCAAACACCTATTGTCTCATAACAAAATCCATTTGTAGGTCCCTCATGCAAGTGTTAAGCATTTCTTGTTAAGTAGAGATATTAGTGAGAAAAGGACATGTTGGATCACTAAGGTGATGGAGTATGATGTGGAAATCTAGATTACCAAACTAGTAAGAGGGAAGGGGTTGTCCAAATAAATGATCTCATCTCATGAGCCTGATAAGGATGTTGTCTTGGTATTGGCAGAATAGTAGGAGGTGAGGAATGATAATCCAAGGAATTGGATAGATAACATGAAGAAATTCTTAGCTACAACTGGATATCCTCAAGGGTTGGATAAAGCTAAAAGAAGATAGTACAGACTACAATCTATTCCTTATGCTATAATTGATGGTGTTCTTTTTAGTAGGGACTTCAATGGAGCCTTGCTAAGGTGTATTGGCATAGATCAAGAAGAGAGAATGATCAAAGATTTTCATGATGGTCCTAATGGCAGCAACTTTTCAGCAAGAACCACTACAATGAATATCATGAGAGTCAATCACTACTGGCTATCCTTGTTCCATGACTACCACAAACATGTAAGGAAGTGTGAAAAGTGTGCTTTCTTCTTAGGAAAACAAAGACTTGCAACCCTACCACTTCACCCCATCTAAGTCAATCAACCTTTTTCTCAGTGGGGATTAGATTTTATTGGTCTTGATCTCATTAATCTGCCTTCTAGTTTGGGTCACAAGTGGATTTTGATTGCAACATATTATTTTACATTGTAAACAGAGGCAGTAACCTTAACGGATTCTACAGAGGCTTCAGATGTGGAATTCCTTAATGGAATTGTTTCCAGATTTGGTGCTCCTTCCACCATAATATCAAACAATGTGAAATCATTTGTAGGAGCTCAGATTTGTGCATGGGCAATTAATCATGGTATTTACTTGAGCACATCTTCTAATTACTACCCTCAAGGTAATGGTTTAGCTAAGTCATCCAATAAGAATTTGATCAAAATCATCAAGAGGACTATCCAATACAATCAAAGGTGTTGGCACCAAAAATTGAAGACCGCCCTTTGGGCTAATAGAAAAATACGTAAAAGGGCTATTGGAAATCCTCCTTTCTTGTTAGCATATGGTAGAGAAGCTAGACTTCCTATCTCATTGGAGTTTCCAGCTCTTGAGTTGGATCATCAGTTAGAACTAATTGGAAATGATGCAATATCTGTAAGAATGGCAGATTTGATGGAGCTAGAGGAGAAAAGAAGTCAAGCAATACAAACCTTAGAAATAGATCAGCAACATAGCTTTGATAAAAAGGCTAAGTCTAGAACTTTCAAGGAAGGTGATCTTGTACTAAAGTAGGATGCAAATAGAGAAAAAGTAGGGAGACACTCAAAATTTGATACTTTATGGAGTGGTCCCTATGTAATTATCAATTGTAAACAAGCCAATGCTTTCCAGTTAAGCAAACTTGATGGTGAAATTCTATCTATTCCAATAAATGTAATATATCTCAAGCCCTGTTTCTAAAGAAAAAAGGAGGTTTTTCTATACATAGTTAGAGTAGTTTGCTTCCTGTTCTTTCCTATTTTCCAAGAAGTTCTGAGCATAGGTTTTCTCATTGCAGAGAGTTTTGATTCCATGTTTACAGAGTTATAGAGGTAGAAAAGCATGTTTTATGGATCAGAATGCAGAAAAAGTGATAAATTTGATGAGTTTTCATAGTTTCAAAGACTCCATAGCCCAATGGATCTTTTGGTGGCCACTAGTCATATGCCAAGCAGGCTTACATTCCCCTTGAGTCACCAGAAATGTTGGCCAAAAGTGCCTTCCCACCAAGGATTAATTTCAAATATTTGAACAACACCCAATGGTCACAAGATTCAATTCTATATTTTAAATCTTGAAGCCATGACAAGATGGTATGGTCCTAATCTTATGATAGCTCATGTATCAAAGGATCATCAGGTGAATCAAGTAGTGATAATATGTTATAAAGCTCATGTTGGTTGAATGATTGGGTTGCCATGTAACATCGCAGATAGTCAAGAGATCATAAGCCAAAGAAAGGTCTTGCCTGATGTTATGATAGTAAGCAATCGTAAGATCATAAGTGTCATGAGGATATGTTCTGACACCATGAGAGTCAATGATCATAGGATCTCAGAGTTCACTTCCTAGGTCATCAATGCTATGAAGGGGAAGGTGGATCATAGGATCTTAAAGTCATAAGGTCACAAGCACAAGTGAGCGTGCCTCCTAAGATCATGACAAAGATAGTCAAACCGTGATCATAGGATCACTAGGTTTATTGCCATGGCTATCAATATCACAATGGACTGCAATTTCAAGATCGTAGAGGTCAAGTCGACCATGCCATGACTTTGCAAGGAAAAAATAATGGTATCGTGAGCTTATGTCAAGGGTATTAAGGGTCGTCATTCTATTGTGAGATCGTATGATCTTGTTGTTGTTGAAGGATCATAAAGAGAATGAAGGATGGGCTCGATGCTACGAGGTATTGGTAATCATAAGATCGTAGAAATTAGGGTTATGAACAAAAGGCAATTTAAATTGATTCTTGTATGATCATGAGTTTAGTGTTGATCAAAAAATATAAATAATTTCATCCACCAAGTTGGACGAAGGGGAGCTCCCAATTAATCAGGTAATAGGAATGGTACAGAGTGATAATTGAATACAGTTAACCTACACTTTCTACCTGATTTGGTAGATTAATAATAATAGGGGAAACAACTTTTTTATGATAGATTCAATCTTTTGGATCTCCTACAATCACTTTCATCATTCCCTAGGCCTAATAAATGTAACATAACACTCCATCATCACCAATTGATCCATATACTCAGTCAAATGGTTAATGGTCATCATTCCTGTCCTCTCAAAGATTGTTTGTTGGATAAGTGATCATCTCGCATTTAGATTTGTGTTGTAATAAGATCTTTTTCAGTTTTGTAGTAATTATTCTCTATAAAGTTGATTGTAGTAGTTGAATTCTATCTTAGGGTGGAAGCTATCTAAGTTATACTTACACTATAAAAGAAGATGTTGTACTCTTTCTTAGGGTGGGATCTTCTCTATTTCTCTGGTATTGCCTTGGCATGCCACTATAAATTTCCTCTTTGCCTCTTAATCATATGACATCCTATCTTATCTCCTTCAGTCACCAATGTATTGTGCAAGCTTTGTCTACCTCTCTTTGATGTACTGTGGATATCTATAATCTACATGTATGTATCTCTTTTGGCCTATGAATGATAAGAAGTGAAGCCCTTTCCTTATGTCACTCATTTGGTTGTCTAATCTCTATGTAGCTAATAGATTAAAGCAAGCCTGAATCCATATATCTTTGGATTGTCATTATAACTGTATTATGTATGTATGGGCAGAGATTGGTATGAACACCCTATTTTGGTGCATCACCTCTTTAGAATAGATTAGGTAGTTCCTTTCATGTATTCCTTCTCCCTTTTCTCTTCAAGAATAGTTTAAGTGCATCCTAATAGTAGAGGAAGCCGACCTTCTCTGGAGACTCAACCTCATAGTTCAAGTCCCATAGCTTGGAGGTTGTTTTCATGTTTCACAAGGTTTTCCTTAGGTAGAAATTTTGGACAAGGGTGCAAGCTTTTCTGACAATAGAGAATTCAAAAACCTTTCAATTTTTAGTGTTCAAAATTGTGAATCAAGGATAAAGAGCCTAAGCTCATTACATAATGACACATTCATAACATAACATAGGGCAGGAAGTTAAGGAGATGAGTCCTTTCGATCCCAATTCTAAAAAACTAGATCTAGAGAGATTAGTGACAACCAAACATGTAAGGAGAACTAATGCAAACTAGGTCTAGGAAGAATAAGGGAAAAGATATCCAAATCCTTGAAAACCCTAGATGATGTGAGAATATAGAGATAGAAATGAGTAGATATGCTAGAAAGAAAATGAAGTTAGAGAACACACCTTTAGAATCTAATTTTATGCTACTTGTACTTATCAGAATGAATGGAAATTGTCAAAATCTAAGAATGTAGGTGTGCAATGGACAAAACCCAAAATTCATTTGGTGATCTGTCAGGGATGAACTAGATGATCAGGTGTGGCCCATTCACTATTGATCAATTAGGTGCAACCTTGTCAACCATGATACAATGTGTATGATGTTGATTTTTTAGTTCTAAAGAAAGTCAGAAAGGGTGCTTAGGTCTGCAACTTGTTCATCAATTTGATATTTGTATCCTACAATAAAAGAAGGGTTTTTTTTATGGGGGGTTTCTCTTGGTCAAACTCTAGATTAGGATTTAACCTTGAATTGAAATAATCAAAATAGCATGAATGTAAAGTAAATGTATGGATCCACCTTATGATAGTCAAATCCCTTGAATCAAATGTAATATGATTGCTTGACCAATTGATTTAGATCAAGAAGATGAAGATGAATGGATGTAAAAGATGCAACAAAAGACCTTAAATGGATTGAAGAAGATCTTGAATATAAACTCCTTCAATTTCTTGAATGCTTGAATCATTGATCTATAATCGAGGAATGCTTGAATGAATGCTTGAAGATTTGATGGCTTGAAAACTTGAGTGCTTGAACTTGTGAATGCATGATGAAAAAATAAGGAAATGAAAGGGTTTATATAGAGCTTGAAATTGACTAACTCCTATAGGTTAACTTGCCTAAGAATTAATGCCCTAAAGGTATCTGATCACAAGACTTGAAGAAGGGACCCAGAATAGGTTCTAATCAAGGGCACATTGATAACCAAGTCCCAAAACCTCCAAGATCCCTTGAGGATCCCAAAATAGGTCTCAAATGCCTAGAATCAGGTACAGAGTCTAAGATATGGTTGTTATGATATGAAGAGAAGATTCCAAGTGGATGATGGGGGAGAGGGAGGACCTGGAAGAATAGATCTCACCTGAGCTTAATGCCATGGAAATATGAGGTTTAAAGATGATCTTTTAGGTTTTTCTTTAATGGGCATTTTACCTTCAAGTTTGGGCTCAACACTTACTAACATCAGTGCCTGCATCATCACTCATGATACCTCTTCTTGCTCTATTTGGACCTAGCGGTGGTTTTTTTCTCATATCTCAGGCATATAGACTCTATTTTTTGCAAGCAAGATATCATCATAAAGCTGGTTATGGGTATGTCATGATAATAAATATATTTTTTAGTTTTGATGATTTTTTGATACTTTTTTTGCTATCAAAGTTGAGATTTCTATTTTTCACTCTACAAGACATGTCTTGAGCATTTTATCTCTAACTTGGGAATTCTTTATATCATTGGAAAAATATGTCTATAGTTTTCCAATGATGCTGGTTGTTTTTCCAAATTCTTCTCTAGGTACATCCTATTTGATTTTTTTCTTTCACACATTCTGGTGGTTATCTTGGTTGTTTCAGGTTTGGAGATTGTTTTCATTTCTTCAGATGATTTATCTTAGGTTTTACTATCTATTATTTCAGCCTTATGTCTCTTATGATCTTTATAGACATCTATTGTATGTATTTTGTAATTGCACTAAGATAAGCTGCCACATATCTTCTATATTTTTATTTTAGTTGTTTTGCCTTGCTTTGCTTTTGCATTCAAGTAGTGTCATATAAGGATAGTCGTGCAAATTATTGTATTCTCAAGATTCACCATATCTTGTTCTTTATTGTACATGTACTTCTTTGATTAAGTGCCATGGGGTTGATGTTTTGCCTTTTTTTCTATCTACTTCTATCCATTAAGTTCTCCTTTGATGGAATAAGCCGCATGACATGTCCGAGATTGATCACCTCATTATATTATTATGTATTTATCTATGCATCATAATCGTGGTTCCTTGGTATGCAATTTTATTGGCCCACTTTTCCAGTTGCATTTGACCTCACCCTAATCTGCATTGGGGGGTTCTTTTGGTTCTTATGCTTCCTTGGTTTGATGGAGTGAGTTACGTATTCACTATTTATTCCTATGTACTAGGTAGATGTAGTGGTTGGGCAACTATGCATTTTGGTGAGATAGAACATTTACCATATAGACACTCTTATTTCCATTCCTACTTTGGATGCACACTTCTATGTTCAATTGATCAACTCTTCAGGCTTTGATGTTTCATGCCATATATATCTTTGAGTTTAGTTTTTTGCATTTGTGTGCCTCTTGATTTGAGTAGTGTTCTCTAAGGGCACTCATGTATATCATAGTATTCTCTGCCTAGTCAAGTTATATTTTAGTGGAAGCTCTTTGAATCAGGAGTTACTTTTCAATAGAGCTATGCAACTTCTACATGCTTCAGTGGTGTTCTTTGTGATCATATTTTTGAGCCTGTTTTTTTGAGACATTCTCTAGTTTGGAGGCCTTTTCAATCCTTTACTAGTTTAATCAGCTTTATTTTCCATCTCTTCTTGGACTATGCTTTTTCCCATTTGGTTTTATTTATTTCTTCTCTTTACAAAGATTTGGTTGTGCTTGGGTACCCTCATCATGTCTTTTTGTTGGAACCCAAATTTACTTTTGGTTGTAGCTTCTATTTTTTTAGCTACTCCCTAAGTTTATCATAAGGGGGAGTGTTAGAGTAATAAGGTTTTTTCTTATTTTATCTATTATATTAAGCTAAACTTTAGGCATATAATATTTAACTTTTATTAATTATTATCGTGTAACCTAGGTCAATTTTCTTTTAGAGTTTTGATCTCCTTTTATAAGAATTGATCTCTCTTTGTAATTAACATTTTTTAATTGAATACAAATTTATGTTTTTCACATCAAGAATGTCTCCTCTCTTATGGATCTATGAATTACAGCCCCCATAACATTTATCCTCTCTTTATGTGACAAGTGTTTGCATGCAACATTTTTTGGAGTTGTGCATTGAACTTTCCTCAATTTCAACAGAAACAATAACTTTATATTATAGGACATTCATTGTTTCATTTAGTTATCTTCTTTGAAGAAAAAGGTATGTTGGATTTATTGGAATCAAGTGATGGTTTTAGAAAAGAAAATGTAGCGGGGTGAATGTTTTGTAATAATTATTGTAAATATTGAAGTAGCATATGATTTTTGTACTACTTAATTGCATGCTTAGAAGATAAAAATGTGTTTTCTAAATCAAAATGGTTTATATGGTATTTGTATTTTGACTTTATGCAAAAACTAATAAATGAAGTAAAAGAATGTTTTGTTTTGTTTTATTTCTTTTAATTGAGTTACATTATTTCAATTTTTGTATCGAAATGAGATCTTACATTAAAAAGTTGCTGAAAATGTTGTAAGAAATTTAAGGATAGAGATATAAACATGAATCTTTTTTCTAAAAAAATTGAGTTAGTTGTTTATTTCTTTTTTTTATTCTTTATTAATCTAGGGAAATATTTTGTTAGATTATTTTATTTTAATATTGTTATCGGGATTCAATTGTGTAGTTTTTTGAGTCAAACACATTGACCCATATTCCATAAGTAGTAGTTCATAGAACCCATGTCTCATGAGAATGAATGGAACACTCAACACACATTGGGTGTAGGTGATGTTCATAGAGGTGAAACCCTAGAACTTCCTAGGAGGTCATCCATCCCATACAACTCCAATTTGAGTGCGCTTAATTATGGAGCTTCATCCATGGTTAAAACCACTCTCCTTGCAACTCCATTTGTAAAACCTTCACCAAGTGTTGTTCCTTATGAACCATTCATTAGAAACCCTTGTAAGCTCATCAATTGATAAGTAGAAGATATTTCCCACAACAAGTCAAATTTTGACATTGCTCTAAGGATTAACTATGCAATTTTTTTAGTCAAACTTATTGACCATTTTATCAGTAGTGGTTCACAAAATCCATCTCTTACGAGAATGAATGGAACATTGAACATACATTGGATCTAGGTGACGCATCGGGACTTCCTGGGAGATCATCCATCCCAATACTACTCTAGCTTGAGCACACTTAACTATTAAGTTCCATCCATGGTTAAACCCACTATGCTTGTAACCTCATTTGCAAAACCTTGACCAAGTGTTGTACCTTATGAACCATTCATTAGAAATCCCCTTAAGTTCGTCAATTGATAAGTAGGAAATATTTTCCATAGAAAGTCAAATTTTCATATTACTATCAGGATTCAACTCTATAGTTTTATCTTTTAACAATTCCATTTAATTTCAAGAGGCAAATATAATATATAAGACCAATTATTACTTGCAGTTTGATTTATAATTATTAGATTAGTCTTCTAAGATAAATTGAGATTTATATAATAATTTATTTAATTATATTATTCCCATATTTGTAGTAAGTTTAAATATTCTGAAATAAAAAAAGAGAATTAGCTAAAAATCCCTAGCATGCAACAACTTTCTAATGGGGGTAAATAATAAATTGGAAAGTAGTAACAAAAGAAAGAAGAAATACAATAAATAAAGGGAAACAAACAAATTCATGCCCCTCATAGGTTTCTCCCAATCTTGTGCAACATCATTTCATTTCATTATATTCATCAAGGTTTTCATCTTCATACATGCAAATAGTTAAATGAAGGTAATATTGTGAAGAAACCTTTTGATTTCTTAAGACAAAAAAACTTAAGGTCATTGTAGTAACCCCTAGGTTTAATGGGTTAGAATTAATCTCTCTAATATTGATGAATTGTTATGTTGTCTCAATTTAAACATTTGGGTTATTTAATCATGTATACAATTATTAACTAGGAATTTGACTTTATGGTGGGAATTCATCTTGATAGGTGCCCATCACTTAACTACATTAAAACTTGTGTAACGCCTCACTAAGCAACCCAAGAGGGTGATAAAAAAACAACTAAAGAATCATAACAATAACCTTTTTGTACAAATTCAAGTAGACTGAGAACTATATATACATTTACGAGAACATATTAGTTAATCCATTATGATTTCATTTACACAATATGAATTCAAAATTTAAATACAATAACATTTCATAGTTGTATTGATTGAAAACATAAAGAGTGTATAAATTGTATCCATAAACTATGTTAGGTTCTTAATACTGCTACTCGAGAAAAATATCTACAAAATGTCTATTAGATATAATGATAATGGAAAACATCTCATTAAACATAATAATTATTAGCATTATCATTATCTTAATTTTAAACACCAATTTCAAATGTTTATGTTTCTTTTTTGTTAAAGCATTAACATCATATATGTTGGAAAGAACAATTGGAACAATTTTTATGTTGTCATGGATGTCAAACCTATTGGTAAGACAGAGTGTCAAACCTACTGGAGAGACATTTTACTAGTAGTGTAGAAGCCATATCAGTTAATTGATGAAGAGGATTTGAAAAGAAGAGATCATGAGATGACCTAGTGAAAGGTTGAGCGGAGATGTGTTAAGTATCATAAAAAAAAGGGCACTTGATAAGTTAGTCCTTGACAAGATAATGTGTTGTTCAATTAATACATGAGGTAAAGAAGAAAGTTGGATGAAGCTACGATTTGAAACAAGCCCTAAGGATAAGCTTGACCAAGTATCAGTATTGCACAATCAATGAAGGAGCTAAAGCAAAAGATTAATGAACTTATGTGGAAGCCAAACAAATAGTTCAAGTTGGGTGCTCGTTATTGCCAAGAAAATATATGAGAAACCATAGTAATGATCAATCATAGTAATGGTCGAATGAGCATGTTGATGTTGAGTTAGAAAGTATAGTGATTTTTGAGCTACATAGTGATGACCAAGCTGGAGAACACAATGATTGTTGAGTGACAACAAAAGCTACAATTTGAGAAAGATTTGATTGTGAGGCTGATACATGGAATTTTGAATTAGTCAAAGCATTTGGAAGATAAGGATTGATGAGTTGGACTATTTAATGCATGAGGAGAGTTTATTATATGATCAAAGGTAAGGATTTGATCAAAAGTTTCTAGAAGAAGAAGGAGAACAAAAGGATGGAAAGATTGATGAATCTGACCTAAGATCAATGGTGATGTTTAAGCAACAAAAGTTTGAAATTACCTATTTAAGGAGGCATAAGGAATGAATTTCAAGATTGATTCATTGTTGATTGACGACCTTAAGGAGAAGTTGTGAAGACTAGAACAATAAAGGTGAAGAGTGAAGAGTTTATGAAGAGTGATTGCTTGAGGAGATATGATGCATATCGGTAATGGAGATGTCAATGGGGCCAAGTCAATGAACCAATAGATGAGCAAATGGAGATCTGAATTTGCAAAGTGATTTGTACTTTACAAATCAATTCTACTATTATATTCTAACCATTGTATCAATCTAAAATCCTTTAATCAAGGTTGACCTAATGGACATTTTGTAAACCCTTTAATCAAGGTGACATTCTAATGGAATATTCTTAAGTCCTCTAACAAAGCCACTCCTAACAAGGTGATTAAATCTTTTAATAGGGTCACATTTGACAATTTGTTGTATAATCTTTAACAAGGTTGGCTCTTAATTGAGCTCACTTCATAAGAGTGAAAAATTGGTAGCATGTTACTTGGTTGTTTTTTCTGAAATTGAGTTTTCACGTTAAATCCTAGTGTCAAAGTGTTATTTTCATGTGCTGATGTTATTGCTTTGCATGCTCTATTTAATAGTAGTTTATTTATTGGAAGTTGACACAATTAGAGACAAAGTTTAAGATAGTGCATAGAATATTAAATTGTTGATGATATGCTATAGAGACTGAGTGAGTATTTGTGATTGATTAATCTATTTTAAATGATTAAAAGTTGAATTGGAACATCTAGACATGAGGATAACTAATTCACCTCGCCCCCCTCTCACTTATTATAAATCATTATTGTAGACACTTAAAATTGTCCTAAACACTATATTATTTCATTTAATATTTCCATTGACATTATAATTAATTAATTATATTTGTCATATTCTTCTACTTATTTAATCAAATAGGTTCACTTCCCTAATGTATTCAAATTTAGTTTAAATGCATCTCCTCTAATGTGTTAAACTTATTTAACGCATAGTGCTCCATAAATCCCATTTTAAATAAATTTCAATTTATTTAATTCTCTCTACTTTACTAATCATATGATTAAGTTAAATCTTATTTAATTTAATCCTAAAACCTAGTCTACCACCCATCATTCTCATCCTTCTAAGTCTACCCACTAGTTAATCCCACTTAATTATCCTAAACAACTTTCTAAACACATCTTAGTCCCTAAGTATTTTCTCACACATGTGTGAGCAACCCAAGTTCCAAGAAAGCTTCCATTCTGACACGTGAGCAAATAAAATGGAAGCTTTTTTGGATTTGAGTTGCTCACACATGTGTGAGCAAATACTTAGGGACTAAGATGTGTTTAGGAATATTAAGTAGGATTAACCCGTGGGTAGACTTAGAAGGATGAGAGTGATGGATGGTAGAATGAGTTTTAGTATTTAACTTAATCATAGGATTAGTAAAGTGGAGGGAATTAAATAAATTGAAATTTATTTAAAAGGGGATTTATGGAGCACTATGCATTAAATAAATTTAACATATTAGAGGGGATGCATTTAAATTAAATTTGAATACATTAGGGAAGTGAACCTATTTAATTAAATAAATAGAAGAATATGATAAATATAATTAATTAATTATTAACAAATTATAATATTAAGGGAACTATTAAATAAATTAATATAGTGTTTAGAAAAAATTTAAGTGTCTACAATTATAACAATTTGTATCAGAGAATTGGTTATTGTTAGGAAAGTTTGTAGGACTCAAGCCAAAGATTAAGATGTACATGAGAGAGGTACCTATGCTGACCAAGGAGAACTTTCTAGTGTGGAAAAGACTGATAATATTGCACTTATCTAGTATTGGAGATTCCATATCCTATTACTTGGAAAATGAATACATTGAACTTCCTAGACCCATGATAGTTGAACAAATGAAAGATAATAGGAGCACAATCAAATGATGATTGAACTTTCAACAACCCTAAGTTATGTAGAATTTGATGATGTGAAGGAATGCACTACTATTAAGAAAATATGGGACAAGTTAAAAAACAATCATGGTAAAGATAAGAATGTGATTGGAGCTAAGTGGGTGTTCAGAAACAAGATGAATGAGAAAGGTGAAGCCACAAGAAAAAGGAAAGATTAGTGTGTAAAGGATGTGCACAAGAGGAAGGGGTTGGCTATGGTGAAACCTTTTTCCCTAATTGCAAGGTTGGAAGGAGTGAGGAATTATATTGCATATGTTGCTTACAAAGAATTCAAAGTGTACCAAAAGGATGTAAAATATGCATTTCTAACTAGAATTTCGGAGGAAGAAGTCTACATTGAACAACTTGAAGGATTTGTTGATCCAAACAAAAGGAATATGGTATGTAAGTTACACAAAGCTTTATATGGTTTGAAGTAAGACCCTAGAGCATGGTATGAAAGGTTACACAATTACTTGGTGAAATTTGGTTTCACAAGAACTAATGACAATAACAATTTGTATCTGAAAAGTGAAGCTAAACATAAGATACCGCTAGTTGAATTTTTTGTTGATGACATCATATTTGGAGGAAAATACTCATTGAGCAAGTCATTTTCTAATCAAATAAAAAAGGAATTTGAAATGTCAATGTTTAGATAGATTCGGTTCTTTTTTGGTTTGCAAGTTTATCAGATGAACAAATGTATTTTAATTACTCAATCAAAATATATTATTTAGAAATTTTGAAGACCTTTTAGTATAGAAGACTCAAGACTAGTTTGAACACCTATGGTGACTAACACAAATTATCAAAGAATGATAATTTTGTTGAGTGAATTAGACATTGTACTGGTCAATGATTGAGAAACTATAATATGGTGTACATAGAAGACCTAACATTGCATTAGTTGTTGGGATTGTCACTATATTCTCAACTAATCCTAGAGAGAATCATATGATGGTAGTAAAAAGGATATTGAGATACCTGAAAGGAACAAAAGACCATGGCCTATAGTACAAGAGTAGTGACAAATTTGAGTTGAAAGTTTACACAGATGTTGATTGGGCAGGAAATGTTGATGACAAAAAGAGCACAAGTGAAGGATCTCTCTTCTTGGGAAGAAGATTGATTTCACGGAGAGTCAAGAAGCATAATTGTATTTTAGAATCTACAACAGAGGTTGAATATGTTGTTGATGCAGTGAATTGTTCAAACATTGTATGGATCAAGAAAATATTGAAAGGCATGAAGGAAGAGATCATTGGGCCTGTTGTGATTATTGTGACAACATAAGTTCTATAAACATATAAATAATATTGTGATGTGTACAAAGGCTAAGAATATTGAGATCAAGTGTCATTACTTGAGAGAGCTAATACAAGACAAGGAAAATAGAATGGAATATGTAAACACAAAGGAAGAGTTAGCTAACATATTCACTAAGGCAATACCTAAGGATGCTTTTGAGTATCTAAGAGGTAAGGTAGGGGTCTTTCCCCTACCTGAAGAAACTAAGAAGATATTTTGCATTGCATCAATTGTTTGAATCAAAATATCATGAACATTGATGCAGGAGGTCACACTTTAGGAGTTTCCTAAAGTTGTGAAAAGGAAAAGAAAGGAACTGACCTATGAGTAGAAGCTACAAGGAGTTAATGTTGGGATGACATTATTATATCAGTTAGATTAGTGACATGACAATGTGTGTATGGTATGTCTTTAGCATGGTTGTCAAAGAGGAAGATGAGTATTATCAAGTTACCATAAAACATTGATCAGTTAATGAGGGAGATGAGCCTTATATACATAACGAGTGAGATTGCATGAGTTAGCATACAATATTGATAGATACAAGGAGGAAAAATATTTCTAGTAAGGTTAGAGACAATGGTTATTTTCAAGAGGTTTACAATTGTTATTTTGAGGTTGATACAGTGAAAGAATGTGTACTGAATTGATAAATAGAGTATCCTAAAAACTACGTGAATGAGAATCATAATGAAGCTAAGAAGAAGAACACAAACATAAAGGGAGTTAATAGTACATTATTGAATTTTTTGGATTGCATGGTCATTAGTGAAGTATGACATGTGTTGTCATCAATGCCAAAAAGGGAGATTGTTGGAAACTATAATTTGAACAATTATTATGTTGTGATTGATGTCAAACCTATTGGTAATACAAAGCGTCAAACCTACTAGAGAGACATTTTACTAACAGTGTAGAGTGCCATATCATTTGTCGATGAAGAGGATTTGAAAAGAAGAGATCATAAGATGACCTAGTGAAAGCTTGAGTTGAGATGTGTCAAGTATCATGGAAACACAATGGGCACTAGATCATGAAATATTGATCCTAAAACTCGGTGCAATGTTGATGCCATGTGAGAAAGTATAGTGATTTCTTAGCTACACAATAATGACTAGGCTGGAGAACATAGTGATTATTGAGTGACAAAAAAGTTTCAATTTGAGAAAGATTTGATTTTGAGGCTGACATAGATGGAATTTTGAATTTGGAAGATCAGGATTAATGAGTTGGCATATTTAATGCACAAAGAGAGTTTGTTATACGATCAAAGGGAAGGATTTGATCAGAATTTTCTAAAAGAAGAAGGATAACAAAAAGATGGAAGGATTTGATGAATATAACCTAATCCTAAGATCAACGGTGATGTTCAAGTGGCAAAGGATCAAAATTACCTATTTAAGGATGTATAAGAAATGAATTTCAAGGTTGGTTCATTGTTGATGGCAATCTTAAGGAGAAGCTATCAAGAGGATAACAATAGAAGGTGAAGTGTGAAGAGTTTGTTAAAAGTGATTGCTTAAGGAGATGCCAAACATATCAGGATTTGAGATGTCAATGGAGACCAGTCAATAAACTAGTAGATGTGCGAATGGAGATTCGAATTTGCAAAGTGAGTTCTACTTTATAGATCAAACCTAGTGTTACATTCTAACCATTGTATTAGTCCAAAATCTTTTAGTCAAGGTTGACCTAACAATCATTTTGTAAATCTTTTAATAAAGGTGACATTCTAATGGAATGCTCTAAAGTCCTCTAACAAGGCCTCTCCTTATAGGGTGATTAAATCTTTTAACAAGGTCACATTTAACAGTGTATTGTATAACCTTTAATGGGGTTGGCTCATAATCAAGCTCACTTCATAAGAGTGAAAAGTTGGTAGCATGTTACTTGGTGGGTTTTCCTAAAATTGGGTTTCTACATTAAATCCTAGTGTCAAAGTGTTATTTTCATATATGGATGTTATTATTTTGCATGCTATATTTTACACTAGTTTATTTATTAGCAATTAGCACATATAGAGACAAAGAGTTAAGATATTGCATAGAATGTTGAATTGTTGATGATATGCTATAGAGACCAAGTGGATATTTTGATTAACTAATCTATTTGAAGTGATTACATATTACACCTCATGGAGTAATCAATTACAACTTTAAATACAAGAGATCAATATTAAATTAAATGCTATAATGTACAAATGAATTTATCCATGCTACAAAAACTAATACATCTAGGTATCATGAACAATCCACTGAACCTCAATCAAGGAAGATCACAACCACTTGACCATGCAAAACCCTAAGGTGCACCCCACTGTGCTAAGGACATACACACAAGGCCACATAAATAAGAAAACTAAAACAAGGAAACAAGGATGTGACTAAACCTTAAAAGACAAAGGCAATATAAGAACTCACAAAAGAAGTGCAAGAACTACCAACTACCATAGGCAAAACACAAATTCCATGGAGGGGATTCTAGGATTCATGTAGAAAGAGTTGTTGAGATAATGGGTGTTGCACACATTGCATAATATTGTTATTTTATTATTTTATTTTATTATGTAATGTTGTACCTAGATGGACGTGCAACATGTAAAGATTCCCATGAAATATTCTTGATGAGTTGTATTGTAACATTGTGAAAATATTTCATGTAATTATTTAATATTGGGGAAAAGAATTAAATGCCCAATATTAAATGTGGGGTCAGTGGGTTAGGTAGCACATGGTTTTAGCACATAGTTTATGTAATACCACTTGGTGGTTTTGTGGGACTTGCTACTATATAAGCAGCCACAAGGGTAGTTGTTGTAGAGAGAGTGAGAGTGACAAGAAGAAGACAAAAGGCAAGAGTCGAGCAGGACAAGGCTTGACAGGTTAGCCAAGGGAGCATTTGTGAAGGTTGGAAGCATGGCATGGGATGTGTGGATTCATGCTTGTTCACATAGTTTGCTCGGTTGTGGCTATGGCCATGAAAGCTTCCATGGTTGTATGGCAATGGTTATTTTGCTAAATAATACATGGTGATGGATGCTTTTGGAGGCTGGATTTTTTCCCTCAATGAGGGTTTCCCAAGGTATATCTTATGTCACATTTTCTGGGTATGTCATCTATTCTCTTGCATGTGGATTTTAATTCCGTGTTTATTTCAGATTTATTATGGGTTATGTGGAAATGGTTATATTCTTTATTGCCAAGTTTCCTTACAAGTGGTATCAGAGCTATGGTTTTATTGTTTGTAACCCTAGATTGAGTCCATGGGAATGCATGAGAGGATAAAAGAAAGGGCAAGATATATGAATGATTTATTGCAGATCTAAGGGTTTTGGGTTTGTTGTTATGATGGGATGTTAAAAGATTTGGGCATGTGAAATTGTTGGACAAAAAGATTTTTTCAGATGTTTCATTTAAAATGAGGGTTTTGGGGGGTAGCTTGCAAAAATGACCTCCTGGGTCAAAACAGACCTCACCATTGGATCCGGGTCAACATTTTCATAAAATTTGATATATAATATGCCCTAGTTTGGCCATGTTCAGAGAAAATGAAAGAGCTTTTTGGTTTTAGCCCATGATGGCCGTCAAATTTAATCCCGTCGGAATTTTTGTCACTGAAAAAAATTAAAAATGGAAAATCGTACTGAAAATGGTAAAAAGACTGGCTTAGTAAAACGACCATAACTTTCTCTCAGAATATCGGATTTTAGAGTTCTTATAGGCGTTGGAAAGCTAATTCAGAGTACTACAACATGGTGTAGGTTTGGTTCTATGACTTTGAGATTTTGTTAGGTTTTAAGAGCCCTAAAGTCAGATGTTCTTTATTTTAAGCATGGATTAGGGCATAACTTGGGCATACGGAGTCGGATTTTGGACTTCGAGTAGTCAACGGAAAGCTCTTGGAGAGCTCTACACATTGGTTCAGATTTGGTGCAGGTTTGGCATGATTTATTTATTGATATATTGATCTGAACAGTTTATAGATATATTTTGGCTATGGTAACATTGTGAGTTTATGGCATTGGAGATTTAAGTTTTTTATGTCATTGTATACTCAGTTCATATTTCAGATTAGTCTCATGATGATATGGTTATTAGTGTTGGATTTGGATATGCATGATGACTTGTTGGGTCTACAAGTTGTGCAGTGTTGTAAGCAGGTTGCATTTATAGCTTGGTTATGGGTTGTCTTTGCCCATTGATCTTTCATTATTGATGCATATTCAGATTGGTGGCTTGGATTTGGGTTGTCTATGCCCTAAGTCACATGATTTACTATTTTCTTCATGTAGAAGGGATGAGATGTTGTTACCAGGTATATTCATGGTGGAGGATTGTGGTTGACTATTTTATGCTGACAAGTTGGACACTTTCAGAGCCAGATGTTCAGTTCATGGATGTGATCATGGTGCCATGGATTTTGGCATGACATGATTGGTTATACAGGTACATCCTTGATGTTCATTAGCTTGGATTTTCTGATTTGGTTATGGTGGTATATCTTCTTGGTTGAGGATCATGGTTATTTGGTTTCTTTTGAGGAGCTCATGATGTGCACTTTGAGTTCTTTGATGGTTGGATGCCTTGGTTGATTCTAATGGTTAGAGGATGGATTTTTTTTTTCATCATTATGTCATGGATAGCTTGGATACACGGTTTAGTGGGAGCTTGTGACAGTGATGGGGTGACAGTGCAGGATTAGTTCCTGGTTTGGTTTATATCTTCTTGGTTTGGAGAGGATGGATTTTATGATGCCATAGGTGACTTGGTACCACAGTTGAGTGGGAGTTGTTGGCATTGATATATTTATTGAGTGTTTGCAGATGTTGGAGGTTTGTCTTAGATCCTGTTGCTGCAGAAGCGTCTTTGAAATTTGCATGGTGCACTTGCTATCTTCATGGTGTGAAGATGGTTAGATCTTGAGGACTCATGGAGTTCTTGGTTATCTTCATGGTGTGTGGAGATGGTTGCATCTTGAGGACTCACAGGGTTCTTGGTAAAGGTGTGGTTTATGCTTTTATTTGGCACGTTATCCTTGGTGCGAGGATGGTTTCATTATTATGTCATGGTATACTCTTGATACACGTTTAGAGTTGTGACATGTTATGGTATGTTCATATGGAGCATGTTATCTCTTTAGTTGAGATGGTAAGATCATGTTGTCATGTTTATGTTCCTAAGGCCATGGTTGGAACTTTGACATTGATCTTGGTTTAGTTTCTTGGTATTGAGTACACTGATCATAAGCCGGATACTTCATGATATTGCTATGTTGCATTTGGAGTTGGCATGGATTGATTGGTTACAGGTGCTCATGGATACTTAGAGACGGTGGTGATGCTGTTAGAGAAGTATTTGTTGGGACAATTGATGGTTTCAGCAGGAAGTCCGAGGGGCAATCACCTGATATGGACTTGAGAGGAGATTGTTCTTAGATGAGTCTTGGTTGGAGACTTGGGTATCTTGATGAGCATTCTCATTCCCCACTCTTGATCTACTCGGCGGTTTGCTACTTGAGAGGTATAGCCCATTATTTTTCTCAGTTGCATTATACTTATGCTTGTCTTTCATGGATATGGATCTTGAGCTATGGTACATGAGTTAGTTCTGGAGGGTTCATTTGAGAGATGGTTTAGCATTGGTTATCTCCATGTGCATATGTTGTTATGCTGGTTGAGTTTGGGAGATGGTTTTATATTGGGCATTTTCCTTGGATTAGGAATGGTTATTCCTTGGTTTAGGAATGGTTTTATGAGTTTGATCTTCTTGTGAGAGGCTTACATCCATGATTAGTTATATGGTATGGTTTGGGTGTTGTTGAGGCTTCTTGTTGGGGTTTTATGGAGGAGATCATACTTGCACAGTTTACATCTTGAGGTGTGTGTAGAAGGACATGATACAGGTTATGATTTGCATGGTTTCTCTGGTCTTGGTTATCTTCTTCGATGTTCAGTTTTGCCTACATTGGATTTGAGATTGGTTAGAGATTGTGATCACTGGTTTGTGCTCATGTATGTCATGTGAGAGATGACATGGTTATTACTTTATCTCTTTACTCTGTTGGTTGTGGTGAACTTGGGAGAGCATTGGAGACTTGTTATGAGAGTTGTTCTTGCAGGATATCAATTTATGTATTGTGGATGTCCTTGATACTACATGGATTAACTTCTTTGAGATGTTGTGAGTGGATTGGTTATAGATTTGACAGTATCTTTTGCAGTGGGAGCTTCTTGGTATATATGTGGCACGTATTGCTCTTGAGGCTTGTGATTGCAGGTTGCAAATTGGATATGTCAGTGATATAAGATTCACTTGTTATACCTTTGAGGTATGGATAGTTGGATGGGTTTGGCACTTGCTGTGGGTGCTATTTTAGCTATGGATATTTTGACAACTACGGATACATGTGATTACCTTTGGATCAGGTTTTTTGTGCTTGGATTTCAGCTGGTATAGGATTTTATGATCTTCTAATGCGATAGGTTGGGTGGTTTTCTCTTTGGATGGCTTCTATGTATGTCCAGTGGTAGTGGCATAATAGGAGGTGAGATCATTCATGTTCGAGATGTTGGATACTTTGATTTTGTTGCGGGTACCAGGATGGAGCACTTAATGTATTTTGATCCATGATGGTGGATGTGCTGGGAGGGATTGTTCCCTTGTTCATTTATGTGGCTACGAATTGACCCTATGCAATATATACAACAAGTGGGAGATTGTTGAGATAATGGGTGTTGCACACATTGCATAATATTGTTATTTTATTATTTTATTTTATTATGTAATGTTGTACCTAGATGGACGTGCAACATGTAAAGATTCTCATGAAATATTCTTGATGAGTTGTATTGTAACATTGTGAAAATATTTCATGTAATTATTTAATATTGGGGAAAAGAATTAAATGCCCAATATTAAATGTGGGGTCAGTGGGTTAGGTAGCACATGGTTTTAGCACATAGTTTATGTAATACCACTTGGTGGTTTTGTGGGACTTGCTACTATATAAGCAGCCACAAGGGTAGTTGTTGTAGAGAGAGTGAGAGTGACAAGGAGAAGACAAAAGGCAAGAGTCGAGCAGGACAAGGCTTGACAGGTTAGCCAAGGGAGCATTTGTGAAGGTTGGAAGCATGGCATGGGATGTGTGGATTCATGCTTGTTCACATAGTTTGCTCGGTTGTGGCTATGGCCATGAAAGCTTCCATGGTTGTATGGCAATGGTTATTTTGCTGAATAATACATGGTGATGGATGCTTTTGGAGGCTGGATTTTTTCCCTCAATGAGGGTTTCCCAGGGTATATCTTGTGTCACATTTTCTGAGTATGTCATCTATTCTCTTGCATGTGGATTTTAATTCCGTGTTTATTTCAGATTTATTATGGGTTATGTGGAAATGGTTATATTCTTTATTGCCAAGTTTCCTTACAAGAGTGTCATCACATAACCCTCCCTCTTGAGTTACCTTGGACAATCTCTCCATATCTTGACCCCCAAGTGATAACTCATATAGAACCAAATAATCCCTTTTTGAGGATAAGGAAGTTTGATCATGTCAGCTCCAAACCTTGTGTACATGGACAAACATCATCTCATTCCCAACCTCATCCTATGCAAGCACTTAAGACATACGAGGCATCATTATTATCTTGTTTAATGTATCAAACCCAATATATTTATTAATTTATTACTTGATTACAACTCATCAATGGGTTACTTGGATGGTCACTTTAGGGCCCAAGTCCTTATTAAGACCTACTCTCCTCACAGTGTATCAAGATATCCCACCCTCTAGTGCTCAAAAAAATGTAACAAGAATATAAAAAAATCAAATAAACATGAAACAGATTATGTTTCCATAAAAAAAATTAGGATTAAATGAAACTCATTTATAGAAATATAAAAAAACCTCTCACATAAACAAGTCCTTAACCCTAATCAGGAAGCATATTTGAATGCAACTAACACAATAGGATCATAGTGCATATGAACCATAAAAACAATGCCATTTTGATCAAACATGCTCAATTGACTAATAAAATGAGGTGTATAGAACTCCCTAAGCCTCTAATAGGCTTCTAAGTACTAAAAATATCAAAAGCCTAATCTAGAAACAAAGCTAAATAACTATTTAGGAAAAGAATGCAATTGATTAAGCATTGAACACAATTGTTAAATACTGCAATGCAATTGATTGGCATAAATCAAAGAAAGCAACACAATTGATCATATGGAACTAAACCTCCAAATTGGGCATTAATTAGGCCCTAGAAGAAAAATGAGGCAAAAGCCAATTTGACTAGCCATCTAGGATTATAAAGGCATGATCAAACCGATGAAGCCACATGAAGTTGATGCCTACACAACTTAGCTGCATAAGGGAATAACATATATACAAAATATCCAACTAATACAATCATTAAAGATAAAATCATAGAATTTTATAAGTTTCATTAATGAGTAATACAACTTCATCTTTCTTCACATGAATACATGGAAAAGGTTGACTTAAATGTATAACATAAAGCATGTTAATATCCTAAACCAACATCACCAAAATTATGGATTAGTTCATGATAATATATCATAAGCATAAAACATAAACACCATGGAACATAGTCATTAAGAAATAATAAGTAATGATCCTTTAAAACATAAGTCTATCCATCACGTGCATAGATCATCAAATGACACATCATCATCCATTTGTGGAAAAACAAAGCATCATAAAGAGTCCATAACACACATCAAACCCCTAAAAGATACATGTACACGCAAAAATTTCACTTCTCTAAGTTCTTCTATCTAAGGGATCTCATGGATTGAGACCCTCAAACATTGACCAAGAGTTCCCTCATCCTGACATGCAAAATAATGCAAATAAAAGTAGAATAAGTATCAAATGAGCATAAGAAAGTAGCCCCTTGCAAGTACACCATGAAGTGGGAGATTTATAAGACAAGAGCAAGGATGTTAGTGTCCAAGAGCCAGTATGAGATGCTACAAAAAATGCAACTAAGCTACATGAAATGCAATAAATGTATGCTAACTAACAAGAAAATGAGAGTGAACTACAAGCCTTCTAACTAAACTAGATGTGTTATTCTAATGCATAAAATTAAACTATAATAATGCAACATGATATTAAGCTACTATGATATGCAAATATGAGAGTATTAGGCCACAAGATCTTCCAAAGCTCCAAGAGTCCCTACAAAAATTTGTAGCATAACAATAGTGCAAGAGGATTTGGGTCCAAGATTAGGAGAGGGCTCTCCCTTTTAAAGAAATTTGGATGGTGGAGATCATGAGACAAGAGAATCTAATCAAAGGTTGGGATTTGAATTTTGCATTATCCATGTGCACAATAATTTCCACCAATCACAAATAGTTGACTTTTGTGTCCCCGTGTGAGACAAAAAGATTTTTTCTTTTATTTTAAAGTAGGAAAATACTTTTATGTGTGCAACTTAGGATAAGAGATGAGTGGGGTCTTCTATTTAATTAAGGGGGGCATGTTCCTTTTAATTAAATAAGAATTTAGGATATGGTGGCCAAACTATAGGATAAAATTAAATAAATTGATTTTTGAAGATTTGATAAAAAAAAGAGTGATTTAATAATTTTAATACTGAGAAGGAGGCTAATAGTTTAGATGACCATTTTTAGGTGATTGCATTTTGCCCTCTTTCACTAATGTGTGATTGATCTTGGAACACCTTACATCAATTAATGAAGAAGCTAAGCAAGCGGCAAAGCAATCTGAATCTAAAGAACAAAGTGAAGAGAGAGATAGCAAATTTTGAATATACAATCTATTAGCGACAATACTGAATACTAGGAGAGTCAAAACCTGAGATGAGTGCTAATATGTCAAGAAAAGTAAGCAGATAGATAAGAGAAAATGGAAAGGTCAAGCATATGCTCCTGAGCAATAGATAGCTATAGCAGAAAAACAATTTGCAGTAATGATAGAATATTCATACCCTCATAGGATCAAAATCAAAATGAGGTAGAGGAGATACAAAAATGAGAAAAATATGATCAAATCAAGAAAAAGTAAAGTCCAAGATGATAGATAAGCGATTAAAACCATAGAGTGACCACAAAAAAGTGATGTGATGCCCCAGTTTGACTAGGTTTGACCAAGGAAGATAAACCATAAAAATTAGGTCAAAGCAAGAAGAAAGGTGAAATGAAATGAAATGGAATGAGCAATCAGTGTGGAAGAGAGTAGAGATGATGAAGGAATGAGGAAATTATGATGCCCCAATAAAGAGTAAGCTTCAAAAGGTCAATCAACTGGATAGAAGAAGGAATAAAAATTAAAATATGATTTTGACCTTTAAGATGAACTTGGATTTTGATTTCAATCCTGAAAATAGATATAAGACGTTGAAATTAGCTAGGGGTGCATTTTTGTGTAATTCCAAGGAGTTCAAAAAATAAATCAAATTAAAAGCAGCCCAAGGGGTCATTTTAAATTCATTTTGTCTTCTTGTGATTTTGATAGCTTTGACCATTTGTGAGAGAGAAGATGGTGCAAGGAGGTATTTTGATTGCATCTCATTGTTTTTTACATTGTCAATTACATAATCGACCTCCATAGTGGTGCCTCAGAAAGTTTTCAATTTTTGAGCATTTTGAGTCATGTTTTTTAGCATTTTAACAATTTTTTGTATGGTTTTATATCTTTATAGCAAAATTTTTTGCAATACTTTAGGAAGTATTGCACAGTAGTTCTAAGATTTATCATACTATTTTTATAAGATTTACAAAGTATTGCACAAGCACTAACCAAAGTATCGTACGAGACCTACCCAATAGTATGATACGATACCATGTAAAGTATCGCACGAAGAGATAGTATCACACACCTATCGAAGAAAGTATTGTATGATACATGGTGAGCTAATTTTGCATGTGTGAGCCAGATTTGTATTGTTCCTTTGTTTGAATGTTAGTTTTGTACTTGGATAGCAAAGTAGAGATGTGTATAGTTGTGTTTTGGTTTTCATCATGACATGGATTGACATATGGACTCATTTTTGTAGATGGTCTTTCTGATGTTGCATATCAAGGGCCCTGAGGTAGTGGGACTGAGATTGGCAGGCTAGCTAGATGAGGATCAATTGAGGATACTTAGGACCATGGGATTCAAATGGTTGTTACATTTGCCCCATATCCGAGAAAACCATGGCCTCTTGACTGTGCTAACAGAGAGGTGGCACGGTGAGCATCACGCATTTCTTTTTTCCACTAGAGAGATCACAATCACATTTGTGGATGTGTATCACATCTTGCGAGTACCTTGTCATGGGGATCCAATAATTGTAATAAATATGTCCATGTTTTCTCTGCATCATCTCTTGGTCATGAGTGTTGACATGAGCTTTATGTGTCACGGGTGTATTATGATTAGGCCCCTACAAATGGGAGTACAGTGTTACAAGCACATTTTAAGGATGTGACCATCCTTCATAAACACTTGACATAGGAGAGGTTGATATCTAAGTACGGACAACAATACCGAGTGATATGCATTGTATACTCCTTAGTTGCACAAATACTAGTCATAGACAAAAGCTAGAAGGGTTTCTCATGCAGATGGGAGAGGTTATTGATTGATCTGATAAGAAGGCCATGATAAATAGCATAAGGACCATCCATCCTAGCCGATATATGCTATGAGCTTCATGAGATTGTCTAATGGGAGGAAAACACATGGGCATGTGGGGAAGTATGGACATAGATTTGGGTGTGGGACCGCATAGTAGTGATTGATCCATAAGTATAGCCTTGAGAGAGGTCCTTCCCATTCATCTATAGATACTATGGCTTTATCTCTGAGCCACACAGCAAAGACATCACATATTATTGGTGGTTGTTCAATGAACTATCAGGTTTTGAGTGGCAACCCTACAAAGGATGTTAGGGCTGGTGGGAGGTAGGGGATGAGTTGGGATACATTTTCAAGAGTCAGCCATTGGTAGGCCACCTTGAAGGGATCATGGATTGGTTCGTCATCATGTGCGTGTGAAGGCAGTTTGAGTGATGACGAAGGGTCTCGAAAGAGACCACTACCTATGTCAGGTTCTATGGGAAGGAGGATTTGGGTTGGCCATCAATGTTGGACTGTGCCATGACTCTGTAGGAGAAACATGAGCTACATAGAGAGATGTGGGACTATCTCCTAGTAGTCCTAAATGGGAGAGTATCCCCTGACTATGCTCGAGTAATGAGGAGGCATAAGTTCCCTTAATTTATAATTCCTGATGCATAATCGAAGCATGCAGGGATAGGAGGTGATGATGGTGGTGACAAAGGAGGTGGAGGATTCAAATGGAGAGGAGGCAGAGGGAGAGAGTGGGCGAGTGGTTCAAGGGGTGTGTCCAGCAGTCAGATGCACTCATAGAGATGAGAAGAGATGGAGGTAGAGGAGGAGGAGAGACTAGTTTGATGGCCTCAAGTGGAGTGGCAGTTACCCAAGAAAGAGTAGAGATAGGCTCCACCTACCCTAATTGAAGGACGAGATGACACAACAGACCAATAGATCACGGAGTTGGAGGCAAAGCTTCAACAAGTGTGGTCCAAGATCAACAACTCATAAATGAGTGAGCACAGAGTGAGGAGATGAGGCAGGATCAAGACACAGCCAAATGAAAATTGGAGCATCATGGGGCAAGGGAAGCTTACCTCTAGCACAGGGATTACCCAAATACCCCAAGAGAGTAAGTTGGTCAAAGGGAGTAGTGCAACCCCTAGATAGGACAAAGGCACCATCACCACAGCCTACTCCCACACATGAGGGAGGCAGTCAGTCATAGGTCTAGGGGTAGATCTAGGTTTTAATGCTCTTGTGGCACATTTGATGTGTATTTTGAGATAATTATCCATATTTTGGATCCCATATTGTACATGTACTTGATTCATCATTATATATGAGATATTGGATTCAATTTATGGCATTGTGTACTTGTCTCCTTTCTGGGTCATGTTATGGATGTTTCATGTGTATTTCAACACTTGTCTTTATGTGATGTTGATATGAATGCTCATGTTTATGTATGTTCATCTTATATTTATACTAATGGATATATGTATATATCTCTTTCATATATGTTTTAGCTCTCATGTTATGATGTAGACTTGTGATTTGAAAATTTAGCAATTAGATAGAATAGATGTGATGATGAGATTAACTCCTTCTGATGACAAGAATCAAAGAAGCATTAAGTTGATATGACTGACAGAGTGCGAAAGACGTGATCAAGAGGAAGCGAGAAAAGGTGAATGCAGCTAGTTGATGTGTCCATGAAAGATAAATAGAGAGATATCTCAACATGCAATAGCAAAAGCTAAATTAGAGTGAGTCCTTAAATGCAAACTAGTATGAAAAGGTATGATTGCAAAGGACACATAAGTAGACTCTAATTTTCATCATCGAGCTTTATTAGGAACATTGGAAGATCATACAATCACCACTAGTATAACTATGAGGATATGAATATGATCTATATTAGATAGGTATGTCAGAACCCCACCTATGCATCAAAGACATTAGGTTAAAATGACTAGTGCAGTTAGGTTCCCTAAGTTTAGTATAGCAAGATTACACCTCTATCAAGGCATGAGCGTCAAGATAACCTCCAGTGCGATTTTGTGAAAACAAACAAGGATGATATGTTATAGATCCAAAATGTCAAGTATGACAAGCACGGATGCTTACGACACTTTAGGTCAACAAAGTATACCCAAAAGTAGAAAACAAGTAAAACATACCCCATGACCCCACTCCTCTAGTCCATGACATCTATGAGAGACTATTAGGGAGGGAATGCTCGACAAAGAAAACCATCATAGACAGCACACAAATAAAAATAAAGTCAACCAAATCTCAACAAGTTTAATGTTCAAGTGTGTGTATGTGTGTGTGTGTGTGTGTAGGTTACATGACTATTTCCTTAGGACTCAAATCTACCTATGAGAAATATCACATCATCCTAGATTGTATTTGAGGTCTCCAAAGAGTGTTGAGAAACACTCAATTTTGAGGGGAAGTGTTGAGAAAAAACTATTGAACAAGCTATCAAATAAACACCAATGCAATAAGAGACCATGATAAGCTATGCAATTTGTGCCCCCTAGACCTATACGAGGGTCAGTTTCAAGCTAGGCAAGGCAAAGTGAAGCGAATTAGCGTGAAGTAAGACCAATAGGCATAGGTGTGAGGGTCTCAAGTAGCATCTGTTTCTAGGTTTTAACCACTTGGCAGCATTTTTTTAGGACTTCTTTTTTTTTTTGGTATTTTTGAGATATTTTATTTTTTTGGTGATGCATCAAAGTGCCTATTGCTAGGTTTTCATTAAGATGATCATTTTTTCAGGAGATTTCCTACTTTTTAGGATTTTTTCAGAATCATATATATTTTTTTTTTTTTGGATTTTTTCAAAATCATAGAATATGTACAAATGGCTAAGCAATAGGAGCCTTAAGCATAGAACTTTTTTAGATGAAGAATATTGATAGACTTGGGGAGTTGTTCTCCCGCAGGTGTAGAATGTTGATAAGTGTCGGATCCAAATACAACAATGTTGATGTAGGGACCCAACCAATTAGGCTCAAACTTACCTTTTTGTTCTCTGTTTTACTGATTCTTTGAGTTTTCTCTAAGAACAAGGTCACCCACTTGAAATTCCCTTGGATGCACCTTCTTGTCGTAACTTGTAGACATCCTATTTTGGTAAGCTTGCACGTGATCAAAAGAAGCCTTTTGATGCTCATCTAAGATCTCAAGCTTGTGAATCCGCATAGCCCTATAGTCCTCATTGATGACAATTCGGGCAAAGAGACTCGTAAAGAGGTAATCTCAACTTCTAATGGGAGGACGACCTCAGAATCATAAACCAACACAAAGGGTGTATCCCCTGTGGGAGTGTGTATGGTGGTCCTATAGGCCTGTAGTGCAAGATTAATTTTTAGGTGCCAATCCCTTCCTAATTTGTGAACCATCATATCCAAAAATTTCAGCAATGTTTTATTTGAGGCCTTAGCTTGGCCATTCCCTTAGGGAGAGTAGATGGAGGGATTGTGTTTCTTGGTTTTGAACTTCTTGCAAAGTTTCTTAAATGGAGGAAGGAATGCCATAGCAAAAGATAATGTGATTCAGTATAAACAAGGCAACACGTTTACCTGTAGCAATACAAAGAAGAACAATTTCAACCTACTTAGTGGAATATTCAGTTGTTGTGATAATAAACTTGTGTCCACTAGATGAACTTGGATGAATTTTGGTGACCAAGTCAAAGTCCCATTGCTAGAAAGGACAGTTGTGTAATAGAGGGGATCAACTTACGCGTAGGAGTATGAATCAAGCTATTGTGCAATTGGCATTTCTTACAAGATTCAAAATATTGGACGACATCATCTTGCATAGTTGGCCAATAGTATCATGCCCTAAGTAATTTCTAAGCAAGTGTAATGTCATTAGAATCTGACCCACAAATGTCATCGTGAACTTTGGTTAATGCCTTTTCAAACTCGTCTATCTCTAGACACCTAAGAAGTGTTCCACCTAATCTCTTTCTATACAAATTACCAGTGACGAGGGTATAATGGGAAGCTTTACGAATGAGCTGACTCTTTTTCTTCCATGTAAGATTCTTGGGAATGATTTGGTCTCGTAGATAGGAGAAGATGGTGGAGTAACAGGAGGAATCATGACCAACAAAGGTACAAATGACTCTTTTGTTAGGGGAATCATAGGCAGGATGGCACAATTCTCCAACCAAGAACTCAAAGCAAGACTCATCCTCTTGTAATTGCAAGATAGATATCAAAGTTGCCATAACATATGCAGCCTTGTTTTTAGCTCTAGGGATTTGCTGGAATGTGACAAAGGTAAAGTAAGTCCTTAGAGAGTCTAACAATTTAATAGGATATCAATTTATTATCCTTTGTTTGATTCTCATTGTTAACTTAATTGATGATAAGTTAGGAATCTCCATTAATATGTAGCTCTGTTATTCTCTATTCAAGGGCTAGCTTAATCCCATTAGTGAGAGCTTCATATTCACTTATATTATTGGTACATGGGAATAGTATATCCATGAGCCATAACGAACAAAATTTCAGCACCAACTCCATTTTGAGTATACGACCCATGAAAAAACATCTTCTAGTTCCTTTCTACAACATCCATGATAGATGCATCAAGAAAATCAATCTAAATAGGAGCATTATCCAGGATTGGGAATTCAACAAGTTGATTAGTGATAGCTTTCCCTTTGTTAGCCTTATGTTCAATGTATTGAATGTCAATTTCTGAAAGAATCATCATCCATTGCGCTAGTCTTCCCATAAGTGCAGCCTTAAGAGATACTTCAAGAGATCAATTTTAGCAACAAGTTGCATGGTATGTGCAAGCATATAGTGGCAATTTTTTTGAGATGAAAACACCACGACAAGACAATCCTTCTCAATATTGTTTCAATTGATCTCATTAGCAACCAATGTACGACTAATGTAATATATAACTCTTTATTTCTCGTTCTCATCATGTTGTGCTAATAAAGATCCAAGATAATTCATAGTAATTGAGAGGTAAAGAATCAAAGGCTTCCCCTGAATTGGAGGCATGAGGATAGGTGGTTTTGCTAGATATTCTTTGATTTAGGTCAAGCTCTTTTCACACTCCTCATTCTGTACACATGCGGCCCCTTTATGCATATTTTTGTTAAATGGTTGGGATCTATTAGCTAATTGAGACATGAACCTCCTGATGGACTGAAGGCATCCATGCAGACTCCTTAGTTAACTAATATTTTAGGGAGGTGGCATTTCCATAATAGCTTGTACTTTTTCTAGATCGACCTTTATTGCTTTAGCTGATATTATATACCCAAGCAATTTTCCAGAAGTAACACCAAAAGAACACTTTTTGGATTTAGCCTAAGTTGAAACTGTTCCATATCGTCTAATATCATACCCCGGTTAGCTAGATGGGTGTTTCATTGTTTAGACTTTGCAAGGGTATCATCAACATAATCCTCCATGTTCTTATGCATCATATCATGAAAGATTGTAGTCATGGCTCTTTGAAATGTAGCACCTGCATTATTTAGACCAAAGGGCATGACATTCCAGCAAAATGCACCCCATGCACAAGTGAAAGGTGTTTTTCTCTTGGTCTTCAAGAGATATCCTAATATGATTGTATCCTAAGAAGGCATCCATTAGCGAATACATTTCATAGGTCGTAGTCATGTCTATTATCATATCAATGTTTGATAGCAAAAAATCATCCTTTGGGCATGCCTTGTTTAAATCCCTAAAATTTGTGCAAACACGAATGGACTTGTCATAATAGGCACTACATTACATATCCATTCTACATAGTCGATAGCTCTGATGAACTTAGCAATTTTTCTAGCTCAACTTTAACTAACAAGGCAACATGAGGGTGCATCTTTCTTAATTTTTGCTTGACAAGTTTAACCCCAAGAGTGATGGAAAGGTGATGCATAATGAGTTATGTATCGAAGCCAGCCATATAAGCATAGGTCCATGCAAAGTTGATCTTTTTTTTCCTTAAAGAATTGGGTGAATTGTCATCTTTATTCTGTTGATAAAGATTGAGTCAAATGTATAATCTTGGGAGATACCACAATACCCAAGTTAATAAGTTGTGTTGATTCTATCAAAACCAATGATCTATCTTGAAAATAGCTTGGAAGATTACCTAGAACCTAATTCTTGGGTGCCTCAAAGAGGTTTCCACCCTTGGATACGTCTTTATTTTTACTCATTTTTTGTTCAAACACTGCTACAAAGTGGTTTTCGCCATCTAAACTCTTATTTTTCATTTTTATTTTCATTTTATGTCTTTGGTACTTGATGTCTATCTTGGTCATGTTAATTATAGGTTCACTGGTGGAAGATACCATGGGTTCAATGGGATTCAGGTAGCATGTGATCTCCTAATCATTTTGAAATGAGGGTAGCTCAAGTCTTTGAGTTTGAATAGACTAATCTGTGAGATCAAGGTGCATAAGTGAAAGTGAAGGGGAGGCTTCAAGGTTATTGATGCGAGAGGAATCATCTCCAGTGACGAGAAAGGTCAAGCCTATAGCAAAGGCTCCAAAGGAATCCAGATCAAGATAAATCCTAGAGGAATCAATGTAATCCACCAAGACAAATTGTGAATTCAACTTGTCTAATTCTACAGGAGACTCACAAAATACATTAGGTTGAGTAACATAGGCATGTACCACATCTACACCCAATTCACAAGAGGTGTCAGAAAGGGATTCCCACTCGTATTCTTGAGAATCAATGCTTTGTTCTTAGGCCACAAGTTAGACAATATTTTTCCTAACTCTTTCTACATTAGGATTCTCAATGTTGGATTCATCCAATTTGGGTTGTCTGGAAGTACACACTTTAGCTGTGTAATTATTAGATAAAATATTCTCCCCAAAGAAGGGAAGTAGAAGGCGTAAAATGTTGAATATAGTCTTCAAACTCACTGGTCATAGCGATTTCTTTGTCAAAGTATGAAAAATCATCATCAATACCATACCCTAAGCCTGTAGTATCTCTTCTTTTCCATCCCTTGGTATGACTCATGGGTTCTATGAGAGAATTCTTGTTATCATTTAAAGGTCCTTGGCCATATTAACCCATTTTTCTAAGAAACTGGTAGCCTTTCCCATATTTATTGGGTAAAATAGGGGTAGCTAGTATGACTTCATCATCATTTCCTCTCTATAGATCATGTCTCTAACGACTTGATCTTCTTTTTCATCTTCTAAAGGAGTCAGAGATTGAACAAAGATGCCAAAGATAGTCATAGCCAACAAAGTAGGTTTCATTGTCTCTGATGGTTTTTTGTAGGAGCACAAAGAAATAGGTAATTTTGCAATGGATTCCAAAGTATACTCCCACATGCCAATAATCATCATTCTTAACTTCTTTTCACATTTTGTAAATGGTGGTCTAATGTCACTAGAAGGTCGGTTATGTGGCACTAGCGACTCTGCACTAGTAAGCAAATTGATAGGCATGGAATTGTCACATGGGATCACAATCTCTATACCACTGAATGGGAATTTTGTTACACTAATGGTATGTTGATGGTACCCTTTACATGTCATGAATTTATGCCCTATCCAACAAAATTTTATAATAGGCAAGTGGGATGTCTAATACTTGGAAAACCACATCTTTCTCTATGAGACCCACATAGATAGGAAGCACAGTTAGACCCTTGGAGGATCGTTCAACTTCATCATATGATTTTATGGTTCTTTTGTTTAGGATCGATTATAAATTTGAACATTCTCAATTGTTGGATTACAATAAAGGAAACAATATTTAACACTGCATCATTGTCTATTAGTAATCGTCAAAAGCAGGTGTGTTAGATTTGAACTTCAATGTGGGGAGCAATGTTGTGGGGATGACTCAATGATTTTTCATCCTCTTCAGAAAATGTGAGATAGGAAGGTGAGGAAATGTGGTTTTCCATAGCTTGGAATCTCTCAGTACCAATATTTGAAGGGACATTAGTTGTGCATAGAGCTATCTCTAGGATCTCTTTGTGTAAAGCAGACAACTCTAACAACTCAAAGATCTCTTTGACTCATGAGGTCATAACTAGATATAGCAGGTGAAGCCATTTGTTTGGAAGATGAGGCTTGCTTGGTCTCACTAGGTACCTTAAGAACAACCTTAGATTGCCCTTGAGTGACAGCATTCAAAGTCTCACCATGAGAGGAATCTGCCACCCTAAGAGAAATCGATGGTCTAGCAATATCAGAGCATTGAATGGAGTTGTGCATTCTTAAGACAACCATAGTTCGCTCATCAACAATGTCATAGTTGGGTTCTTCATCAAATTTAGATCCCATCGTATAAATGCTTTCACTTATCGGCTCGATCATGTTAATGACATTGTTTGTATTCACATAAGCATAGTTGATCTTGGCGTCATGATTTTTCTCCTTTCTCATACTTGGGGATAAGATCCTTAAAGGCCTTGTGATCCAAGTTCTTAGCTAAGCTATTTGTGAAAACCTTCCCTTCATCAATGAGGGCTTGTATGACATCTTTGAGTTTGAAACATTTCTCAGTATTGTGTCCCTTATTCTGATGGTAATTGCAAAATCGGTCATCTCTCCACCAATTGGGTTTCACGGGTGGGTCATAAGGTCAAGAGTTGTCAGGCAGTGTGATAAGCTTATCTACAAGCAAAGTTTTAAGACCACTTCATACGAGTCAACCACTGGGGTATAAGGGTGGTTAGGTTTAGAAGTTTTCTTAATCTGGTCAAAGGATTACATCGTTAAGGTATGTTGTTTCTTAGCAACATATATAGTGTTGAATAAGTGAAAGGTTGACTCCTTAGTCGTAGGAGTGTCTACAACTTCATCATTGACTATGTACATGATTTTTTTTCCATGGCTTATTCTTATCCTTCCCATTTTTGTTGCCATTTTTATCCTTGTTTAAGACAATGTCTCCCCTTTTTATAGCAACATCTTCAATACGATAGGCACTTTCAACCATGTCATTGGAGGTTATGAACAGTTGCTTCCTAAGATTGGAATACAATTCAGGCACGAGTGTATTGACGAAAATGTCAATCTTTTTGCTATAAGGAATTTTCCGTAGATACCTAGAATGTAGTGCTCTCCATCATTGTAAGTATGTGGGAAATGGTTTTCCTTATCTTTTTTTTATGTTGCAAAGATCCAACATAGTGACAAGATGTTATATGGTGTATGAATATTGTTGGATGAATTGTTGTGCAAGTTTGTCAAATGTTTTAATAGGAGGTGACAACTTGGTAAACTATTCCATGATTTGTCCCCTTAAACTCCTCGGAAAGAGCCTCATGAGGTACGTGTCCTCACACATGAAATCCATACTAAGGGCGTAGAAGTGTCATACATGATCATGTGGTTCACCATTTGCATCGTATTTGTCATACTTGGGAACCTCTATATCCTAAGGAAATGACACCATGTAAAGATTTATATCAAATGCGAGCACATATGATTTCCACAAAGGAGGTTTTGGGTGGCTCTCTCACCATTTACATTTGGGCAAGTTGACTTCATAGCTCTGACATTTCTTTTCTTAGGATATTAGCTTCGGGTGGCTCTCTTTTTTGGACAATCCTTTGGATGTCATAATCATGGGGGAGTTTTTGTCCCTAAGAAGTCATGTATTGAAAATATTGATCTCTGTTTTGTTCTAAGGCTTTAAGCATATGTTTTTGGAGAAGCTGATCTTGTTGGAATCATGAAGTCCTCACTAGTAACCTCATTATCTACCTAACTCTCATGGTGTGATTGTGAGGGTCTAGGTGGTAAGAAACATCTCGCTATGTGTGTTCTTGGAGATCTTGGTAGTGTTGTTTTCATTGTTGCCACAAGGCTGGTTGTTCATAAATGAATGACTATATTTTGTGTAAGCATGTTTGTTTTCAAAGTCGTGTGCGTGAGCACTAGTCTCAATGTGTGGGTGAGACATTTCCCTAGCAGCCATACGTCTAGCTTCTTCTAATAATTCTCTATCCATCCATACTTGCTCCTCTCTAAGCATAAAGAGGTTTTCTAGGCAATGGTTCCTCTCCTCGGGGTTCATGGTGACTGAAACACTATCTGTGAGTGTTTGTAAACCAACTACAAACACCCTTACTTCAACTAAAACACAATCTGGACTTAATTATGCAAGCAATAGAAACTAGGCGATATTTCACAACAAACTAGGCAAGAGTACATCAACATACTCTATTGTGCAATAGTTTTCACAATAAGTGGACGATACTTTGCAGATAGATGATACTTTCTAGTAGGTCGTACAATAGACTATAACATAGGAGGGCGAAAGACTTTAAGCAGTGCGATACTTTTGGCAATCTACAAGTATCGCACAATATTCTCTGAATAGTCATTTAATAAAAGTTCAACAGATTCTGTAATATGTGACTTGGTGCCTAAAATGTCTACGTTTCAATTCAACTGTCAATGTGTTTGGACAAAGTAACAATTAGATAAAGTGTTTTTTAGTCTGTAGAAACAAAATGTATGGTTTTGAAAGAAAGTATGTCACAAACACGCATCTCAAAATAATTGAACAAGGGACAAAGCAACCTAGTCAATACAAGCATATGTGAGGTTTTCAAAATAACAACCCTATGAGTGCTAATGTCATGTGTATGTTCAAAAAGTTTCCACGGATCTAGTACATTCGAAAACATGCCAAGCAGAACTACCTAAAGGTCACAAATCATTACTCAACAACTTGGCCCACACTTGATGCCCCCTCACCTCACACAAAGTGGTTTCCCACACTAGTTGTTGGCTTTGTCATGGAGGTGTCGTTGGCACAACCAAAGGGATACAAATGGTAACTGTAAAAATCTTGGGTTGATTCGAGTAGTCCACTAGGATTAATCCTTGCACCGAGATGTTGAGTGGATAATAAAGGTACCTTCTAATCCTAAAGTGTTTAGAAAGGGTCTTATTCACAACACTCCTCTTGTACCTGATAACAAAATACCCTATCTTGCAAGTGGTAATATACCTCGTGACCACCAGAGTACCTTAAGCATTCTCACTTAGTGTTTTTCTCATGGTCACAATCCTACAATTACTTCCACTAAACAAAGACAAGTGTTACACTCCCCAAGGCTTTGGCCTTTGTCAAAGGGTTTGTGATTATAGTCAGTCAAGTTAGCTGGGTTGTGCTCATTCCCACTGGTATCTTTCCACCAACAGCAGACCCTCTAAAGGTAAAATCTCACTAAGAGATTGACAAAATAAATCCACACCAAAGAAGTCAAGATTTCTAATTCACCAAAAGGATGAGGAGCATACTCTCCTATTCTCAGTGTTTCCCCTAAACACACCAAGAAAATTAATTAAGAGCACTAAAAAGTGGAATATACCACTCACTTTCGAGACTCAATATAGGGTCAAGATTTTTTATTCACCTCAAGAGTGAAGAACATACTCTCCTACCAACAATGAGCCCTACTCGCAAGTTTTATGTACCTAGGAAAGGAAACAACTAGTAGATGTCACACATATAAATGAAACAAAATACACAAATGATTTTGGTTTATTTTGCTTGCTTTTGGGCAGCCCTGCAACAAAGGTTAGTAGCTCCTTTTAGCAAGTTTAGGTCTTTCACGTGCGTTATTTTAATGAGAAAATAGGCAAGCAATTTAGGCAAAACCTACAAAACAAATGTGTTCGTGCATCAAAAACGGTAACAAATTTGAAATAAGCCATGCAAGCCCACTGATTAGACTATCAAGAAACCAAAATATTGTAAATAAGAAGCCTGAAACCAAAAAATACAAAATTGAGCTCGAATTAGCTAACCAAAACCATTTGGGTGATACTTTTGACTATAGAAGTATCATACCACACTTCACTATATAGCCAAGCAATACTTTCTACCTATGCAATACTATGTGCCACTACATGTTACAGACTATAGAATCGAAGTGTGACAGAATGTAAATATGTGCGCGATACTTTTAATTGGTAAAGTGTTGTACAGTAGTTGCAGGAAATATCGTACAATACTCGAAAAGTATCACAAGATAGTTTCATCTGCAAAATTAAGAAAATACGAAACAAGAAGCAAGAAAATGCAAGAAACAAAACAAAACAAAGTTGTTCTACCCCACAGTGGGTGCAGAAAATGCACACTCAAAAAGTGCACTTCTCTAAGTCCTTCTATACAAGGGATCTCATGGATTGAGAGCCTCAAATATCAACCTAGAGCTCTCTAATCATGACATGCAAATCAATGCAAATAGAAGTAGAATAGCTCTCAAATGAGCATAAGAATGCAGCCCCTTGCAAGTACACCATGAAATGAGAGATTCTAAGACAAGAAAAAGAATGCTAGTGTCCAAGAACCACTATGAGATGTTATGCAAAATACAACTAAGCTACATGAAATGCAAGAAATGTAAGCTAACTAACAAGAAAATGAGTGTGTTACAAGCCTTCCAATTAAACTAAATGTGTTATTCTAATGTATAAAAAGAAACTATACTAATGCAACGTGATGTTAAGCTACTATGATATGCAAATATGAGAGTATGAGGCCACAAGATCTTCCAAAGCTCCATGAGTGTCTAGAAAAACCTATAGCATAACAATAGTGCAAGAGGATTTGGTTCTAAGATGAGGAGAGAGCCCTCCCTTTTAAAGGAGTACAAATAGTGGAGATCACGAGACAAGAGTCTCTAATCAAGGGTGGGGAGTTGACTTTTGCATGATCCATATGCACAATCGTTTCCACCAATCACAAAGAGTTGACTTTTGTGTCTCCATAAGAGACAAAAACACTTTTTCTTATATTTTTAAAGTGGGAAAATGTTTTTATGTCTGCAACTTAGGATAAGAGATGAGTGGTCTTTTATTTAATTAAAGGGGGACATGTTCCTTTTACTTAAATAAGAACTTAGGATATATTGGTTAAACTATAGGATAAAATCAAATAAATTGATTTTTGAAGACTTGATTAAAAAAAAGTGATTTAATAAGTTTGGCAAAAATGCTAAAAATGGGACTAATAGTGTAGATGACCATTTTCGTGTGATTACAATCCTAACTACATAAGCTAAAATAGATGCATGTGGAAGGGTATCACAACTTGGCTTTAATTCTTTTTAATCCACATGTCATTTAATTTCTTTGGGCCTAATTTAAGTAAGCTCTTTAAAAATATTTGATGAGTCTTAGGATAAATAATTATAAGACTATTTTCTAGGGATTGTTAGAACAATAATGAAGTTGAGCATGCTTCAAAGGATCAACCAAGAAAGATGTCTTCTACAAGAGGATGTCTAAATATGAGCTTACATGAATATTGAGATAGACATAAGTTAACTAGATAATAATAGATGATACATGTCAAAATGTACAATGAGCCATGCTTATATGTAAAGTGATAAGGTGGGATGACGAATACACTTAATAGAAACATTAAATGATCAACATAGTTACAAATAGCTAAACTATAAAAGTATATAATAAGAAACAACCTCATTATAAGAAAAGTTTTGGAATGACACTTATGATAACTATCTTGACCCTATAATTGAATTAAATAAAAAGTTACATAAAGTATATGATATCTTTATGAAAACTAATTATCTAACTTTTAGCTAATTAAGCTAAAATCTCAAAATGGTAGCTAAGTGGAGATATATGATGAAATATTTCATAGTGACTTTCATATTTTTTGTCTATTTCTTTATCTTTGTTGGTAGCATACTTTCTCCATCAAAGATATTCTAGATAAAGTTAAAACTTAATAGAGATGAATAATATGTGCTTCATACGCTTTATGCATATTTTATCATTTTTTCAATCATAATGTGTTATTTATTATAAACTGAAATTAATATTAGTCAAATAAATTGTGTTCATATCTTGGTTTAAGTATTTTTTGTATTCCAAATTATGCAGATAGACTTTTTAACACCTTGGTATTGGTTATCTTACACAAATGTATGTAGATGCACTTGACTAATAATTAGTTGATGCCTATGGTATGGAATTCATCTATTAGACAATTGTGTCCACTTTGAGAAACTTTATTTAGCTACTTAGATGTTAATATTAGCTAACACAATTGAGACACTGCATTGTATTATGAACCACATTATTGATTAACTCGTATATAATTTCTTTTATTATTGAATACACTTGACCTAGACTTTGACCTAGAGTGTTGATAATTGAAAAATACTGCAGACTTATTGGCCATTAAAATTGGTCATTTTTGTGGTGGGATAGGTCGCATTTTGGGAGATTATTACTTGTGAGAGATTTTAAATTATTTTCTCATGTGCCTCTATGTACCCTTGGAGTCTTGGAACATTTATAACTCATTTCTAATTACCATAAGCGGCTCTTCACCAACTTCCAACGTATCTTATGTGATTGCCTCCTTCGGAAACTTGGCTACATTCTCAGTCAAGTAGCCTTTCTTCTTTTTGTGTGGTAACTTTCTTCCACGTTCCGTTGGAATTGCTTTTGGCATGGATTATATCGTGCTCGTAGAAGAGATAATGTAAGCTTTGCTGTCTTGGGGAGCAAAATTGTTCCATCTTTGCTATATAGAACAGTAGAGCCTACATATTAAGTATAAATGTGAATTTGCCTATTTTTGTTTGAAAGCGTCAAAAAGTTCTTTTGATATTATTGCAGGAACCGAGTTATTTAAAACAGTGTTACAATACAGTAAATGTAGTCTTTAAAACGTATGGTTCATAACTTTGGCTAAAGAGACCAAAATATCAGAAAACTGAAAAACAATTGCCAGGGATATTAGAGAGGAATTGGAAGTTTGTAAAGAAACTTTCATAAATTGTAACTAGATCAAAGATTATCACTATAAGTGACTGCGGTTGAACTCGTGTACTGCAAATTAGCAATGAAATCGGATAATGTCTCACAAGAAAAGAAAACGAAAATTATTCTTTGGCTTGTATTTCTTATGGTATATTTACAGCGTGGTGAAACTGCTCCTATAAGCCACCAATAGTAGTGGATCCCATGCCCTCCCATATTTCTGTGGAGCCAACTTCATCGCTATCAACTCCAACCATGTCTGTGTCCCACCAACCACCACCATCGGCATCTGGAATAAGCCAAATATTAAAAAATTATTTGCATACTATAGATCCTGCACTTTAGGAGATCAAATTCACTTCTTGAGATATGAGATAGCTGAGGAGCTGCATCATTAGAGGCAAAATGGAAAAACTACTCACAGTGATTGAAGATGGCACATGATCTTTCGTCCAATCTTCTTTGCACATGTAACCTCCTTTTTGGCTTGGGATCATCTCCAAGAACAAGCAAGCGACCAGAAGGAGACTGCTGAAAATCATCTGCAACAAAAGCATTGCGAAAATTAAGTTTGGGTGGTCACTGTTGATCAACTTTTCTTAAGTCATATCACAATATAAATGTAGCAGAAATTAAAAGCACAAACACTCTGTTGAGAACTCAAATGCTTGGCACTTCTACAGTTGATTCCTAATGGGATGGCCCAGAATGACCACTTAGTTGTCATACACAGAACTGACTAACATCCCCCAAAAATGCCAGCATTTCGGGGACAGGGATGTCCCCGTCCCGGGAACTTCAATGGGGACTTGCATCCGTCCCCACTTTTTTAACACAAAAAATAAAATTAAAAAACAAAAATGTCACTGTTGCCGTTCCCTCGCCCCCCCACTGTCCCCAAAATCGGCAAATAAAATTGCCGTCCCGGAAACCTGTCCCACTGTCCCCTGCCGTCCCCGTCCTGAAAACTCATGGGAACATAGGTTGTAATGGCTGGCTTTCAAAATTGAAATCAAGTTAGCCTTGTACTGAAATTTAACCTCTAGATTGGAAATACAGATCAGATAGTAAATGACTGTTGATTCCAGGTCCAACTGAAACCTAGCACATGCTAAACAACCTTGATCATTTTGGATGAGTTGAACTGGTTCAGACTTCAGAGTAAACCTGTTACAATGTTTTGATTAAAGAAAGTTTGAAATAAAACATAAGCAAACGTTACAAATGTCACAATGATACCATTCTACGATACTTCTTGCTCCCTCGTGTTCTTATGTCTTTGGAAGGAGTGGGTGACTTCATCCCATAATTATTTGTAATATCTACTCTTTAATGACTGACTTGCATCATGGCGCTATTTTATGGGATGCCCTTTAAAATGAAATCATGGTATGGTTGAATTTATTGATATGAGAAAAGATTGATGCTGCTGTGTTTGTATTTCACTCGATATTTATCAATAGAAGTCTAATAGACGATTTTAAAGGGCAGATATGTATCAAATTTTTTATATTTAAAACAGCTCCTTACGCATTTATCTTAATAAAAAATTTATATGGTTTTAAGAGTTACACATAGCCTTCAGTATCTTTTCTAGAAACATATGCTATAATATTGCCCTCATGGCTATCAAAAGCCTTATATTCTATTCTACTCTAGTCATATCGGATTTGATTTTGTGTTGCTCTCAAACATATGTTTAAGTTGTCTATTTCTAAGAGGTAAACTTAATGATCAATTAACATTCTACCCAGTCAGATGAAATGGGATTTAACTGAGCGTTAGAGTTGTAATTTGATGATTCAAAAGTTCAGAGGCTTGCATTAGACTCTTGTTCATTAAGCATCCATCAAATTAAATATTAGGATCTCTCATTTGTCTGGATGAAACAAACACTCATCCACGTGTGATGATTGCTAATCCTGTTCTGTTAACAAGTTACTCTTGAGCTAAGAGATATTCCTAACATTCTCAAAAACTAAATCTTTGCATGTCAATTTCTTGAATACCCAGACCTGCGAAACTGTAATCTGAAAATTATACTACTAAAAACTATCTTTGAATCGTAAAACCCTTTCTTTTCAACCTGCAAGAAAATATTGGCCTAAAGTTTATGTATTAGCTATCATTTGCTTCTTCTTTTCAATAGATTGACTCTATCAAACCAATGTGAGCGGAACCCCACAAAGGAATTTATCAAGATGGCAGCCTTTGGAAATGATCCTTGTAAAACAATTTTGATTGATACTTCGCCATTGGTCTCTCATTCCTGATCATGTATTCAAGGATCTAAAAATGAAGGATTCTTATTGGGGGCAGAGTGTTATCAAAAGGTTCTTGCTTTGAGAACCATCAAAGTGCGAAGGACAAGAGAGTGTTTATCCAACGAATGGTGCACCACTTCACCTCTAATAAGAGATGTCTGAGGCATGCAGCTTCATGTAGAGGCCAAAAATTGAATTAATGAGAAGTCATGTTTATCAAATCCACTAGGGTGCCAGCTGGATCTGAGCCTAGTTCAATCCAATTCTATTATCCTGCTGTAATGTCCCCTGTGGAGACATTCATTTATCCTAAATTTTCCCATAGGGTTGGGTTTTAATATTCCTTGAAAGCATTAGCTGTTCATCTTATTAGATTTAAGTTAGCTTTAGCACTCTTATCCAACCTTGTTATTAATTCAGCTTAAAGATGGGAGGAGTATATGTTATCCAAGTTGCTTAAACACCAAATTGCAATGTATTCCCTCAATGTTTACAGATCCAAACCCTAAAGCATTTCTTGGGTAGATGCTTGTTAGGCACTCAGGATCGCTGATTCCCAACCTATCTTTAGACAAAGATCCATTGCTTGGAATTCATACAAGCCCCTCATTGATAACATTACAGCTTCTCTTCTATAAGTCAAATAGTTATAGGTTCTGTATATATCTATTCTCATTTTTTGTTGCTATTAATTTTATCTATAAATATTCTATTAATAAGATCCATTCCTTCCTGATCTCTTCCTTGTGAAGAGTAAGAATCGATTTAGTTTCATTCTTCTAGATTCATATCATCAGCTGCAATAATGGATCTGTAACCTGTAGATTACCAGCATTCCAATAAATATATCCTTTTCCCTTTTCCTTTAGTTTCTCTGTTTTCAGGTGAATACCCGATATTATATATAAACCACTTCCTTCATTAAAAGGAATTCCAGATATTTATAGATACGTGATAAGAATTAATATGTTTATAATCAGATCTGTGCTCTTCCTTTAAGGGACTGTATACCATTGAATTTATAACCTGTAGTATTTGCAGTAATGCTTTGTGACTCGCAATTTATTTTCTGCTTTTATGTGTTTCGTACATCAGTCCCATCAATGAATCACTGTTCTATGGTTTTCCCAAGCACTCCAAACTCTATCTGTGAATGTCCCAGATAAGTTCTAACCATTCATATATCGCCTGCCAGTGGAATACAGGTGAAGGATGCCTCTTCATCATTGGTTGCGACCCACAAAGACTTACTGTGTGGGAGTGCCAATGTGGGTGCGCGACTGCTTGGTGGATTTGATTTAATTCACTTTATTAATGTTAATAATATTATGAATGTTGATTGATATTAGTATTATTGATTGATTGATTAATATTATTAATATTATTTGTGTACTGATCATTAATATTGATTAACTACTAGTTAATTATAGCTTGGTCAGTATTATTATGGACAATAATAATATTATATTGATCATATCTCGGTAGCTTTTAACTACTTCATATTATTAAATACATTGATTATTATTTAAGGATAGTTTATTTATAAATAACATTTATTAGTAAAACATTATACATTATTCATTAATATCAGGATTTGATTGTTTATTAGTAACATTGATTATTTCTTAATAATCTTATTTATTATTTATTTGATATTTAGTTTTATTATATTTAATATTTTATTTCTGGGAAGGGATATCACACCTGCAATTTCTGGTAGGGCAAGGTGAGGAAGAGTTGGGTTCGGTTGGGATGAATCCATGCAAACCTAGGAAGAACCAAACAAATTCTGGGGTTCACCCACCTGGTACCTATCAAAATTATTTATTTCTTTCTTTTTAATTTTTTCACCTTTGGCTTTGACATGGTTTCTCTAGAAGAGCCAAATAAAGTATTTCAAACACTCAAACAAACTCACTTTAGCTCATTTTGATTGCAAACAACAAATACCCCGAAAGGCTAAACTCTCATTCTTGCCTATCATTCAATAAAGAGTCGATTAATTATTGAAGGTTCCACAACAATTGCATTGCTAATCCCATGCATGTGCAAGTGCCCATGAGCTACCAAAATCATCTAAGATTTTTCAAAACGGGTAAAGAATATCCTACTTTTTTTGTACAAACATGAAAAATTCCTCTTAATTTGCTTTTATTTTGTGTTTTCTATGAATGTTCACTATGTTTCAAATATGTAAAAGCTTATGTTTGTATACCTATGTTTTTATTTATTTTGAATGTATTGTTTATAATATTTAATGCCATAAGGATTAAAATGGCAACTAGCCCTAGTTCTACGAGACGACCTAATTCAAAACAGATGCGAGTCCCACTTTAAAAGTATGCTAATCTAATATAATAGGTTCCAAGTGGTTGGGGTTATATTTGGATTTGTAAGAGATGTGATGCCAACATCCAAGTTGCTCTAGTTAAATGAAAGCCCATTTGTGTAGGATTTCTAAACTGAGCATCAAAGCTTGCCCTAGAAGAATTGTGTACCTATGCCACCAAAGCAAGTGATGACATATATGTATGAATAGAAGCAAGCAAATAAACTAGAAAGCCATAGAATAAATTAACTATAGCAAAGAGAAGATCAAAGCAAGCAAAGTCTCATATGCCCCCATCTAATCCTAATCTTGTAGTGGAGAGCCATATATTTGTTGCAACACTTGAAAAACAGCCTACTACAAATAATAGACTAAAGGGACCTTTGGAAATGGCATTTCAAAATAAAACTTAGGCATTCCCAATCTATGCATAACAAGATGTATTTACACAAATGGGTTGGTTTTAAATGTTGTACAACCACCATATTGGTAAGAAATGGTAAAAAATATTATTGAGGCTCCAAAATGGTATGAGAACCCATTATAAGAAAATATGTGCCACCTCATTGAAAAAGGAGTTTAAGCTCGTGGAAGATTCATGCACCGAGATGAGGGTGATGCCAAAATCAACCCTTTATTAAATCATAGAAATGTCCTCTAAAAGGACAATGTTTATGAGACTTTTGAATTGTTAAAGATAGCCCACTTATTGCTAAAATCCTCATCATAGTCATTGTGGTAGTGGGACCCTACAATTTTGTTTAAATCATAACAAACAACACAAAAAATTATAGAATTGTCAAGGAAACCGTTCACGCATTTTTTGGACACATTGTGTGGTCCACTCTCTCAATCCTGTGCTACAAAAGATGAGAACTAAATTGATTGGATCAAAAAGTTGTGTGGAAAGATTACTAAAATCAACCATTCACTAATATCATAATAATGTCCCCTAAAAGAGCGATATTTCTAAGAGTCATGGATTGCAAGGGAGAGGTGAAAGATGGTTAGCTTATTGCTAACATCCTCATCATTGCTAACAAAATTGATTGGATCAAAAAGTTGTATGGAAAAGCTGAAATAATTCGAGCGTTCATCACCAACCACCATATATTGCAAAGCATACTTAGTTCTATTTTTTAAGTAGAGCTATTAAAAGCAAGTGAAGCAATATAAATTTTATATTTTAATTACTTGAAAACTCATTTCTATTAAATTTGATTATGCATTCTACTTCTATAAAATTTGTTTTTAATTATTTTATTTTTATTTCTAAAAAGCAATTGAGACCCATTTCACCCCCAACACAAATGCCTTGCATCAACTTGTGAAGGTTCAAGAAGAGCTTTCTAGCACAGTAGTTTGGCAAACATGGTCCATATGAAAGCAAAACACTAGGAGAACGAACAATACGTTAAGCAAATGATCATAAATGACTCTTGGTGAGATTGCGCGGAGTATCTCCTTAGTTTCACCAAACTTGTTTTGAGATGCTACTCCTCTATAAACTTTTCATATTCCCATCCACTTCAAGGGCTCACCCCAACTTTCTCCTTCCCCCACCTTGGACGGTGCTCTTCCATTGGTTGTGGGCATTTGAACAGGCAATGATGCCTCTTAGAATCTATTATGAGAGTATAGAGTGGTGGCCTCCTCTTAAATAGTAGGGGCGGACTGCTTGGAGATAGGGCCTAATGTGACATAATATCATTGGATCAAATTAAAAATAAGCTATATTATACTCAAGAGATTGAGTACCAATGGTAAGGTGAGAAAGTAGTGATATTGCCTATATGTGACACCTTTGTGCAGGAAGGCTAGAATGGGGCGATGTTTGTTGTGAGATGTTGGTTGTTCTACTTGTCAAACTCTAGAGCCCTCCCTTGGTATTCCCCATTAAGGTAATCTAACCTGACATAAACAAGTCTTTCTTGGGAGAGAGATAGCTGGCATTGACTCCATGATTAAGAAGAAGACCATCAAACATGAGAAAGAGCAAGATCCCTAAGAAACATTCTTCAAACCAGTGCATAAAATTATTTTAAAAATATGGAACACAATATCCATCTTGTTTTTGCATTAAGTCCAAATTACTAGAGTGATGAGATTATTTTTATGTCTGCAAGGGCTGCCCCATATAGAGATATGGAGTTGCTGAATGGTACAAGGAAACGTTTCATAAACTCTATCTTTATCCTGATTTGCAAAATGTAGTCGTGAGTGTGTTGATTACTTTTGTATACTCCAATCAATGTATCAAGGCTCACTATAACAAGTTCAAGAAGGATGTTCATAGTTGGTAATGTTTCCATGGTGAACAATTCCAACACCTCACAATCAAAGTTTTATCACATAAGTATCATATTAATAATTTCTGTAATCTTCAAAAGTTTCATTTATATTGTTTTCAAATTCAATTTTTTATAATATATGACTCCATCTCTCTAATTTGTCTTCATAGGTTGCTAGTTCACTTGCATCTTAGATTCAAGTGCATACTCTTTTCATTCACTCAATAAAGCACAACAAATTGCACTCAAAAAGGCTAGAGAACTTAGTATATATGCATTCCAATATATACCTTGTTTGCACAAACATGGCTGCAAGGGAACACAAAGTTGTGGAATAAGGACCTAGGGCACAATGACTTAGATGCTTCCCCTTCCCAACATCTTGCACTTGAGGGGTTGGAAAGCAAGTCCTCTTTTAGTGCAAGTGGCAATAACACTCCTACTGATTCTTCAAATGTTCCTACATCATCTAATGCCAATGATGATATTGATTATTTATAAAATCCATACAGCTTTTAAATTGATAGTTGAAGTTGATATTATAATCTTAATATTGAACTTGAAGCTTCAACAATGAATAATTTATAATATTTATCATTTATGCTTTAAAACAAACTGAATTTATGGTGATTAGATATTGTCGTACAACATTAATTCCTGATTTGAGGCTATATAAATATAGTTTTTACATTTTTTTGTACAGATGACCTTAAACAAATTCAATCCCAAAATTTTGTTGAATCCACATTAGATCCACAATCTGAATCAAGATCCAAACCAAAATTGGCAACTTCAATGGGAAGCTAAAGATCAATTCTTAAAATCATAATATTTCATCTAGATTTTTCAAATGATGGCAAGAATAGATCCTCTATTATCATGTTCAAGTCCATCACTTAAAAAATTCCTAACACCCAAGAAAGCAAAGCTCAAGTCATTGATCTTCCTAAGAAACAAATTTTGTGGATGTGAAAAAAAGAAGTGTTTCATAAGAAAAGTCTTCCTAGTGACCCGAGACATGTTTCTTGTGTCTCGAAATGTGTCCCAAATGCCTTGAAAACATGGGAGACATCTTGAATATATCAAGGACATCAGCCCCACATAGAGGATGTTTAGATGTTCCCAATTAAAGAAAGTAAAAAATCAAAACAAAAAGCTAATTCCCTTTCTATCTAGCTTTAGGTCAGGACAATTATAAATTTTTAAGTTTTTTATAATTGCTGTAAAACTTTGAAATCTGATTTGTTGTGGAGTTATGAATTACATCTATTTGAGAATGAACTCTCATTTTTTAATCTCAAAGTTTTCTAAATGGTGATTAATTCCAGTAGCTAATGATTAGATTAGTAAATATTTTTTTCATTATGAATGACTAATTAGTGATATTTTGCATTTGTTTGTTTATAATGATTTTTTCCTACTTTAATGCCTACATGATTCATAAAATTATTTTGAAACTATAATTTTTGTTTATTATGTCTCACATATAATATTTGTTTATTATTATCACAACTACCATTGTGGGCATCAGCATATGCTTCAATTCCCCATGAAGCAAGGCACCCATATATGTTTTCTTAGTAGGGGATGCAGTGTAGACAAACTTGTGACGCACCAAGATGTTGCTTGTACTAAAACAATACACCTGAGTTTCTCTAGGCCATCCCACACAAGTTGTGTATGCTTCCTAGGCATTCACACATCATCAAACACAAGGGAACAAATACAAAAATACCTGCCTTTGAGAGCATGGTCATGTTCCACCAACCTTGATACACCAGCCCATGCTCTTCACAAAAAAGCCCACTGTATACAGTTATGTTATTCGTTGCAGGTTGCAAGGTTTTTAAAAGCTAACTTTTCTCCCAAATTTCAGGATGGAGGGCATTAGCATACATTTCTACAGATTTTTATTTTTTTTCTAGTTTTTGCTGAAATTCAGAAGTCGTTAAAAGAGTTGAAAGTTCCAAGTACCAACTAGAGTCCAAAGCTTTTGTGACCCATTATTTGTTATTTTTAAGTGATGCTTTTACCTAGTGAAGAATTCTTGTTGGATGTAAAAACCCCACTGATTCTGATTTGTTTTCCTCAACTTTGGATGTTTCACATTTTATCAAACACTTGGGCACACAACTCAGTGATATATGATTACACTTTTTATGTTTTGGGGGTTTATAACTATTACCAATTTAACACTTAAGATAGAATTGCATAGACAATGAATATTATGCTGTCCACAATCAACAACCTTCAATTTTCATGGAAACATTGCTGTCCTCACAATATATTAAGCAAAGACGTAAGCATAATGAAATAACAGTGATCACAGATATAACATACATGCAGATTAAATCAATAATGAGAATATATGACCTTATTTGCTGCATTAAACTCAGAATGGTGCTCTTATACATTTCAATCTTTCAAGTCTCATGAAGTGTGCCAAAAAGATGTTGATAAACATACCCTAACCGGGAGAACCCATCCCTCCAAACAAGAAAGACGTATTACAATCAAATGACATATAAATCTGTTGATTTACTCAATGTGTGTATCTCTAGTTACTTATCACTGTTCTTATGTATATAATATATATTAATGGTGCTCCTTTACCAAGGGTCACCATTCTTCACATATAGCCCTATTATAACATATTAATTATATTATATTATAATAATTACCTCATTAATTATATATTAATAATATATAATAATATCATCTGAATAAATGTAACAATAATAATGACATTAAAACTCCCTCTTAGCTAGGGAGGAACCCTACTTATCATTTAGGCCCCGTTTGGCTGCAAGAATTGTGAGGGAATAGGAAAATCTAAATACCCGCATTTGCCAATTTGATGTTTGTTTGCAAAATACAAAATTGGAATTAGAATTCACCTATCCTAATTTGACCACAAAATGAGCATAACGGAATTCCTAAAAAAAGAAGGAATAAAAATAGCTTATGCTTATTCCAATTTTTAATAAACCCAATTTGATGGGTTGTCAAATCCGTGACTTTTCCGTTTGATTGTATTTTGCCACTCAAATGCATTTTTGGACTATTTTCTCGATTCGCGATAAGATATAAACTAGGTCAACATTATTTAATGTTTGATATGTTTTTTTTAAATGACAAAAAAAAAGTAATATCATATTTGATATCTTTTCTAAACTTTCATAAAAATTTCTTTACAAATAAATCTTATGTTTAGTCTTATAATTAAAATTATGTTGAAAGATCATTTAAATATCATATTAATGATCTCAACTTATTTGTATTTTTTATTTTCTTTAATATATTTTAAAATAAAATGATTTTAGTTTTGATCTCATTAAAATAAATTGATTTAATTTAAAATTAAATTTATAATATACAATATAAAATTTCTTTTGAATTTGATGAATTTCAAAGGTTGTGGTATATCTTTCACTTATAAAGTGAAATTAAAAAATAAAATAAAGCATATTTAAAATAATTTGGCTTTTTAAAAAATTAATAAAAAATCAGTTTTTATTCCCTTTGTAAATTGACCACGCAGACAGATTGACAGGGAAAACTACACAAATGAGCAACACCATGCATGGAATAGTCTTAAGTCCGCAATCTTGTCCTCCCATGACCAAAAGAAGGGGGCCACTTTCCCAATGGATTTCCCAAAGAGAAAGAGGTCGGCAAGAAATTTTCGCTGAGTTTAGAGTGAAGGAGGGCAGCGATGAATTTTGATGCGGCTAATGAAAATCCCTTTGTGAAGGCTAACGGAGTGGGAGGGTAGGTTTTTTTGATGGCAAGGAGTGCATGAAGATAGCTAAACAATGTCGCCTTTTGTTTGAGCAGGAAAGCCGTTTTTTGACAAGCAGGAAGACCCGTAGGATTGGGAGGCAGCACAAAAAATGATGTTTGGCTCTACAAATGGAAGAATTCGATTTGAACAAGCAACTTCAGAATATGGATGTTTTTGGAGGATTGACATAGTGAAAGCTTTTTGGCAGCATTGAGGTCATAATGACCGCAAGTTTAGGTGTCGGGTTTTTCAAAAAAGAAAGAAATGCTTTTTAAGTAAATCAGCCTAATGAAGAGGCCTTTTGTGTTTTAGATGTAAAGGAGAAACATATCATATTGTAAATGATGGTCCTCTAGATAGAATTAAGGACCTTATAATCTTGATGTAAATATTATTATATTATTAATAAAAACAAACTTATTACCAACCAAAAAAAAAAATCAGTTTTTATAAATAAAAAATCTTGTTTATTTAAAATATTACCAAACTAAAAAAATTAATTTAATTATTAAAATTTTAACACAAACTTATTCCAATTCTTATTTCAATTGTTGCAACCAAACATAGAATATGCAAATTTCGACTCCTCTTCCAGGTCAACCAAACAAGTCCAAATGATATTCCAAAACTTATTTTAAGAATACACGAATACTAGAGGAGAGCTTATTCCAACATAGATGAATGCCGCATTTGGCAATTCTTGCAGCCAAACGAGCAAAGTTACATCAACTTATTGCGGTGATTGACCACATGACTACATTCATATGTAAAAAGATCACCTCTTGTGATATCAACCATTATATCACTTCATGTGATATCTACCATTATGGCTTTCCATAAATACCACTTTGCATGATATTCTCCATTATGGATTTGCATAAATATCACCTCACATAATGTCCACCATTATGGTTTTCCATAAATATCAATTTGTGTGATATCGACTATTATGGATTTGCATAAATATCACCTCACATAATATCCACTATTATGGTTTTCCATTGCTATCAATTTGTGTAATATCCATCATTATGGATTTGCATAAATATCACCTCACATAATATCCAACATTATAGCTTTCCATAAATATCACCTTATGTGATATCTACCATTATGGCTTATAGACATCTCCAAGCATAATATCCACCCCTATGGCTTTGCATAAATATCACCTCATATGATATCCACCATTATGGCTTTCCATAAAATCACCTCACATGATATCCACCATTATGACTTTCCAAAAATATTACTTCACAAGATGTCAAACATCATCATTGTGAGATAGTCACCTCACAATGATGATAAGATGCACAAGTGTCTATCATTGTGTGATCATCACCTTACTATAATATTCACCATGGCTCATCCAGAGGGTGCCCACACAAGTACAAGAAACTCGCCACAGATTCTCTCATATGGTATTGCCATGATGTCACACATGACACCACCCTGAACGATATCAGAGGGTGGTAATAAGGGCTTATACCTCAAGTCTCTCTTAAAGAGAAATGCATTATGAGGGTTAATACCTCAATTTTTCTGTCTTAGAGAAAAATCCATTAACAAATCCTCATGATGATGTGGCTCTCTCTGAAACAAATGGCAACCTTCTGACCTTCTTATCCAAGGTTACTTCTAATGAAATGTCAAAATCCCTTTGAATCTACTATCAACCTTTTGACCTCCTCATCCAAGGTTACCTCTAATGGAATGTCAAACTCCCTCTAAATTTGATATGACCAAGATCCTTGGAAATCAACTAAACTAGATTCTCTAGCTACTCCCTCTGCCACAAAAGCGTACCCTGGTCATATGATCCCCAATCAATTAAGATAATTTGTTTCAAGAACGCAATCAAGTCTGAATTGTCTTCAATGACTCTGATGAGGCTCTTTTGTTGTTGTAGAGAGTAATATGTTACATCCCAATCTTTGACCTAATTTAAAATATAGCCATTGAGGTTCACATGAAGTCAATTGACAGTTTAATTTGATATAACCTTGCGAAATGGTAAGATGGTTAGTTGTTATAATTTCATGTGAAGATAACGTGCTAGTTGATTGTTTATCACGAATTCATGGAATTGAAAGAGTAGCTAGCCTAGGATTAATATGATTTAATTGTGGAGAATTTCCTTGCAAGAAACACGTCGAAGGGGTGGAAGCATTGTTAGAAAAGAATTAGGCACAAGAACATCAACACCACTTGGCAGATGGGTTGAGGACCTAGCGACTTGAAACAGGATACATCTATGGAACCCGCTTGCACTATTTAAATAAAAAAATTGAGAAACATAAATAATTGAATTAAAATATAAAACGTACCTCAAAGGATTTTAATTGATCTTTCATCATATTATTATAATAATATTTATATACATGCATATAAATATAAAAATGAAATGGCACCATTATATTATAATAACTTAATATAATGATGTCACCTCATTGGTATACTTACATGAACAAATGCAAGTATATATTATAATAATAATATTCAAGATATAATAACATTTGAATTATAATAATATTCGAACTATAATCTTCCAACTTTATTTTTCCATTTTAATATTCTTTCCTTTTAACTGATTAACACTTGGCATGATAAATTGGCAACAATCAAATTATAATCTTTCCAACTCTTTCTTCCAACCTTTTTAATTTCTTTTCTTTTGCAATCGATTTAAAACACTTGGCGTTTTAAATGGGCAAGTAATCTTTTAACCTGCCAAAGCCAAGAAGTCACGGCTTGTATCTTTATATGGAGGCTATGAGAAGGAGCAGACAAGATTATTATTTTCCATATGTTTTTTACACAGTCCTGAAATCTTTCTGCTGTTTATTTCCAACTTTCTAAACACCCGAACTCCTGTATGTACCGACTTACACCTTAGCAGCATCTTCTTCTGCCTTTATCATTCCCGATTTCATATTTCTTTTAAGACGAATTCCCTGAAATATCCTTTTAAAAGCATTGTTCAAGCAATACATTTTCTGCACCTTGCCATACAAGTATTCTAGTTGAGAATCAGAGATCATATGCATTGAAGTGTCGTTTAAAGCAACTAGAGGAAAGCTGGTTCAAACCAATTTACCAACTTCAAACAAATCCAAAGTTTATATCAGGTCATGTGTAATCATTCCAATTTGTGATATTCCAATATTTTAAAAATCGATTTTCCCTAGCAGCCGGCTAGGCTTAGAGACTTCTTTCCTTTCCAAGAATAAGTTATAAGCTTGTTGAATATTCCATGACATTGTTATTGATTTTTCTTCTTAACTATCATAACATCCAAAATCATCATAGAAAAAGTTGAATAGTTTCTTAAGAGAGAGCTTTCTAAGTGCAATAAAACCTAGATGAATTATTCTGTTCGAAAATCAGAATTCAATAATATTTTCAATTGGTCTCAAGATCATATTTCTTTTAGTCACAGTTCGTTATAAGATATACTAATCAATGAATTTTTTTTAGAACTATGCAAAGAGTAGATTGCTCAGAATTTCCAAACACCTAGGATTCACCGACTGTATAGCCATGTAAGGTGAAAAGGTGGAATGAATCTGCAAGAACGCAGAAGAGAAATCAGATATGATTAAATTAATTAATTAAACAATAAATTCTGCAATCTTTAAGAATATCTTTTTCAAATCACAGATTGTAATAAGCTAGAACATATATGTTATTTATAAATTTGTTAGGAATCAACAGACAGAGACGATTGCTCTGAGATCTGAGCACCTAGGATTCACCGGCTATATAGCCATGGAAAAGGGTGAAGAGGTGAGATAGATTCTGCAATGAAATAGAAAATAAAAGTCAGCTATGACAAATTAAATCTAAAATAATATCATTTAATAGCTCATGCATGATCCTGTTATTGTAATCTCCTATTGTCAAGTCGAATGATGTGTTTAGATACCAGGATGCTTAGTAGATGATGGATGTTCCAAGTCCAATTCCAAGTAGGGAGGGCCTTTCTTGATAGAGATTGTGTGGGGATAAGTTATGGTCTGAGGTTGGGTGGTTAAGCCCCTGACAATGTTTCACCTCTGCCCAAGTTGTCGGATGTACAACAGACAAAGATAAGCTATACATTCAATTGTTCGTCAGAAATAGGTATTATCACTTTTATCATGTATATGCAAGAAGGTAAGATTAATTGAGTTATTTCATCATTACAGTTATTTTACACTTAGATGCGAGAGATAGATTTACGAATTGTTTTTCATTTATATGAATATTGAATATGAGCACATCTTCTAATCTTAAGTTATTGCCACAGTTAAGAAATCGAAAGGAAAAGAGAGATACAGTGGTATTTGAAGCCCTAAATGATCCAATGGTAATCAATGCCCTAATTGATATAGTGGTATGTGATGCCCCTAATTTTATATAGTGGTATTTTATGGTAATCTTCATTTGATTTTTGATATAGCAGTATTGGATGGAAGTTGTTATATGATATTGTTATACTAGTATTTGTGGACTAATCTGGGTGATTGCAGAAGCATCCCTACAATGATTTCTCGGTTCAAATTCCATGGTATGTGGATTTTAAATTCTATAATAAATTCCTTGATGGTGTTTTAAGTTCTTAGTTAGGAAATTTTGTTTAACTGATTTTAACCGTCAATCTCTTTCATATGAACAAAACTGATTTAACTGTCTCCCTATCAAAATGAAATCATAGCTATAATTCTTGGATATGTTGGTTGTTAAATTAGACCCTAGAAAAGTGGTTGTTACATAATAGATCTCCTCATCACAAGCACATGATTATTACAATAAGTTACAATTTAGTCTAAAGACCAACAAGGAGCTTTTGAAGCCATGTTGCTTCACGAGCTTTTTGATCCTCTGCAAAGGACTAAATCTCAAGCTCTCAACCCATGCCATGATTTCTTGGAATTTAACTCCCTGTGAATGTGATCTCTTATCATTCTTATGCTTTTTGATCTCTTGTAGTCAAAGGATAACAACCCCAGGTGATATTTGAACCCCTTGAGCGACAAAGCCTTCAAATGCAATTAAGCCAATCCTCCTAAGCAAATTGTCTTCCTTGACAACTTTAGCTTGACCAAGAAATCCTTGAGCAACATCTCCCCCAATGTTGTTTCTTGTGTACAAAGATGTCATACCTGACTGACACGAAGTCCTTGAATTCATTAAGCTATCATCTCAGGCGGGGAATCGCCTCCAGGTGCAATTCCTTGCCCCTCCACCAGAAGGCCATTGACAGAAATGGTATCATCCCATTCTCTCCTACCTTGAATTTGCTATACCTCATCACATCCTTAAAGGAGATTCCCCCAACTGCCTACCTATTCATCAAGTGGTTTATACAATACCTTTGCATTGTGTGATTGACACTTTGGTGGTTTCACGGATTATCCATAACCATCTCTAGAATCACCCCCCCCCCCATATTCTTGCATCGACTTATAAATGCCCTCTAGCCATAGTAATCTCTCTTTGTAGTTTGCAACAAGGCTACGTTTCCTACTATCCTCTAACCAATAACAACTAAGGAACTTTGGCTTACCTTTGGAACTGTACTCCCATTGATGGCTCCATCCCATCTCTTGATCTATCACCATATCGCCACTATCTCAATCCACTACCCCAAGTGAATGATGTGTGATGTACCTAATGATAGGTTTGTTCAAGGGGAACACAAACTAGACCCTAGACACACGAAAGGGTGAGAAGTGTATCAAGAATTCTTCCTTCTCGATGTCTACACGTTTAGGACAAGAGTGGGCTCTTTCGATCGCTGTGTGTTGAGTTGCCTATATCAGATGCAACAAATGCATTGTTGTATTTTTCCAGCCCATCCAAAGGGACCCGCTTAGCACCATTCCCTTGAATGAAAAGGCATCACTTGTCCAGAATCAAACACCTTTCCACTAATGCATGTCTAAGTACCACTTCATACGCAGACATTAATCTTCTTTCTCTCACTCCTCACCTCAAAGCATGAACATATAAGATCTATTTTATATAGGAGATCCTTCAAGGGCCTCTAACGATCAATATTTTTCCAACCGAACTCTATGATGGCCTCAATGTCCCTAATTTCCTTCCTATAATCTCCCCCATTGCGAGCTTGCTCAAATTGTATTTTTTGAAGCACCTAATTGGGTCAAAGTGATCTATCACTACTACACTGGAAAGGACATTATACAGGGGGAATTGCATTGCTTGTTCTAAGGCATCCATCATCATCACAACCCTCAACTAAAGCCCTCTAATATTACCTTCAACCTGTGCTTCTTCTTCACACCAAAACCACGAAAGAATGGACCAGTTGTAGCATCATCATTATAATTCTTCATGGTGTGAGTACCACGTCCATCAAGAACAACTAGATTATCTAGCAAATATTAGGAATAACAATCCTTGCAACACAACTGAGGGGGGTCGAGTGAATCAGTTGTGTGCTATATTTATAAATTTTACACTTCTCAACCAAATCACCAATAAAAGTTATAACAATGCATAACAAGATGAACACAATAAAAGCCAATACCATTAGATACAAGATTTTTGTTCTCGCAGAAAACCTTTTTAAGGGAAAAATTATGGTGGGGATGATACCCATAAGATAATGCAGTAATATGAATGTCCTTGTTAGGAGACCTAACCCTATTAGTAGTCCATACAAAACATTTAGTACATTAGTCTCGATTAAAGGACAAAACCTCTATTAAAAGGTCAACAACCCTATTAGGAGTTGATAGACAAAAAAAGGCTCACTACCTAAGCATACTACTTGAAGGGTAAAGGTTATAGCCACTTTCAAGAGGAATCGTTATCTGAAGAATGAAACGTTAAATCCACCTTTGCTAAACTTACTCAATGACAACCCAATTGCCTTTATAGTTCCAATGATGTGCTCAAGGAATAATCATAGGCTCCACTAATACCTCAATCAAAGCATCTGATCAACCTTCAACTCTGCTCTGATATCCAACATCAAGGCTTGCATCTATATTGTCCACATCCCATATTTTACAACAAAGGAATTAATTTCCTTTATAGAAGTTATAAACAAGCAATTAGGTTGGTCTATTAGGACTTCCCCAATGCACAAATAATTACACTATCCAATGTTAAGGTACACACAGTACCTATTACAAGTATATTACAATTACAATTATCAAAGCACACACCATGATCCATGATCAATGCTGGCCAATCCATAATAATACACATTACACCAACTAGTTGGCTCCTAGAAATAAATTATCCAAATGCTACACGCAAGTGACCAACACAGCATGAACCAAATGAACCACAAATTCTGACACATACATCAAACCAAATCTTCTACCATGCCTTATGCTAGCATACAATAATTCTTGCTTGCCAACAACTCGTACACGAAACACAGTAACCAACTCTTGCATAATTCCATGCCATTGGTCTGCAACTAGTCTTCAACAAAAAAATTGTAACTCTCTCAGATCAAGACATAAAGCTCTGCGACCATAGACATAATGTCTAGACTCACTCTGAAACATAAGTCCAAGCTTGCATACTCAAGAAATGTTGTACATTGTCTATACTATCATGTTCAACAGCATGTAACACAAAAAGTCATACTCTGTCTAACTCACTACTTTAAAATTTGAACATATGTTGACATCAATGACAAAACATATATGTTAACAATCATCTAACAACACTTCCAACTAGCAAACTCCCAAGATATCCAACAATCTCCCTCATCATCAAAAACAACTTCAAAATCTCCCTAGCAACTTTAAAACTAAACACATTTTGGAGGAAATCAAAAGGAACATGATGCTACCCCTCAAGAATATCTTTTCTGCATCAACAAGATCACCACTTCCATGGACTTTCTTGCTATTCACTGCCCACCTATTGAGTTCTGCGCCACCAATTATCTTTCGCACTCTAGCCTCATACACAAAACAGGTGGTAGGGATGAAATTACTTTTTTTTAATTGCTTGCCAACCTTAGAAGCTTGACACGTGGACTTTCCTACATAAATGAAAGGTTGCATGATTGGTTTTGTATCTCGTTGATCATGCTCCTACTTACTTGAGTCCCCCATTGCTTCCTCCTCTAATTGCCACTAAATTTGAGATGTGCACAAACGAAGTGTAAGATGGGGCTTTCTAGTGGAGGAGCACAAAGGATGTCCTAACCATATCTATTGGAATTTTGGTTTGTGAGTCAATTAGGAAATAGCATTTTATGTTTATAATGTGCAGAAGTCAATTTAGGGCATTTTGAAGTCATTTGTTTATGTATATGTCATAATAAGACTTTGTTTACCTATTGGTCAAACTGGGTCAATGCCAGTCAAAGGCCAAAGATGCATCAAATCTGGTCTTGGGATGAAATTTCATGTCTTGTTATGTTTCATGAACATTTTGGTCACTATTGGATGGGTCATAGTTTGTTTTTAGTTTGAAATGCTCAAATATTGCCATTTCGCAAAAGAAAAGTTGCAAAATGCAACTTTTTGTATTTCTGGTGAATACGAACAGTCAGTTGAGTTTGATCGTGGAGATCCCTTCAGGGAAGGTAAAAGGCCATCTGCCATGCTTGTATAAGGACCATGGATGACTCTTGAACTGGTTTATGAAGCTTTGTGGACTGAGTTTTGGTGATCTCTCTGTATAGTGGTAACCAGTAAGTTCATTATTGCCTGCATTTTTCCTTCATACATGACTGCTTAACATTGTGAATGGATTGAGGATGTTGTGCATCGCATCTTATTCACATTGAACAATTTGGTTGATAGTTGTGTTTAGCTTCAGATGTTTGAACAAACATTTGACTGCTCACTAGTTCTGTAAGTTTGCAACTAGAGTTTTGGCAAAGACTTGGCCACTTGCCTTGTTATAAGCTTACCTTGACTAATTGTGATCTTAACTTGCCTAGGTCAGTTCTACTTGCATCAAATTGATATCAGAGCCATACCTAGTGTGATTGAGTTCAAACCAGAACAGGGACATTCAATGTCCCACCTGAAGGAGTGAAGCACCATGAATTGGTAGAGTTGGAGAAGAGGATTGCTCAAAAGTGGGAAGAAAAGTTGAAGAAAATGATGGAGAAATTAAAACTTGAGGAGAATAATTCTGATTAGTGAAGAAGCAGACGAATGGGAAGAACAAGAAGAAGAGGTTCAAAACCAAGTGCCTGTAGACCCAAGGGCTAGAGCAGCAGAGGAAACAAGGCAGGAGCAGCAAGCCTTTCTTGAGGCCATTAGGGAATCTGAGGAGGAGGACTTCAAAGTTGAGGTGCCTACTTTCAATGGCAAAATCAATGGGGAGGAGCTAAAACATTGCATAGCTGCCTTAGATACCTATTTTGATTTGAACGATGTAGAATGGAGACAAAGGTCAAGTATGTAAGGACCAAGCTCAAAGGTTTTGCAATTATTTGGCGGAACTATACACAAAATGAGAGGGAAAGGAATGGTAAGAAGCCAATTACAAAATGGAACAGGATGATTGCCATGATGAAAAACAAATTCATGTCAGCTAACTTTGAAGTGCAGATAATAAGTAAGCTTCATAATCTCAAGCAGAAGAACCTAGATGTTGCCACCTATACTGAAGAGTTTCATAAACTCAATATGAGAGAAAATCATAATGAAGATCAAAAAACACTCATTGCCAGGTATGTAAATGGATTGAAGTACAACATCCAAGATGAAATCAGTATGCTTCTACCAAAAACAATTGATGAATGCTTCCAATTAGCCATTAGGGCTGAGGAAAAACTTAAAAGGATGGGTGATCAAAGCAGTAGGGGCAGAGGAGGTAGGAATAACAGTAGAGGCAGAGGCAACAATGGCAGAGGTCAGAGCAATAGGAATGAAGAAAATCAAAGTAATGAATTCAGAGGTGGAAGTAGTCACAGAGGTGGACAGAATTTCAGAGGTCAGAGAAGCCCTTATAACAGAGGTCGATATAGTGAAGGACCAAGTAGGGGGAATAGAGTCTTCACAAGTAAGTGTTACGCATGATCAGATTGGGGATACAAGGAATCAGTGTCCAAATAGACCTTCTAGTTCATCTGCAGGCAGAGATAGAAGGAATCAACTCATAAAGGATGAAGAATGTAGTAGCAGCAGTGTTAATGCACTAGTTGGGAGTGCAACACCTATCCTAGATGGGGGGAACATGATGATAAAGAGGATCTCTTAAAGGTCCCATTGAAGCATGAAGCTCCTCAAAGAAAGCTATTCTTTAGAACCCAAGGGAAATCTTATGAAAAATTGTGCAAAATCAGTGTTGACTCTGGTTCAACATGTTGTATCAATTGAGATGGTGGAGAAGTGCAAACTCAAAAGGTTACCCCATACCACACCTCACAAGATCTCTTGGCTTAACAAGAATCAAAGTTTTGTTGTGGAAGAGCATGGGTTGAGTTTGAGATTGAAGAGTATAAGGACAGAATTCTCTGTGAGATTATCCCTATGGATGCATGCAACTTGACACTTTGAAGACCATGGCAATTTGATGTCAGGGCCCAGCGTAATGGGGAACAAAACACCTACCTTCTCACCAAGAATCGCAAGAAGTTCAAGATGGACCCTTTACCTGAACAGTTTGGCGAGGAGGAGGATGAGTCATCTATAATGTTAGTAGGAGGCAAATAATTTTTGAGCATGACAAAGGAAGATGATTTTCAAGCTTTTGCAGTAGTTGTCAAGCCTAAGGATGACAAGGAACAAGAACCAGTACCCAAGGAGGTAGACAGTTTACTGAAACAATTTCCTACATTGTAGTAGGAGAAACCTAAATCTTTGCCACCAATAAGAAGTATAAGCCATCAAATAGATTTGATACCAGGAACCACACTACCTATTAGGGCTGCCTACAAAGTGACTCCCCAACAAAATGCAGAGATAAACAAGTGCAGGAGCTTTTGGACAAGGGACTGATAAGGAAAAGTTTGAGCCTGTGTGCAGTGCCCTCAATCCTAGCACCTAAAAAGGATGGCAAATGGAGGTTGTGTGTGGACTCTAGAGCCATCAATAAAATCATAATAAGGTATAGGTTCCCAATGCCAACAATAGAGGACCTATTAGACTATTTGGGTGGATCATGCTATTACTCCAAGATTGACCTCAAATCTGCTTATCATCAGATAAGGATACGACATGGGGATGAATGGAAGACAACTTTCAAAACTAATGAGGGGTTATAAGAATGGCTTGTTATGCCCTTTGGGTCGAGCAATGCTCTAAGCACCTTTATGAGATTGATGAATGAGGTCCTACTTCAGTTTATTGGCAAGTTACCTTGATGACATTTTGGTGTTTAGCAGATCAAAAGAGGAACATCTAGAGCATCTTAGGTTGGTGCTGCTGAAGCTTGAAGAGGAGCAGTTGAAGATCAACTTAGAAAAGTGTGAGCTTCTAAAAACAGAGCTTGTATATTAGGGTTTTGTCATATCACAGGGTAGTCTGAAAATAGACCCACCAAAAGTCGAAGCCATCTTGAATCAGCCAAAACCTAGATCAGTTGGTGAAGTGAGGAGTTTTCATGGCCTTGCAACCTTTTATAAGCAGTTTATTAGAAGTTTCAGTGGGATTTGTGCTCCTGTTCTCAACACCATCAAAGGTTGGGTAAAATGTAAATTTGAATGGACTAAGGAAGATGGGGGTGGTTTTCAGAACCTCAAGAAAACAGTAGTGAAGTTACCAACACTCGTATACCAAATTTTGACAAGGTGGTTGTGGTAGAGTGTAATCCTAGTAAGCATACAGTTGGGGCAGTGTTAAGCCAAGAAGCGCACCCTATAGCATTCTTTTCAGAGAAGTTGAATGAAGCCAAACAGAGGTGCAGTACCTATGACCTTGAGCTCTATGCTATGGTGCAAGCCTCGAGGAAATGGAGGCACTATCTAATGCCCAAGGAATTTGTAGTTTTCACTGATAACCATCCTTTAAGTTACCTAAAAAGGTAGGAGAAATTGAACCACAGACATGTTAATTGGATGGAGCAGTTACAATCATTTACCTTCACAATTAAGCACTAGAAGGGAGCAACTAATAAGGTAGTTGATGCCTTACGCAGAAGAGAGTTAGCCATACAAGAAATCCAACTTCAGAGTGTAGGTTGGATCAGATTAAGGACCTGTATCAGGAGGATGATGAATTCAAAGAGGTTTATAGTGTTTTCTCTAACTTTGCTACCCGTTTCCATGGAGAGTTTTCTGATTTTGTACTGAAAGAACTTCTATTCAAAGGAAGCAGACTATATGCTCATAAGTTTTCCATGAGAGAAAACACAATCAAAGAGAAGCATAATGGGGCACTTAGAGGTCATTTTAGAGCAGATAAGGCTCTTGAACAAGTTGCAAGATTTTGCAATTGGTCAAGATTGCAAAAGGATGTAAGAAGATATGTAGAGAGTTGTGTGATATGTCAGAGAGCTAAAGGAGTCTCATCAAACTCAGGTCTGTAACAACCCCTCCTAATACCAAGCAAACCATGGAATAGCATCAGTATGGCCTTTGTTTTGGGAATACCTAAAACTGCCAGGGGTGTGGACATGGTATTTGTTGTTGTGGACAAATTTAGTAAAATGGCCCGTTTTACTAAATTTCAGGAGTAATCATGATGCTTCACAGATAGAAGGTTTGTTTTTCAAGGAAATTGTCAGAATCCATGGGTTACCATTGTCCATAGTCACTAATAGGGATACCAAGTTTAGGTCACTTTGGAGGACCTTGTGGAAGAAATTGTGCACTCAACTCTCATTTTCATCAGCCTACCATCCTTAAATGGATGGCCAAAGAAAGACTGTTAACAGGTATCTTAGTAATTTGTTAAGATGTTTGACCAAACAACATGGAGTAGTTTGGGGCCAGATTTTAAGTCAGGCAGAGTATGCCTACAATTATTCAGTAAATAGGTCCACAGGAAGATCCCATTTGAAGTGGTTTATGGATTCCATCCTAGAGGCCCATTGGAGCTTAGGGACATTCACAATATGCAAGGAGGAGTGCAGTGGGTGAGACCTTTGTAGATGCCATGAAGTTTGTTCATAAGGAGGTTAAGTCTCAACTAGAGAGATTAGTATCCAAGTACAAGACGAAGGCAGATCAGAGAAAGAAGTGTGTGTGATTCAAGGTTGGATACCTAGTTGTGGCATATTTGACGAAAGAGAGGCTTCCTAAGGGTCAACACAGTAAGCTCTTGATGAAAAAGATTGGACCATGCAGGGTTCTTCACAAATATGGTGCCAATGCTTATGAGATTGAACTCCTACCTAATTTAGGAATATCGCCTATATTTAATATTGTAGACCTATCCTTGTTTAAAAGAGATAATATAGTTCATGATCAGAACAGAGCGGAAGACATAGGAGAAGATGTGGAGTGGGTCAAAGATTTGCCACCGAGCATACCTATGAAGTTGGGAGTGCATTCTTGACTCCAAGGTGGTTAGGAAGACAAGAAAGGGCACATACAAAGAGTACCTGATTAAATGGCAAGGTCTTCCAGAGGCAGAAGCAGTTTAGATGTCAGAAGCTGATATTCTCAAACATGGAGACACTTTGCAAGAGCTGGCAACTCAAGGGACTTTGAGTTTTCAAGTCATAGGGAGTATGGTGTGGGATCACAAAGGACGTCCTGACCATATCTCTTGGAATTTTGGTATGATCAATTAGGAAATAGCATTTTATGTTTATAACGTGTGGAACTCATTTTAGGTTGTTTTGAAGTTGTTTGTTTATGTATGTCACAATAAGACTTTGTTTGCCCATTGGTCAGACTGGGTCAACACCAGTCAAAGGTCAAAGATCCATCAAATTTGGTATTGAGATGAAATTTCATGTCTTGTTATGTTTCTTGAACCTTTTGGTCACAATTGGATACGTTATAGTTTGCCTTTAGTTGAAAATGCTCAAATGTTGCAATTTTGCAAAAGAAGTTACAAAATGCAACTTTTTGCATTTTTGGTGAATATGAACAGTCAGTTGAATTTGATCATGGAGATGCCTTCAGGGAAGGCAGAAGGCCATCTGCCACACTTGTACAAGGACCATGGATGACTTTTGAACTGGTTAATGAAGTTTTGTGGATTGAGATTTGGTGATCTATTCGTACTGTGGTAACCAGTAAGTTCATTATTGCCTGCATTTTTTCTTCATATTTGATTCCTTAACATTGTGAATGGATTGAGGATGGTGTGCATTGCATCTTATTCAGATTTAACACTTTGGTTGATAGTTATGTTTGCTTTTAAAGGTTTGAACACAAATTTTATTGCTCAGAGGTCCTGTAAGTCTGCAACTAAGGTTTTGGCAAAGAATGGGTTATCTCTCCTTATTTCACCATTGAAAAATGGGGAGCTTTTGCAAAAAAGAGAGTTAGTCTGATGTACCATAGGTTCCTGCAAGAAAAAGTCCCGCCACTCACCAAATCGAAGTCCTATTCAGCCTATTAGGTTAGGTATTCACATGTGACTAACCTGTTATTGAGTAACAATACATAGCAGCAAAGATTGAATGAGGCTTGGAAAAATATAAGATGTTTATTGGGGTGTGTACAAAGTAATCCTATCAAGCTTATGAAGATTTTCCAGTTGGGTAATAACCAAAACATTGAATTTATATAAACCTTGATTGTTTACGCTTTAAACCCATAATCCTAGGGTTTTGTGATTCTATGACTTAGCTATAACTTGGAGACCTCAAACTTTAGAATCCTAGATAACTCCCAAATGGGTATCAGAATGTCAATTTCATTTGAGGGTGTTTTGGAGAAATTTAAAGTTATTTGTCAGAAACTTGATAAGGTTGCCTAATTGAATTAGGTATGTTTTAGGCCTGATTGGTAGTTTCTCTTTTTGGGTGTTTGAAATGAAACTTGGAAATTCAAAGATGGTCAACTATATGCTAGTTGAATTGCTTATAGCCTCTGATACGTTCATGAGATGTCTTGGTGGTGTTGGTGTTGAAAGATCCTGGGGGGTGCTAGTGAGGATCGATAGGAAGGTGAAGAGTCATCTTGAAGTTTGGTGAAGCTTTATGTGTGTAAGTAGGAATGGGTGAGATTGAGGTGTTTGATGGATTTGTGAGTACCACTTCCCTTCTACCTAATGGCCTAGCCCATTGGGAGACTTGACCACTTGTCTTGTTATAAGCTTACCTTGACCAATTGTGATCTTACCTTGCCTAGGTCAGTTCTACTTTCATCACTTTCCCTACTGTTAGCACAAAGTGCAGTCCTGTTGCCATACAAAAAACAGTTGCATTGTGTTTGTAGAAATTAGGAAAATATAAATACAAAGCACTCGCAGGCTTTAGGCAGAACCACAAACAGCCTCTCTATCTTCCTTGCCATATATACCCTTGGGCTTAGTAATTTAGTTATGATGGAGATTATTTCCACTCTGCCTTTTCTTAGATTCCAAACTTTGGATGCTTGGAACCTAAGTTTAGTTACAATCCTTTACAGGTTTCTTGCTACAAATCATCTAATTTTCTTTGCTAAGTTTAGACCTTTGTACTCCAATTATTCCCACCAAACAACATGCTCTGATACCATGTTGATCTACACAATGTGTGTATCTTTAATTACTTTTTAATGTTCGTATGTATATATTAGTGGTGCCCCTTTACAAAGGATCACCACTCTTCATAGATGGCCCTATTATAATATAATAATTATACTATATTATTATATAATAATTATCTCATTAGTTATATAATTATATCATTTCAATAAATATAACAATAAATAATTATTATCAATATAATAATAATTATATTTACACAACTCTTATGTTAACTATGTTGACCTGAAGGATCCGGCCATAGCTACATTAATATTAACACTTCCTCTTAGCTAGGGAGGAATCCTTTTTTGCTTCATCCTCTTGATGCTATCTTCGACAAAATTGACTCCAAAAATACCTCATAATGGAAAATTTAGCATTTGTTGAAGTGAGATATGCAAGACTGTCCCAAAGAGGGACGAAAACATTGTTCCAAATGTAGGATTGTTCCAAAGGTCTTCTCTAAAACTCAAAATGCCAGCCAAACCCTAACAACCAGCATATGCATAAATACCCTTCTTTGATCAAGTCACTCCATTCCTCAAATGCAGCCAAGGTCAGGATTTAAAACCCCAACTCACAATGCCACCAATGAATGCCTCCAAACTGATCCGAAAACTTGTGACGCAATCTATGTTACCTCCAGATTTTGGGACAAGGGGATGAGGAAATGGGTTTTCAGGACTTTTTTTCGCAAGAATAGGGAATGACTACACACACACATACATATAAGTATGTTATGTGTGTGTGTGTGTGTTTGTGGAAATCTATGTTTTCAAATAAATTCGTCAATTTTAGAATTACAGAACATTATAACTTTCATCGTAGCAACATAATTACCAATGTCATTCATCAAATCATAATACAACATAGTATCAAATCAAATCATCATAAACTTGGAACATAGGATGACATGAAATGAATTAAGTGAGACTTCAAATTTCATTTTCATCATTCACATGTAATTTCATACATTCATAGATGTGATTTAAACTAACACAATGATCAAAACAAAAAACTATGATCGTAAAACCATTGATTAATGATTCAGTGGTTTTCTTAACTATTGATTATCACTGACAAGTTGATGGGCAATGGTTAATAAAACTATTGAATCATTAATCAATGGAAATTTTTTAAAAACTACCTCTGAGAATAATTGTTAATGCCTCAATGTGAAAACAAGCTAAGAAATTTTTTATTTCTCTGCAAGTGCAAATCTGCTCATGCAAACTATGCAAACACAACTTCTCTTTCCTTCCAACACAATAACAAAGAGGGAAAAGCAGCTTCAAACTCTTACAATTCCTCTGCAAATGCAACTTCAAACTCCTATTTCTTTCCAATGATTTCTCAATTGCAAACCCAATGTGCAACAACACATGTAGATAGCAACAAATTTCAATGTTTAAAAGTTAAAACATAAATTTATGCCTTATGAACTTTTAATATATTATTATTAGGGTCATATTATGTGGGGTTTGGGCAGTCAAGGGATGGCTTTGCACCAATCGTCCAGGGGACGATCCACACCACCAAGAAATGGTCAACAACATTTTCAAGTTTCGAAAACAATTTCTAATTATTTCGACCAATCAATGATGGTTTGGAAATGTCCCTAGTCATCCCCCTATCCCCAAAACTATTTCCATTTTTTGAAACTTGGTCATTAAGGATGGAAATTCATTTTCAAGTTGCATAGGATCCAAGTTCCAAAACTATTCTAAAATGCAATAGAGCTCCAATGGAGTCCTGTGATGAATTCCTCCCAAAGTGACTTTGGGTTTCCATCCAAGTCACAAAATCTCCAAGGGATTTTGTCCTAGAAGATGATCCAAGAGAACACTCTCCAAAACAAGTGAAAACAAATAAACTCTCCATATCAAAGTTGCATGAATACGGATACAGATACAAATACAAATACGATATTGGGTATGGATACGACCATTTTTTAAGACCCCCAATTTGGATACGTCTAGACACGACATTAATAAATAATACATATACATATATTTAACACAGTTTTCTAAGTTATTATAGGAGATTTTCATTACATCAAAAGCAATATTGACACATAAATGCTCCATAAATATTTATAAGTTGATTTAACACTTTATAATTTGTGAACATAGTAGAGTTGCATTAGAAGATAACCCAAAAAATAGGTTGCTAAAATAGAAAATCATTTTATTTGTCTTTCTCATTTGGTGCAGGTTTTGTTTATACTATTTAATAAAATTTTGCTTTAATAAAGTTTTTAAAAAATTAAATTTGAGAAGATTTATGTCACATCTTTAAATAAATCAAATCCCATGGTAGTTGGCACAGTTGAAAAATCAAGTCTTCCTAGGCAAACAAGGGTACAATATTCGACATGTATCCAGGCAGTATCGGATAAGTTTCCAAATTGGATACGGGGATATGTGCACCCAAGGAGGGACATAGGAGTTTCCGACAACTCTACTCCATATAACATATCCTTGGTTAAGGATGAGGCTACTTTATAAAGACTTCCCAAACAATTGTTGAGCCTTCACTCTCAATATGGGATTAAGACTCACTTTTACTTTATTTTCTTTGAAAAGCATCTTTATGCTATAATTCAAAGTTGACATTATAATAAAGTTTCTTTATTAATTTAAACTTTCCCATTGCTCCAAAAATGACCTTTATATTAATATAATGATAATTTGACACACAAGGTCCCTATTTTATGCACTCAACATTTAAAGCTTCTCATCTTGATTTCGACAACCTCTAACACTAAGGTTCTCATTAGACAAACTTCATTAAAATAGCAACCTTGATAAATTTAATTAAAGTATAGTCAATGGTACACCAAACTTGTCGAATGATAGAAAAGCATTGGAATTGAATCTAACAGCACAAGATGATCCCAAAGATGAAAGATGGTAAATGAGTCCGACTACATGACTTACCAAAATTAGACGCTCCCTCCAAGAATCTTGGAGCTAACACCAAAAGATGAAAAATAACATCTCCAAGTGTCATTTAATCCTCTAAGTCATTTGAGCTCTATTTGTTCTATCCAACCACATAATGACACTAATATATTGTTGGTAAATCCTCGCCAAAACCTTAAAACTTGTAATGTAATATGTTTATACTTTACAGGGGAAAATGTAAAGCTTTTTTAAAATCAAAACTGAATCAACAGAACATTGCATCATTGATGTATCAGAGGAATCATGAGTGTCATTATAGCATTTGAAGGCCAAGAAACAAGGTGGTTATTATTACAACTATTTTATATGCATAGAAAGGAAGTGGCACATTAGACTGTTGTTGAAAAAATAAATCTGGGATAAGGATAAAACTATAGCTCTTATCTTCACAACATAGACCATATTTCAAGGGCACTAATTCCAAATTGTACAAAATCTACTCATTATAAGCATAGATGAAAAAAATTGTCAAATCCCAATTAAATAAATGATGAAAGCTTGTGGCCGCCTTTGGGAACCCTAGTTGTGAAGGGAATAGCCCTAGTCGTGGGCTTGTCGCAGCTTTAAACAAACAAAAAACTCATGTCTTTTTTTATATTTACCATTGGAAAACCTTATTTTAATTGAAAAAATGGCACAATTTCCAACAATAACTTGCAATGCAAGTCATTATTTTTCTAGCATGTTGTGATTTCCCATTACAATTTTGCTTTCCAACGACTTTTGACAGTAAGAATAAACTTGCAATTTCAACTGATTAAAAACCACAATTTCTCTTTGAATTTCGCACTTAATTTGCAAGTGAAAAAAAGGTGTGATTTCTGGGAACTGTACTAATTTTGACAAATGCATAGTGTAATTGTATGATAAGACTTAGCAATGAGAACCACTACAATTTTCTTGAATGACAAACCCTCGAACTCCAAGTAAAACTTACGTGATCCATTTAAAAAAATCTGTCCACACAAAATAAGCCAACTTGTTTACACAGTACTCCCATTTTTCCTATCGTTCACTGCAAAGCTTGAGTGCATACATACCGTCTTCCTTCCCTTAGCCTGGGCAGCAAATTGATCAGATTTCAAGGCCGATTGTCTAACTAATATGGTTGTTGTTCATTCTGTTACCTAATTTTATTTAGGTTACTGCTGCGAGTGATGTTGATCCAATTTTGTTCTCTTGCATTCAGACATAGTCTTTTTGGTATGTTCTATTAATCATTTAAAGAGACAAGCTAAATATGATACAAGCTAAATATGATACCACTTGTTTTTTTCAGATGCAACTTTGAAAAAAGTATCTGTTAATTTTATGCTTACAATTTTGGAGTACTTACTCTTGTGCATATGATGTTAGTGTGGAGATACTCTTTAGAAAATGAATTGCATCACAATAGCTACTATTCATTCACATGCTATAGTTTTGTGCGAGCTATGTATTGACTGGTATAGAGCTTTACAGAGTATTGTAAAGTTGGGAATTAATGAGAGAATCTATATTGGAAATTCTATTTAAGCACTTATGAATTCAGCACTGATGTATAAATATCTATCTTTCTATTTCTATTTCTATGGCATGATTTCTTAAGTGATATTTTTAAAATATTCATGTATGGCTGAATTAAAGTGAACCATAGTGTTAAAGCAATTTATGTTCAAGTTCATGGTACTATAGTGTACAACATATGTGTTTATCTTTATGAGATGAGATATTGTTTTAAACCCAAGGATGCGTATCTAGAGTCGCTAAAGGAGAGTAGCTCTCAATGGGGCTCGGGGCCCTAAAGTGTATGCTAGTGTAACCCATTGGTGAGCTCTTAAATATGTGATATCCTAATTAATGAAGTAGGGGGAAAGGATGGTTTGCATTAAATAAGATAATGTTGTGAATTGCCCATGGCCTTGAGCTCTCGTACAGACTAAGGATGTAAGGATGGGATTATGAAGGCTTGGTCGTCTGGCAGACATTGATCTAGCAAATCAAACTTCGTGGTCGTGAAAGTTTTGTTCAATTCCACATGAGTTGTCAAATACAGGCCGAGGTTGAGAAACTGCTAGGGCATCTCATGTTGTGTAATATCCCTAACCAAATATTTTCTCAAAACCCTTAATAGATCTCAAAAAATTTAAACCAATAAATTCATGCAATGATTTTCACATTTCACCAGCAAAACCCTATTAAATAAAATAGAAAGAAGTCTCAAATATTATTGCAACAAATCTCCAGCTGAAATATTTTTTCAAAAATAATGTTTTGTTGAAGTTCTTCAACAAAATGACTAAAAAATCCAATCCTAGATATAATAACTGCAGCAAGATTGGATAATAGAAAAGATGAACCTAGAATACAATGTAAAACACCTGCACAATGTCTCCAACCGACAATGGGTTCTCGTCTACTACCCAGCTTGAGAGTTTACGTCCTCTCACTTGTTAAAAGCTAAAGCTTTTGAAAATAACTCTCCAAGAGAAAAAGCGAAATCCAAATCACAAAACCAAGTATGTTGAAAATAAGCTCTCTCTTCCCTTTTAAGCACAAACATGTGACTCTTCACATCATCTTACTATTTCTTTATTTCCTTCATAAAATAATATTTTTCCCCCACTTAAGGAAATAAAGTGCCCATAGATAATAAAGCGATATTAATAATAGGAACAAAGTCACTTTATAATTACTCAATTATAATTTCAGGCATTAAAATCTCTAATCAGATGGACTCGAATATGCATGTGTGATAGCTCGCCAAAAAGGTCTCGATAAGATGCTCCCAGTCCAACCCTGAAATGCCAAGAATGTTGAGCCAGTTTACTTACTAAAAATAGTGTCTGGAAACCCGACTAAAACAACAATGATTAGCCTGCAACTGAAGTTGCCTAGGCTAAAAACTGCTTTGATCGTATAGAAAACCTATTTTGCCCACAGGACCGAGGCAAAATATCTTAATAGCACAACAAAACTCACTAGCTAGAAAAGGGGTCATGATAGTCCTTTCTTCCCAAAGATTGCTTTCCCCGAGCAATCCGCATCTGTAAGCTGGAACCAAATGCCCATATCCCAAATCTGCCTCAAAACTGATACTTTGTCCAACCATTGTGCTACGCTGGTATAAATATCTCTAACCGCAAATTCGAAACAACTCAACATGAACCCAAACACCAATCGAATAGATAACATACATACAAAACATCTCATGCGTATACTCAACTACGTGCATCCAAAACATCTGTAACCATCCATGTGTGTGCTCCACCTAAATCCAAAGTGCAAACCTCTGTGATGTCCCTATTATCACAATCTAGCTCATGTAATACTTGCGCCAATGGAGATGATAGTTCTTGTCCAATTGACACAATCACAAGGCTACCATGTTGGAAATGGTGGGGCAATCTAACAATATGCATTACGAGAGTGAACTTCTCAATAGAGAGCAACTCAAAAAGCCAACCTATCATACCTCCATCAACTATGCAAGTATATATAGCATACCTATTATCCAAATCTTGCATACACGAGCAATGCATAGAAATCGAAATAGGCCCAAGGTGATCATTGGACAATCTTGCACACACGAGGAAACCATAAAAATCAAAATAGGCCCAAGGTGATCATTGTACTCTTGTCACTTAAGTATGACCTCCTCTTCACCATGCCAAAAGTGGTGAAGCCTATCAATGGAACCCACCAAAGCTATACTACTAACTCTATTGATACTAGGGCCCCAAAACAAACGGCTATCAAATCCATTGGCCATAGTGTGATACAAGCCGTTGAAGGAATATGTGATCTCAAAATAACATCCAACTTTTGCAAGATGCCTACAAATGTGTTGACTCTATGAGTAATCCAATATGTAGCAATTGACACCATAATCATCTTGTAACCCTGCGTTCACATGAGATCTCTATGATATAGAAGTAACCAACCCTCTTGGATAGGTATCACTATGGTAGAGAATTATTTGGTGTCCATGTCAGTAATCTACCATTGTCATCTGAGTTGGATGCTCACAACCTCTGACCCTATCTCCTGAAGCTGGTAGACCTTCATCCCATTATGGATGATACAATCTCTGAGTCAAGTCCTATATGTGTAGATCAAAAAAAAAATGATGAACATTCCTCACTATATAGTCACAATAAACAACTTCAATCTCTATCAATAGCTCATCATAATGTACACTATGCCCACTGGAAGTGGATGAATCCTACTCTGATTAACCATCGTGCTATCATCACTGACAATGTCCTCAACAATCATATCTAAAAGTTGGGTTGGATTAGAGCATACCAATTCTAATTTCTGATTTAGCTCAACAATCTGATTTTTTGTGTCATGGAATGCCACTGAAGTAGCCTCTAAGGTGTTCTTGACATTCATAAGCTCATATGTATACGCATCTACTTTTGTTTCCTTATTCCTCATACTTCTAAGTAAATCTATGCAAAGTCAAAAAGATGATCACGATCTGAAAAAAAGTGCATGTAATCCAATTTCATAGTTTTCAGCCCTTCTTGGATTATTGACAACTGTGGAAATTCCTCTTTAAGTCCCCTTTATTTTTTATCTAACTGTTCCTTTCACAAATGTTTTTCAACCATCTCATATTTTATCAAAATGTAATAGAGCTACAACAATTTTATTTTCAGTCACTTTTATTTGCCTCTACAAATAAGGTGAACTTAGGTGTATGAGATAAGTCAAATGAACATGTAATGGGAGAAAGTGTTTCGTCAAACATATCCACATCATCAATGTCATCTTTCATACCCAGCTGTAAAAAAGAATTAGGGGCGGCACTGTGTTCAAAAATAAATTCATCACAAGAAGAATCCATACCACGTGAGAGACCATTAAATCTAGATCAAAATTAGCATCAACACTCACAAAAGACATGGAGTCATCATCATTGGTTCATTGAACAGACCTCTCCAATGTATTATCAACATGCCTATCAAGAGCACTAGTATAGACAGCCCAGCAAGAAACCTCTACCTCCATACTACCAATCAATAGACATGTACCATATTTAACATCTTCTACATGATCATGGGAGGGCTGCAAATCAGTGGTAGTTAGTTGTTCTTCTTTTTCAAGACCACCTGTAAGCTGACTTTTGTCTACCAAAAACTCCCCATACAAATTTTTGCACCTATCCCTTGCAAGAAGATCTTGGGACAATTCATGGTACCACCCTAATAATACGCCACTAGAATTACATCGAGCCCATTAAGTAATACTAAACGCCAAAATATAATGTTAATTCTCCATCATCACCCCTTCATATGGTTCCTTCTTGTGTGACAGCTTCAGCAAGAGACCGTAGAATTTTGAACACCAATGGACCCAAGCTCGGCTTGTACACAAATCTCTTCAGAATAATCTATGTAACTTTATTGTGCGTTAAAATATTTCAATGGCCTAACTCAATATTTATTCACAAAGAATAATCGAAACTTTCAAAAGATATTGATTTTCTTTCACATGACAACACAGTGGTGAGGGTGTTTGTCTTGTCATTTACTAAGCCCATGTTCTGCAAATAAATTGAATGAGTATGGTGCCAAGAATCGCAACTACTATTAATCTCCAAAGACAAGCCAAGCTTAATGGAATATTCAGCCACAATGTTGAATATGGCAAAATTAGAAATTGTTTATGCTACATACATTTACAGCAATTATAAATTGACTGCCAAGAATATTTTGTTGACGTATTTCCAAATAGCCCACAAATATATTCAACATACTTTGATAAAATATTTCTCTATTCCCTCATATAAACTTTTCAGCAAGCACTGCAAATACCTTATTACTGTTACTTTGAAAACTTATAGGCTGGCTGCAGATTTGTCCCTAAAAAGACTTTTATAAAAAAATTGGTAAATCCCTTCTGGAAATTTGCTTCTAAATGAACTTCACAAGATGGTAGGATTTTTAGCTCTGATATCAATGTAATATCCTGAATGGATATTATCACGAATCTCAAAAAACAATTTCAAAATACAGCAGATGATTTATGCAATTTAAAACCAGCAAATAACAAGTAAAATATTTATATAAAATACCTCAAAAATGATTATTGCATTATAAAACAGAAAAATATAATAACATGGATAGAAATTCAATCTTACAAACAACAATAACAGTCAGATCGGAAACACATAGAAAGAAACCTGTAACTCCAATGTGAATTCACCACCAATGCTAAACCGTGTTAACATCCAATCCGGTGAGAAGACGCTGAAGGTTTCTGTCCTCAGATTCTAGAAACTGAAAGTCAATGCTTCCCATTTTCCTAAAGTGAAATCTGAAACAGACTCTAAAACTCCAAACATACCAAAATGAATTAAGCTCCCCTTCTTTTATTGCTCAAAATTGTGACCCTTCAATTCCCTTCTATGTTTTCATCTTATTCCTCCTTTTTCACTTTTAGCCCACTTTACAATATTAAATTGACCATTTATAATTTTACATTATGCTCCCATTAGTCAATATTCAAATTACATGAATCTGTCTTTAAATTTCCTAATATCCTGAAAAGGGGACATTACAATCCTCCCCCCTTGAGATTGATTGCCCTTGAGCAATCATGAGTCCATAGACCAATTCTAGGATCCCATATTTATCTACTAGCATCTTTGTGGCCCATACTGGTAACTCTGAAGTCAGGACTTGCCATGTTGTGGTACCAAATGAAATATGCAACCCATCAATCACTATGATCCTTGGATCCCATGTCATCTTGAGAGATACAATTGTTTTTGCCTATTGCACTACTCTGAGCACAACTGTGTTAAGTCTCAAATAGTGAAGCAACTCGTCATGGTCCATATAATGCAAAACATCCATCTTGTTAACTCCTGGATCCCAAATTAACCTATTAAATCAATCTTGGGCATAGTAATGGATGTCTAACAATTTACTATCCTCCTGAATCGACCAACTAGACAAGTAGATGCCAATCGTGTCTTATGTATGCGAATCAACACATCATATCTACAAATGCCACTACCATAAAATATATTACCATGGAGAATAATGTCAAAGCTGACATTGTTCCCAAGTGTAGTGAAGAAATTTAACTCAGGTGCAATATCTAATCTGGAATCATACCCATGCAACTCAATATCACATGTAGTCTTGGCCAAATTTGAAAATACAATGTGCAACCAAGTCGGACAACCGCTAATGGTTCAAGTATGGATGAGGGAAAAATCATCAACCAATAAGTTGTAGAAACCTCCATCTTTTGACTCACTATGAACACCATCAACCAAATCATCATCTCAATTAATGAGAAGATCATCGCAAATGAAATCTCCAAATTATTTTCACTTGGTTCATCTCTAAACACGTGGCATTGTGAAAATATATATTTTCTGTCATAAAAATTAGGGTTATCATGGCTGTCTTCATGCAGGTCCTTGTAGTCTTCTTTAGCACAATCTGCCTCATATGGATAAGGTGATATAGAAATTCTAATTTCACCCTCATTCGCACCAAGGGTATGAATTCCTTCTGATCATATCCACGGCATATCACAAAGACTCAATTCAGCATATAAAATGATGAAATGTATGTCAACTCATCATGAGTTTCCAATACATTTCAAACAAAAGAAACGATGCCATCAAAAGTTTCCATGCAGTAACAAAGACAAAATATTGTTTTAGAGAACTTCAGTCAACATCTGCCAATGGTGTATTTGTCTAGTATGAAGTGCACAAATGCAAAGACACATAAGCAGCTCAATATCATAGTTAGATAAGGAACACAAGAATCCTAATAAAGGATTAATCGGTGCAAACTAAAGAGTTTTGTTAATAAAGAATATAAATGGAAAGGTCATCTCTCTTGCCAAAAGACATGTAAGTCTTCAATTTGAAATGTCACATCCTCAAAAAAAATGGTGATATAAATAACGAAAGCAAAAGGAATGAAGGATAAGATAAGATGTTTTAAAAAGGTGTATAAGACCAGAGATGTGTAGAGATGTAAGTGGAAGAAAGATAAGTCAGAAGTAAGTGGAAAATGAAAAAAAAAATAGAGAAGTGATCGTGTGAGAAAGAAAAAATAAAAAGAAGAATTTCAGAAGATATACACAAATATAAAATAAATTGAAACCATTACAATAAGAAGTGTGTGGAGTGAATAATGTGAAGTAAGAAGAAGAGAGAGTAAGTGGTGCCTTAGAAGTCAGATGTGAGAAGAAGGGACAAGATAAAAAGAAGCATAAAAGAAAATATATTTAGATTTTAAATCTGATATATATATAGAAAGAAAGAGAGGATAGAGGTTGAATAGATGATATTAAATAATTAGAGTTTCATTTGATATAATATATATAAATATTTATAAGGATATAAGGAAGAGCAAGAAGAAAAGTGAAAGATGATTGTCTCACTTCGAAGTTAAAGCTAGATAGTATCTATCATCGGTTGAAGATAGCAACATCGCAAAGGTGGAAAGAAGTTTGTGTCCAGTGTGTTGGTGGTTTTCGGACTACCAGGTTGCTCTAAACCCAATACCAAGGTGTGTAAGTCAAAAACAAGCCTAAGGATTAGCTAGATCCAATTCTCAACAGGATTGACTTCAGCTCTGGACCAACTTCAACAGAGTACACTAGACTCTCTACACTTTACGCTCTACAAGGCCAAGGCAGGTGCACCTCAGGGATTTGAATATGATTGGTTACTTTGATATATTCTTCAGATACTTGTTCACTAGTACTTTTTCTTTCAAAACTTATCCCCTAAAGCAGATAATGGTCAATATTTTTCTTAGATTTACAATAAACTCCTTGATTACAATAGCTAGTTATAACCAGAAGGAAAACTACTACAAATAAGTGTTGACCAGCAATTTTAGTTCTTTGTTACATAAATGGAAAATTAATTTTTGACTGATATATGCATTGTGCAACCATATGAACATATCATCTTGCAACTGAATTAATTGATCAGTGCCTTATCCATTGTTACACAGAGTCAAAACCAGTAACTCTAGACCTATTTAATTGACTTGCAATTAAATTTGTCAATAGTTAACTCTGAACTTCATTCTTATAATATCCCTCTCATATGCCTAAAACCCTATCAATTATTGAATGCACTTACTTGATTCTTTGAATTAAAAGCAATCAATAAGAGATATACAATTCATCCAAAATGCATTAAAATGATAGAACTTTGTTCATTTCACTCCCAAGATCACAGAGATACAAGACGAGACAAAAACTCAAAGACACAGATATGCAAAACCGCCTTTTGTATTAATTCCCTTTGAAAACAAATACAGTACTGATATAACTCCAAATATAACTCAGAACTTAACAATCTTCATCACTCAACATTCACTGTATTCTCAAATTTACAAAACTGAATAAATTCATACAATTGACAAAAACTGGATTGACTGTGAATAACATGAAACACTGAAAATTCTACAAACTTTCGACCTCTACTCCACATCTTGGAAATCCTTATATAGAAGGATTGCAACAAGCTTCAGATGGGAGAACACATGTCAAAATCCTATTGGAAAGAAAAAGGTGGCAAGACATGTCCAAAAAGTTACAATAAAAACATTCTTCACAGTTTGAACCAAAAAAGGAAGGTAGTTGCAAAATCAGCAAGTGACATTAATTGTAGGAGCTTCACTTTAATCTCTTTTCTCTTCTACTATCTTCAACTTCCTCAAAAAGCTTCAAAAAGTAAATATATTCTTTTATGAGAGATTTTACTTTCTTGATGAGCCGCTCAATACATCTTATCTTATCTAAATTTCTGATTGCCTGTAATCTCATAAATCTTCAGCTACTCCCTGTTGGTAGAGCTTTAATCTCTCCAACCACTTCTAAGTCTTTGGTAGCTTTAACCCACCTGGCATCTGTTATTGCTTTTGATTCTAGTGAAAACTTATTTAAGTCAATTTCAACCGTAAATAAAGAATCAATCAAGTTATTAAATGGAATATCACTATCATCTTCAAAACTTGATGTTGTGGCTTCCTGAGTCAGCACTGCACTGAAAGAATCAGACCACTCCTGTCAGTCTCTCAACTTGTTGTTAGCATCCAAAATTGGTGGGATGCAGGGCTCAATTGCCTATGATAAAACCTTCATCTTCCCTTGTATTATTTGCACCTTTCCAGTGAAGAAGCCAATTAATTCTTTGACTATCTCCAGGCTCTCCTTTACTGTAACAATTTTATCAAGCAAATTTGACTTTTTAGCCGTTAACATAATTAGCCTCTCTAAAAACTCAATCTATGGCCCCCAAAGATTAAAAGTGTGCAATAGCCACATAAGTTCCTCATTGCAAATATGCTCAACATCTTGTAAAGAAATATATAAAGTATAGGCCTATTGGGATATATTTTTTAGAGTCTCAACTCTATGGCCTATCATACTTTTAGGGACAATTCTCCTTACCTCACCACCCTGTTGTGTAGGTGGAGCATCTATGCTCATTCTTCTTGGCTCTGTATCCTCTTCCTCCAGCTCTTCTATCTGAGTAGTTTTTTTTGTTGTGATCCTCGTAGGCTGTTCCTGGATACTTTGTTCTCTACTTTGTTCTACAGTAGCAAGTTGCTCTGTATTAGACAATTGTTCTCTTAGAGATGCAACTTTTGTCTCTAGCCCTTGAACTTTGGCCTCCAATTCTTTAATTCTCTACTTGTACACATGGCTCTTCCTGAGCTCATCCTCATACAACTTCCTGACATCAATTTAGTCATGGAAGGCCTTGGCTAATCTTGTTTCTATCTCCTCCACTTTAGCCTCATTCATGAATAAGAAGTGTTTCATGGCTTTGGAGATCTTTGTATCTGAGGTACCTTGTAAAATCGACACAATCATGTTCCTCTGATCTGTGCTCTGCACATCCATCAACTTGGGCTTGTTTGATGCAAGAGCCATGCTCCATACTGCCAAAGGTTTGGTGTCAATGTTGAAACTGGATCCCCTTTGCAGTCCACCAGCACCATATGCCTCATAAGATATGGCATTTTCTTGTCTCCTGATTTGGTCAAGCATAAATGCTTACTCCAAATCCTAGCCAGACACTAGAAGCATTCCACTCCTCTGCACTAAATCTCTTGCCTCCTCAAGAGTCATCACTTCACTCTCTAGATCATAGGCATGCAGTTTATCAATCAATTCTTGCTTCTCTTCATCTGACTCCCCTAGTTTCATCTTCAGTACCAGTTCACTTTGCTTAATCTTATAGAAGAAGCTCTTGAATTCAATAGACTTTATGAATTCATCATCTTCAATGATATTGCTGAGCTTGCATGATTCTATCATCCAGTCTTGCTGCTGCTAGCTCCAAGTCAGTCAGAGTATTCTCTACTGCATTTATTCTGTCATGTATGTAATTTTACCTTAGACTAGCAAAACATTGATTCTTAGTAGGCACGAGTAAAAGTGTCCTCTACTTTACTTTTTCTAGTATGTAGACAACTTTTTGTCTCTTATTTCCCTTTGTGACACATGATGCCTCAACAGGCTCATCCTCTTCAATTTCTAGGGTTAATTAGGCTTTGGGCTGTTAGGGTTTACCCTTTCTTCATCTCCAATCAGCTCTTCTGGCATTTGTGCCATAATCTCAGCATGGTTGACCACCATCTTCCTTATCCTCTACGAGTAAGGGACATCCATGTAAAAACCTTTGAAGTTAGGATTTGTTCTCTTCAATTCCCTCTCTACCCTCAAAACATCATCAAATTTGGCCAGTTTATCAGTTGCCTCCCCCTCAACAACAATGTTTAGAATCAGGTCCTCGTGAGGCAATTCCTTGGCGTTTGGTAATACATAGTTTCTAATTTCTTTGGGGGTATTCCTCATCCAATTATCAAATCATACATTCTATAGGGATCAATTGATAAATTGAAATGGAGGAAAGAAGGCTTAGCTGTGAGTATTGCAAATCTTTTCATGTTGAGCAATTCCATGAATATGACTCATTGTTACAAGCTTTCATGTTGAGTGATTCCATGATATGATTGATTGTTACACAGTTTCATGTTGAGTGATTCCATAAATATGATTGATTGTTACAAAGTTTCATGTTTATGATTCATTGTTACAGGTGTTCATGTTGAGTAACTCCACGAATTATGTTTTGAATACATATCATCAGAATTTATCATTGATATTTTTTATTGCAGCTTCATGTGACTGTTCAGCTAAAGATCTCTCTCTTGCTAAGAGGGAATGTTAAAGTTTGTAGCTACAATAAAGATCTTTATCTCTCGAGATCTGGACGTTATTATCGTTATTGTCATCTTCAGCTGAAAAGGACACTTAAGTTTAATTTGTAATAATAAATGTAAATGACATGTGTCATTCACATGCATTGAAGCATGAATATTCGAAGAGTCATATTTAATTATAGGAGTTATGAGAAACTCAAGAGATCTTCGGGTATAATATGAAGAGTCTCTTCTATTGTTATATATTCGCATCAAGCGATAAACATTGTACACTTGAACATTTTATTATCAATAAAGATCTAGTTTTTGTGTGGTTGGGTTTTCCCCTTCATTCTCGAAGGGCTTTCCCAAGATGTTTCTGGTGTTCTTTATTCAAGGTCTTTGTCTCTTTCTTATTGCTGCGTATTTTCATGGATTTTTGGGCTCTAGTTTTAACACATACTCCCCACCATGGTAGGAGTCTTTTACATCTCTAGCAATAATGAATTGTGCCCCATAGACAATGTCAATCCCATCTATGCCAACCACCTTGTGGACACCATATACTATTTTCACAAAATAGTTCTTAAATTTTTCCAGAGGCATCTTCTTATCCCCCTTCTTAGGGTAATCACCCACCTGCTTGAGGTCTATGGGAATGTGTTGCAACATAGACTTCTCTATGTAAACCTTGGTATTCCTTTCAAATTTCTCTTGAAGATCAACCAAATCTACTAGTTCGCTCATTGCACCCTCCAATCCAAAAGGTTCTATGAGTGAGGCATGATCCAATGTGCATAGAACGGTGTCGTTGTGTCTATGGAATGATTTGGTAGCCGCATTATATGACTTAATCAAGGCCTTTACCAAATCTACATCCATGAATACTTTTGGAAGGATGAGGTTTGCCAAAATTTTCTTCCATGGGTTGCAAATAGGGATCTTGTATGTTAGGTTGTGATAGAAATATCTGAATAATTTATAACTGTTGACACTAGGGCATGTAGCATCTTTGCAGAATGCATAAGGGTCTTTGAAATCATTGTCATTTGCAGAGATAGTGTTGGAGGATTTCAAAAACAACTTAATCCATTCTTCAGCAAACCTATTCGGCCTTTTCTACCTAGTTTTTCTTCCTTTGGAAGTCGAAGTCTCTGCAACTTCCATGTCTGAGGCTTGAATCTCCTCAACTTCTTTGTCAAACATCTTGACTGTATATTGAAAACACTAGAAAATTCTATAATTAGCACTGAAAACAACAATCCTTTGCACTAAAAACTTTGCAACTACTGGAAATCTCTTCTCTCTACAAACGGTAACCTATTATTGGCTTAGAGAATGGTTTTATGTTGTATGTACTTCATCAACCTTCTCTGTCCATTGATATCATGCATGCTCGAGCTTTAATTTAGCATTCTATGTCACCTCAGATGGAGAGTCCACTAACTATCTAGCTCAGACTTCCTGTACTTTACTCAAATTTCATTGGCCAAGGGCTTTCTATCGTTTTCCAGCTCAGAGGAAAAGCAAAAAGTGCTTTATGTCTTACCTAGGGTTTGCGATCTTACAATTGACCTTGAAATGTAAGCACTTTGTTTCATCTTAGGCAGGGAAAATCAGCTCTACGATCTTACGATCACTTAGAATTCAACCCTTATCGCATTCTCGTAAGCCTGGAAAATGGTCTTTACGATCCTACGTTATACCACTTATCGTGTTTTCAGAACTCACCATTATGTCTCTCACGATCTTACAAGACACAATTTGTCTTAAGATCGGATCACTGGAAACATAATCACCATCCATAGTCACGAACTTATGATAAACAGCTACTAAACCTTTTTGTAGCATCATATCACGCCTTTATTTGCCTTACGATCTTGCGATCGCAATTAACTGTGCCCTTTCGTAACTTCAAAAGTTACTTTATAAACCCTTACGATCTCACAAACACAACTTGTCGTAACATTGTGCCTCAACTTTTCTTACCCTACGATCTTTCAATTGTAGTCACTTGGCTGACTTCATAAATTCTAGAGTTACATTCAACTATTGCCTCTAACTTACGAGCACACGCTGGAGGCTATCCTTTCTTCATCGTAGCCTCGGAAGCTTCAACATCTATCTTTATGATCATACGATCACAGCCTTTCGTATCTTCATAGGTCTCCTTGAAAGTCTTTACGATGTCCCGATCTCCATTTATCGTAAGATCAAAACTCTCCACAATCTTTGCACTTTACATTCTTGTGATCTTACGATCCCTTTGTTCTTGTATGGTCGTGGGTCTTCCTTTTTGCCTTTACGATCCCACAATTGCCTGCTTGTCATAACATCTTATAACTTAACTTCAAGCTTTCCTCATGAGACACTTAAGATGACATGACAAAAAGGTGACTGTAAGATTGGAAAATCCATTTTAACACTCGCGATGCTATGATCATATAGGATATCTTAAGATTGGGAGACTCAACACTTTACCCTTACAATCCTCCACTAACCCTCACATTGTAACATCGGGAGATGGAAAATCTAAGCTCACGACTTAACGCCTAAAACTTTGATCGTAAGATCGTATTACATGATGAATTTTTTTGCAAATGACCTACAATCTCTTGCTTGAAACAAAACCTAGGGTAAAGGTGATAATTGATTGTGGATTTTAAGAAATTCTTTCCATGACAAGGTAAAGACACAACCTTAGGGTATGATTTTCAACATTGGGCTAGGGAAAAATAATCAGGTTAGGGTTGTTTTCTAGAAAACTAAAACAACTTAAGAACAAACCCTAACAAAACAACATATTTCAAAACACATTCACAATAAATTTTCAAGGTTTTGGCACAGTGAAAATAAGGGATATCACAATGGGGGTTGGTGCTTCCAGTAGGTCGAAGCTTGCAAAGTGTGGGAATTGGAGCTTCTAATTAATCGTGCTCATAAACATAGAGGTGGTAGCCTCTTGTAGGTTGGAGCCTACAAACCAATTTGTAAAAGATCAAATTTATATATAAAAATAAATTATTTGTTGTGGTTTTTCTCTCACATTGGGTTTCCACATAAAAATTGTGTTATTGTGTTCATGTGCATAATGGTTCATTTCAGCATTTGAAGTTAATTGTTTGTATAGAAGTTTAAATTGGCATATTTGTTAATATATTGATTCACCCCCTTCTCAATATATTCATGTGCTCTTCAGGCTATATTTCTATCTAGGAGCAGCTTCAAGTAATCTGATTTCATCCTCTCAAATGCCCTTTTCAGAGAGTGAAGATATGCACTATTAACCCCACTCATTATCCCCTTCCTTTTTTCAACACTCTGAACCTCTCACAAAGCTTTTTCAATGTTTTATGGGTGTTATCAAAATACACTAATGCTGCAATGACAATATCATCTGATACTTTCAGCTTGTCCTCCAAATTATATGCAACATCATCATTTTGACATATAGTTTTCGAGGCCCTTTGAATCTGCCCCTTAAGTAACTTTATCTTGCTCTACCTTTAGAATTCTAGATTGGACATCACCTTGGTTGGAAGGTTTTTCATTTGCAGCTATATCATTTTAAAAATTATTTTATGTCTCAAAATGTATTGTCTTGTCAACTATGACATTATGGTTTTCAAATAGTTCATCCTTATGGAAAGGTTCATTTTCTTTTTTGGAGATATTTTGTAGATTAATATTCTTATAATAAGCCTTCTCAATAACTACTTTTAATTCACCAAATGAGATGCTAGTATAGTCCTTACCATCATCCATAGCCGGTTCTCTCTCATGGGCTTCATCATGTTGAAGTTGGACTACGGAGTTCTCAACTTCCTCAATGCTGATCTGCACTACTAGGGCTAATCCTTCCTCCTTGTTCTCCTCACAATGACCAAGTAACCAAACTTGCTTACAATTAAAACAAAGTTGCTCTTTCCTTATTTGATTCCTACTCAAATTCGAAGATCCTATAATTAGTATGCCTATTGATCTTAGCTCATGTTCAGTCATAAATTCCTTGAAAATGTCCAACTTATGTTCATTTAATTCCTCAAGAACCTTGTAAGCCATGGGTGAGATTATCTTCTCCCTTCTCCTTATAGCCAACAAAATTGACTATAACTACTTACATATGTCATCATCCTTGTCTAGGATTAATGAAATGATGGTTTTTATGCAAGCTCTCACATTGTCTGGTTGATGTTCTTTGTATTCTCTTCAAGAAGCATTGTGTCAACTATGGATCATTTCGTCACAACCGAGATCCGGCATGAGAGTAAAAAATCGGATCTTTGTCATGAGTTCTAAAATCTTTACCTTCTTACAAGTAGGGTCCTTGTCATCATTAGCCCACATATGTTGTCCACAATCAGTTGTAATACCCTTCTTAATATGTTGTCATTGTAAGGTGTAACCGATGTTATTCTAATAATCTCACTAACACAAGAGTCAATTCTCAGTCTCACAACTTCTCTTAGATGTTCTAGCAACTTGTGTTGCACTAAAGCAACCATTGAAGGTTGCAAGGCCCAATTTACGAGCCTCCAATCACACTGGTCCATTTTGGATAAATATGAATCCACTTCTCCTAACTTAGCCAAAAGACCATCGAGTGATTTCACAAACTCCAATTGCAATCCACTAATATACAACTCATTCCCTGTTTCCTTTTCCTTTTGATCTCCGAACTGTTCATTATTGAAAGTGTTACATCTCATATTTTATGTTAATTTTAAAACATTTTGAGTATAAATTATAGTCATTGAGATTTCATGTGAATTGGAAATGGTTGGTTGAATTGGTCATTCGTTATGATTTCATGTGAATCGGAAATGGTTGGTTAAATTGGTTATTTGTTATAGTTAAATTATTTGCATTGGAGTTTTTATTGCAAATATACTTTCACCACGTTATTTTCTTTCCAAGTGCGCAACAAAGGAGGGGAAGCATTGACAGAGAGGGATTCGGACATGAACACCAACTTGACACCAAGCTTGTCAAGAATTCGTCTAAACCACCTTGGCCAGGGAAAAGCAGACTAGGGCAAACCAAGTAATACCAAATTTCTAATCTAAGTTGACTAGGTCATCTAATCTAAAAGATATAAATACATTTTTATAATAATACTTGAAATAAAATTGTTACCTTTAAATTGGAATTTGGATGGTTTGCATTATCTGATGTGAGATATATTATTATATAAGTAAATACCCATAGTATTTTATATATATATATATATATATATATATATATATATATATATATATATATATATATATATATATATATATATTTTATGTATATATGTATTTATTTATATATATACATATATATATATATATACATACATATATACATATATATATATATATATGTATATATGTATTTATTTATTTATATTTTTAATATAACATATATAGAGAGAGACAAAATAATACGTACAAGTATACGTGAAATAGTACAAGTATTGATTATATAATTATGTGGGTAAAAATTTAATTCCCTTATCAAATTTAAACTAATTCATGATAAGCTATCGGCCTCTTACAATTCCTTTTTTTATTTCGATCTTTTTTATATTTTCTTCTTATATCATTGTTCCATCAGCCAAGACAGTAACACATGGATGCATGTCTCCGCCACCTTGTTCTTCATGCAAACATAACTCCATCCTTTTTCTTTCCTATGTTGACCAATCATTTTTCTATATGTTGATCAAGGCTCTCTGCGATAGCTCATTATTATTGTTGGATCTGCAAATGAATGATTTATTCAAAATATATTATCATACTCAAATAGTAAATGTGGAACTGTGATACCAGCTGAAAATTTCATTGGAGTTCATTGATCAGCGATCAAGCAAGTGATCTACAATCTGAAGCCCTTTTTTCAGGTCACTTTTTTTTTGAGTTTGTTTATTTTATTTCCACAAAAATGAACGACGGATTATTATTCATAGCTTACATAAGACAGCCAAGTCGGACCTTGATTTGCATTATGAAAAGCTCGTACAAACTGAAATGAGACTATTATACCAGTCATGCCAAGAGCACCATAGGTTGGTAAAGGCCTCTTTTATATAATGTTGTTATCTCAGAAAACTTACTGTTATACCAGTCATGCCAAGAGCACCATAGGTTGGTGAAGGCCTCTTTTATGTAATATTGTTATCTCGGAAAACTTACTTATCTATGCCAAGAAGAATACAATAACATTAGATGCATACATCCCTGAGATTTATGGAAGCTTGTCCATGGTGGAAAGTACATCTGGCCATACGGTAATCATAGACATCCTTTTTTTCCCAAATTATGGATACGGTAAGATATTCTTTTATATAACTGAATAAATATAATACAAGCTGGAAAAACACATGTAATGTCCCCATTTTAGCAGTTGACCAAGTGTGTGTGCGTTAGTCTTGTTCTACATGGTCCCGAGGGCTAACGAAGGGTTTAATGGGATCTTGGAGTGTTTTGGCCTAGTCATTTCCAGTTTGGGCCAAAACGAAGTTGATTTACTCAGTTTCAGGCATACTTACTATTTTTAGTAAGTCGGCAAGACACAGTGCAGGTCAATTTTGGTGATTGGATTCGATACTCCTCGGTGAGAGCTTTCCGATGAACTATCACTCGCATTATTCGGAGTCCGATTGCTAATACATTTTAATGCCTGAAGTTTTATTAAAGTAACGTCTAATTTAATTGTAAAATATTAAAGTGTTACTTTAATATTTATTTTATGGTGATGTGTACCCAAGGGAGACATAAGGAGTATTTTAATATATGTTTTATATTACACATCTTTATCCCACATTGCCCATATGAGTTGAACGGACCCGTGGGAATAGAATAAAAGGAAGCATTTGTAGCTTCATTAGACAGGTTGAATATGAGAAGAAATTGGTGTGTGAGTTGCAGCTTTGTTCTTGGCATTTGAGGACGTCTATCCTCTCTTGTAACATTCTAGACGTCATTCCCTTGGGGTTTGGCCTTTGGAATTCTTTCTTATTGGCTTCATTATCAGGCAGTTTAGTTGCATTTCCGGCTACAGGCAGATTTGATATTTTGCTCATATCTTCTTCACTACTTGTCCGACACTTATGCCGCTTGGAGGGAATGGTATTATGAAGGTAGTGGACTGATTGGAGGACAAAGTATTGTAGCAACAAGTTCGTAAGCATGGGCTGGAGTATTATGACAATATTGCTGAAGTAATTAGTGAGTTGATAAATCTGCCATGTATTTGGTTTTATGAATTCTGAAAATAACATTTTATTAGCAGCAGTTCATTTCCACTTTGCATATTGTTGTAGTTTCTTTCTTGTTTATGTTGTATGATACCAATTCCATGCACGAAACACAACAAACAAATAAACGTTTGATTTCCAGAGTTATAAGGGGTTTTAAGAAGTTGAATGCAAACTGTTTGACATAATTCCTTTCAGCAATTTGGTTTAGTTTTTGGGACATTCAGGGGTGCCCATTCAGTGGTATCAGAGCTATAAGTCCTGCCATCCTGTGGAGGTCTTATAGGGAATTTGGAACAGCCGCATAGAGGGAAAAAGTAAGTAAAAAACACAGGCTAAGCATTTATGTTTGAGCATGCGACAGGGGTTTTATAATTTCCGCGATACCAGAGCAAGACAAAATAGGATTTCAGACTTGCAAAGCAAACAGTCTAGTACATCCTTGCAGGGGGACATTGAAATCAACCATACAGACACAGAGGAGATATTCTGTGATCAGGACAATAATATGGGTGATCGAGATGACAGGAATAGAGGATTAGGCGGAGGCAGAAATGCTGGTCCAGACCAGGGGGAGGTACTGTTCTGACAGTTACTGGATACATTAGAGCAGGGGCAGCGTATGCAGCAGGAGCAGAATAGGCGAATGGACATGATGTTGCAGCTCATGGCTAGACAGATGGGTGTCAATATTAATACAGATGATGCCAACAACAGAAACAATAACAACGAGAGAAACAATAACAACGGAGGAAACAATAACCATGAAGGCCAAGGCAACAACAATGGTCCTGAGAATAACATTAATGGTAATAATGGACACGGCAACAATGGGAATGAGGCTGATAACTTTAGACACGTTGCACGCCCAGCACGGACTACGAGCTCAAGACCTCTTCTACCCACGTTTCCGCCCAGAGATCCGGTTCAACCAGTAAACGAATCGCAGATTACCGAGTTACAGGATCAGTTCAGGAGGGACTGGGAGGCTAGTGGACCAGAGTTTCAGGCGGATATTTCTCTTAGAGATTATATGGACTTGAGGATGAGACACATGCCTAAAGCAAGAGGGAGGAATCAAAACTTTGAGCTGAGGAAGAAAGTTGGAAAACTTTCTTTACCTTATTATGATGCTTCAGGGAAGATGACTGCACGAGCTTGGGTGCAGAAGGTAGATACATACTTGCAGCTAAATCCTATGCCTGAGGAGGAGGCTATCAAGTATGCGGCTATGCACTTGGATGGCGTTGCACATGAATGGTGGCATCATGGCATGGTGACTTTGGGGCATAATCAGATTACATCCTATGAGGAATTCACCGAAACATTGATTGGGAGATTTGACACTAAGGATCCCGAGTTACATTTCAAGGAGCTAGCACAATTAAAACAGTCAAGTTTTGTGGATGCTTACATTGCCAAGTTTCAGCGCTTGTCTGTACTTGTTACTGATATCTCTCCTAGGAGATTGGTGGTGTTATTTTGTGATGGTCTTGCTGATCCATTACGAGGTTGGGTGAAGGGACATGATCCACTCACGTTAGCTGAAGCAACTAAAAAGTCACGAGATTTAGCCCCTTCGATATACAAAGGAAAAAACCATTCAACAGATTCTTCCTACCGCAAGGACAAAGACAAGAAATCATTTTAGAAAGAGTATAGCAAACCCAAAGAACGATCAAAAGGACTAGACAATGAAACCTTGAATGAACTTCGAAAGAAGAAGCTGTGCTTCCATTGTAGAGAGCCTTGGGACTTATCTCATAAATGTTCTCTCAAGGCTAAGGCAAATCAAATGGAGTATTTTTCAGCAGAAGAGTCAGAGTCAGAAGGGGAAGATCAGCACTCCGATTCAGATGAGGGTTAACACTATAGAGGAGAGCAACATTCCAAAAGATGATAGATCGTTGGCACGCTTGACAGGGGCCCAAAAGGCAATCACATTTAAGGTCAGGGGTACTATCCAAGGGCAGAAAGTGATATCTCTTATTGACACTGGGGCTACACATAACTTCATAGATGCACAGTTGGTAGCCAAGAGAGGGTTACAGACAGAGGAGCATGATGGGTTTAGAGTCATGGTGGCTAACGGTGATAAGTTATTATGCACTCGGAAGATATCTAATCTTCGCATCAGGTTTGGAGATGGCTACGAGTTGGAGGATGAGTTCTATGTTGTGGACATGGGAGATTATGATGTCATCCTCGGCATGACATGGATGGCTTCACTAGTTGAGTTCACACTCAATCTAGCGAAATTGGAGATGAGATTCCAGCATGAGGGCAGAACTGTGGTACTTAGAGGGCTTTCAGATGGAGGTTGCAGAGTAGTGTCCTTGAGGAGAATGCAGAGACTTTTTCGTCATGATGACATAGAGTGGGCGGCAGAGTGCCACATTATGCCAACTTCACCAGAGCCACAAGAAAAGAGTCATCCACTAGATGTCCAGAAGATACTTGATAGACACGCTAAAGTATTTAGCGATATTCCTCATGGGGTTCCTCCTGACAGAGGGATGGAACATGTTATTGAGCTCGAGGAGGGAGCCAATCCAGTTATGATTACTCCCTATCGTCATCCTAAGCAACACAAGGATGAGATAGAGAAGGCGATTAAGGATTTGTTGGAGATGGGCATATCAGGCCCAGTAAGAGCCCTTTTGCTTCAGCAGTAGTATTGGTAAAGAAGAAGGATGGGACGATGCGCATGTGCATCGATTACAGGGCACTGAATAAGAAAACAATTAAAAACAGGTATCCCATTCCTAGGATTGATGAGCTGATTGATGAGTTGCATGGGGCATGCTTCTTCACCAAAATTGATTTGCGATCCGGATACCATCAAATCAGGATGAGAGCAAAGGACATTGAGAAAACAGCCGTCCGATGTCACTATGGCCACTTTGAGTTCATGGTTATGCCATTTGGTCTAACCAATGCACCTGCTACATTTCAAAGTTGTATGAACCAGGTATTCAGGAAGCAACTGAGGAGATTTGTCTTGATCTTCTTTGATGACATCTTGGTCTTCAGTAAGACCTAGGAGGAGCACTTACATCATCTAGAGGAGGTGTTATCTATTCTGGAGAGAGAGTCATTGTATGCCAAGGAATCTAAATGTGAGTTTGGCATGACTGAGCTCCTTTACCTGGGGCATATCATTAGTGCAGATGGCGTTCGGGTTGATCCCGAAAAGATTAGAGCTATTGTAGAATGGCCTACTCCCACAGACCTTACACAGCTTAAGGGATTCTTTGGTTTATGTGGTTTTTATAGGAGGTTTGTTAAGGGATTCTCACAGATTGCTACACCCTTGACAGATCTTACCAAGAAAGGAGCCTTCGTGTGGACAGGGGCAGCACAGAGGTGTTTTGAGCATTTCAAGCAGGTAATGTCTTCATGTCCAGTTCTAGCTCTACCGGATTTCACGAAGCCTTTTGAGCTTCATTGTGATGCATCAGGTGATGGGATTGGAGCAGTATCATCCCATTGCATTCAAGAGTAAGAAGCTCCGAGGAGTTGAGAAAAGTTATTCTGTCTATGATCGGGAGATGTTGGCCATAATGCATGCATTGGCCAAATTTCGATCATATTTGGTAGGTGGATGTTTTGTGATCAAGACTGATCACAACAGTATTAAATACTTCATGAGCCAGCGTGATCTTAATGACCGGCAACAAAAATGGGTGACTAAATTGCAGGCTTATGACTTTGACATAGAGTTTGTCAAAGGTAAGAAAAATGTGGTGGTTGATGCCTTATCTCGGAGACCTCACTTATGTGCTCTGGCAGAGATTTCAGGAGATTGGAGAGATCGGATTATAGAAGAGTATGTTGGAGATGCTTGGGCTTCTGGATTGATTTCAGGTACCATACAGGATGATCGCTATGAGGTGATAGATGGATTGATCAGAGTTCAGGACAGGGTTTATTTGATTCCGTCATCACATTTGAGAGAGGCGATACTGAAGGCATTTCATGATGCACCCACAGCTGGACATCCGAGGGTCTTCAAGACCTACAGGCAGATCCGAGAGCGGTTTTCATGGAAAGGGCTCAAGGATGATGTTCAGAGGTATGTCAAGGAGTGTGTGGTTTGTCAACAAAATAAGGGAGAACACACATTTCCTGCAGGTTTATTACAGCCCTTGCCCATTCCTAATAGGAAATGGGAAAGTATTTCGATGGACTTCATCACTGGTTTACCACGAGTGCAAGGAAGGGATTGCATCTATGTGGTGGTGGACCGCTTGACGAAGTTTGCTCACTTCATTGCTATTCCGTCCACTTACACAGCAGCACAGGTGGCAGATCTTTTCTTTAAAGAGGTATTCAGGTTACATGGGTTGCCCAGATTCATTGTCAGCGACCGGGATAGTAAGTTTATGAGTGTTTTTTGGCAAGAGTTGTTTAGGTTGTGTGGTACAGATCTTACACCTAGCACTAGTTATCATCCGCAAACAGATGGGCAAACAGAGATTGTGAATAAATGGGTGGAAGGATATTTGAGGAACTATGTAACTACACAACAAAAGGCTTGGATCAGATGGCTGCATATGGGAGAGTATTGTTATAACACCACTTATCATATGTCCATCAAGATGACTCCTTTCATGGCACTCTATGGTTATGAAGCACCTAGCTTCATGGATTTAGTTTTGGGGGACAGTAGAGTGCCCAAAGCCAAAAACTTATTGCAGGATAGTCAGGACATCTTGAAAGTGCTCAAAGAGAATATACAACAGGCCCAGAATCAACAGAAATTGTATGTTGATCAGCACCGAATAGAGCGCAGTTTCGAGGTAGGGGATATGGTTTACTTGAGGCTACAACCATATAGACAGTCATCGCTCAAGAAGAGCGGAGCTGAAAAGTTGAAACCTAGATTTAATGGTCCCTACAGGGTGATTCGCAAAGTGGGCAAAGTCGCCTATGAGCTTGAGCTTCCAGAAGGCAATCGAATGCACAATGTGTTTCATGTGTCTAGGCTTAAGAAAGCCATTGGTCAGAGTGTAGTGCCTTTTGCAATTTTACCCCCTTTGGATGAGGAGGGGAAGCTTGTGTTAGTACCTGAGGCTATTCTGGATACGAGAGAGAGGAAGCTTAGAAATAGGATAGTGAAGGAGTATTTGGTCAGATGGAAAGATCTGCCGGAGGAAGATTCTACATGGGAGAGTGAGCAGGTTATTCAGCAGGCTGGACTGAGATTGCTTGAAGACAAGCAATTTCAAGGGGGGCGGACTGTAATGTCCCCATTTTAGCAGTTGACCAAGTGTGTGTGCGTTAGCCTTGTTCTACATGGTCTCGAGGGCTAACGAAGGGTTTAATGGGATCTTGGAGTGTTTTGGCCTAGTCATTTCCAGTTTGGGCCAAAACGAAGTTGATTTACTCAGTTTCAGGCATACTTACTATTTTTAGTAAATCGGCAGGACACAGTGCAGGTCAATTTTGGTGATTGGATTCAATACTCCTCGGTGAGAGCTTTCCAATGAGCTATCACTCGCATTATTCGGAGTCCGATTGCTAATACATTTTAATGCCTGAAGTTTTATTAAAGTAACGTCTAATTTAATTGTAAAATATTAAAGTGTTACTTTAATATTTATTTTATGGTGATGTGTACCCAAGGGAGACATAAGGGGTATTTTAATATATGTTTTATATTACACATCTTTATCCCACATTGCCCATATGAGTTGAACGGACCCGTGGGAATAGAATAAAAGGAAGCATTTGTAGCTTCATTAGACAGGTTGAATATGAGAAGAAATTGGTGTGTGAGTTGCAGCTTTGTTCTTGGCATTTGAGGACGTCTATCCTCTCTTGTAACATTCTAGACGTCATTCCCTTGGGGTTTGGCCTTTGGAATTCTTTCTTATTGGCTTCATTATCAGGCAGTTTAGTTGCATTTCCGGCTACAGGCAGATTTGATATTTTGCTCATATCTTCTTCACTACTTGTCCGACGCTTATGCCGCTTGGAGGGAATGGTATTATGAAGGTAGTGGACTGATTGGAGGACAAAGTATTGTAGCAGCAAGTTCGTAAACATGGGCTGGAGTATTATGACAATATTGCTGAAGTAATTAGTGAGTTGATAAATCTGCCATGTATTTGGTTTTATGAATTCTGAAAATAACATTTTATTAGCAGCAGTTCATTTCCACTTTGCATATTGTTGTAGTTTCTTTCTTGTTTATGTTGTATGATACCAATTCCATGCACGAAACACAACAAACAAATAAACGTTTGATTTCCAAAGTTATAAGGGGTTTTAAGAAGTTGAATGCAAATTGTTTGACATAATTCCTTTCAGCAATTTGGTTTAGTTTTTGGGACATTCAGGGGTGCCCATTACAACACACTAGAGATCATCAAGGACAGCCAAGAATGGCTGAGATGAGTGGTGTAGTCCATATGATATGGACAATTTGATAAACCTGCAAAGATAGAAAGATGTATCAAAACTATGAAGAATTTATGCATAATTGAAATTAGAAAATCTAGTCAACTCATAATAGGAATCCGGCATTAGTTAGGTCTGTCAAGTCAAGCGGTGGGTCAATTCAAGCGGTGGGAAATTGGGCACATACTGTCCTTTGGAAATCCCTGGTCGGGGTAGGTTTAGTGGTGAATGATGTTGTTGTTATCACCATAGGTCAAGATAGCTCGTAATCGAATAGATAGACTGTTGGGAGGCACCCACAAACTAGCCAACTGTGTAGTTGACAACTTTAACACAAGGTTGCTCAAGTGGCAAGACGAGATGGTGTACATGTTCCTTATCTCATGCAGGGTAGGATCATTCTCAGTAGAGAATGAGTGGGGATTACACTAGTTCTCTGGTTGGGAGGTTAAGCCTCTACCAATGCTTTTCCTCTCCTCCAAATGCCTAGAATTGCTTAGTGCAAACCAATTTCTACTTCTCTTGATGTGGTGTGATCTAAACCTTGTTAGTAATCCTTTATTTTCTTTTACTTACTTCTTATCTCAGTTCCAGCATTATATTTTATGCAATTACATTCCTGTTAGTTTTAGTATTTCTACATATCATGAGCAATATAGTGAGTTAATCTAAACTGATCATTCTTATTAGTTCGTCAAAAAAGTAGTTTAACTCTTTCAATTGATAGTTCAGATTTTTTTCATGAGAATGCAATTACTATTTAGCAATTAGTTATTTCCGTTGATGCCTTTCTATGTGAATGGGTAGCTAGTTTTACTTTTATTCAATAAAAAAAGAGTATCCCAATGGTTTTTTAGTCCTTAGAAATTTTAGTTGTTACACTTTGTAGGTCTTCTTCTCGGCACATTTCTGCTTGATTAGCTTTTACTCTTTCTACCACGTGAGACTTGAGCAAGGGTTCTTTCTTTTAAGCAGCTTATGAGAATGTTTGAGAACAGCACTCTTTTGGTGCTTTTTCTAAATGATAAGGCACCTAATCATCTCAATCATAGATGGAAAACTCACCAAGCCCAAGAAAAAACTTGGAAAAAATTCGGCTATTTTTTAAAAAACTTGAGGAAAACTTGGGGAACCTAAAAAACAACTTAAGTCTAATAAAAAATACATTTTTTTTGCAAAATTCTATGAGAAGATGCATCCAATGAGTTGATTAATGAGAACACAAAAGAAACAAGCAGAGTTTATATACAAAAACGCAAAGTGGGTACAAAGTCGATTCTCATGCAAAATGCAGATGGTGAGAAGCAAAAAAGTAAATACTATCTATTAAACTAGAAGTAAATACATCATTGTAGTTAGTTTCTATTAAACTAGAAGTAAATACATCATAGTAAATAGTTTCTATGAAACTAGAAGTAATTACATCATAGCAAAATAGTCCCAGAGTGAGTTTGAGCAATTTCAACCTACTAGAAAGTAATGTTTGTCTTGGGTGTGAGCAAGTGGTTGAGCTAAGTCTATCACGACTCAAAAATATAGAATTGAAACCAAGTGATTTCTAAGAAAATGAGTTTGAATCATTAGAAAATCCTTGTTCCAGCTTCAAATTAACCTCAAATAGCCAAGAGAGGTCATGGGAGATAACACTATTGAAGGCATGCTAAATCCTGAAATTTGGTTAAGTTTGGAATTTTTCGAAAACCCCCAAAATCTAGAATGTGTATTTTAACTCATATGAAGCTGAAACCTATCTCAAATATCTTGACAATATTTATGCATATATAACTTAAAGTATAAATTATATTTAAATTTTATAGTTGTATAAATCCTCTTCCCAGCTCTAGTAAAAACTAAAGGAGAAGTAGAACTAGATAGTCTAGTCCTAGAAGTCTGTAATGGGCATGACTGTGTGCCCTCGCTCAATATGTCTAACTCTGTTTGCGGCTTGTCCTCCATTCGAGATGTAGCCCTACCTCTAGCTTCTCCTAGCACTAGCAATGGCTACTAATTCAACTCATTGTTATGTAATGTGAACTAAATCCACCGCCCTCCTCCATAGCCTACATCTCCAAATCATTGATGTCATCTTCTATAAAAGATCACCTCAAATTTGTGTTTGAGCAAAATAAATTTGTTTGCAAGATTTGGACTACAAGGGTTTGGAGGATGATTTGATGGAAATTTGTTTAGCGCTCCCCTCGAGATTCGTGACAAGGGTTTAATCGCCTCATGTGTACGATAAGTTGAGTGGTTGTATCAGGCACTAACAGATCATTGTTTTGGTGCAACAGCAACCCCACTCTAACAAGTGGTATCAGAGCTTGGTCACAGGTTCAAATCCTTAGGCCCTCGGGTAACACTGAGGGGGAGATTGTTGGAAATTTGTTTAGCACTCCCATCGGGATTCGTACAAGGGTTTAACACCTCCTGTGTACTATAAGTTTAAGTGGTTGTATCGAGCATTAACAAATCCATCTTTTGGTGCAATGGCAACCCCACTCCAACACGATTTCCCCCACTCAATAAAATGTAAGTGAAGAAATGAGAAATTAAATTAATTTGGACTATGTTTTGGCTTTAAGTGATGTTATAAAACTACGACCAAGTTTTTAACAAAAACTCGTCAAATTTTTGGCAAAAACTCGATGACTACTCTGCCAGTTTTTACCAAAAAACCAGAGAGTTTTTGGTGCCAATAAAAGTCTCAAAAACTAGCTAGGCCAATTTTTGCAATTTGTCCATTACTCTACAAGTGGTACATTTATGATCTTGATTCCCATAGATCTATCATTTTCATTCATACTTAATAGCGGCTACAATATGACACCTCTTTGTGGAATCTCCACAAGGATATTCCCTTTATACTCATATTCGTTGATTGTCTGCAACTTCCTACTGATCTCATGAGCTGGTCAGGATTTGCACTTCCTTAGGGACTTTCTTGGTTAGGCTTTGGTTGCTCCGAAGTGCTTTTCCTAACTCGGCTTGAACTTAAAAGATCTTGAAAATAAAAATTGCTCACTAAACGGGTTTTAACCTACCTAAGGGCCTAGGTTGAAATTGCAGTCATTTTAGAATTAGCATTGAATTGCAGCCAACTAGACTCAAAAGGAAAAAGGACACCAGATGGGCAACTTATGGCTGGGTTTTCAACCATGCTCACTATGTGGCAAGGAACCTAGAAACCCGATAAGTGGCGAGACTAACTAAAGACCGACATAGACTTCATTTCAGTAAAGATAGAGAAATATAGAAATCGATAAGGGGGTCATGATCATGACAAAAACTACTCTTACCATACGGGATACAAACTAGGGTAACATATTAGAAGTTGTGCATCTTCAAATGGTTATCACCTATATAAAGAAGGGCATTTCAATTCATTTTATCACCAATTTGAAACAATTTTATCTCTGCAATAAGGGCAGCGAGCTATAGGCACCAAGATATTCTCTAGTGGGCAATGAATTGGCCTCTAATTTCAAGCAATCTACACCTTTGGTTGCTAGAAAATAATGCAAGCAAAAGTGAAAACTTTGAGAAAGCATAAGTTTAGGCAAAGTCATTCTTAAAATTAGAGACAGGGAGGATAGGAAAGGTAAAATTTGTGCACATCATACCTCAAAGAAACTAGTTATTTCCTAGATTTTTAACAGGGACTTGTTTCAAATTACAAAATAAAAATCATTCAACCAATAACGGTCAAAAACTTGAAAAAGAATTTGTAAGATAACAATGAAATCTGGTTTTAAATTCAAGTGAATCCATCATCAAATCTTTTCTTGTTATTTTGATTTTATGAAAATTTAGATTTCCTATTCTTGTTTTACAAAGTTTAATGCATCTCTTTTCTCCTGTTTGTGAGAAAAATCGTTGGAACCATAGAGATACTTGAGACTTCGAGTGGCTCCAAGAAAGCGAGCTCAAGCTCGAGGATCGCAACTAGGAAGGAAGATTCAAATAAGACTATCACATGCCAATTCAATGATCAAGACGGAACTAAAAAATAATCAAAAGACAAATCCAACCACATGTAAGACATCATCAAAAAATTCAAGTACAACCAAGTTCAAGTCAAAACAACGAGGAAAACTTCCAAAATATGAAAGAAAAAGATGAAGCAATTTGGGAATATATCATCATGAGAGAGAGGAGCTAGACAATGTGAAGTATCATGAGATATTTTCTCTTCACCAAAAGGATTGATCAAGTCTACAAGATAAGGATGTTGAGGTGGCACCTAGTTATCTTCTCTAATCAGAAAATTCCAATTCCAAACACAATCAATCACCAGAAGCCAAGTGTCCAATTTCCTCATTGGCTAGCTAAGCATTTTAATTTTCTTACTACCCCACATGATGGGACCTCCATGTAATTGGTCAATATCATGGCAACCCTAATTTGGGTTTGCAGGGATTAATCTTGGCCCTTGATCTTGAATTGAACAACTATAAAAGGCCAAGGCCTTCTTTGTAATTCATTAAATTTAGACTAGAGTACGCTACCTAAGGGAGAGACTTGATCAAATGTTGCTATAATGCTATCTAAGTGATTGATAATTTATTGTTGGTTTCTCATCGTGGATTATTTAATGTTGTTTTTAAGTGTTGCATGGTTTCCTCAATATTTTACTTCGAGTAGATTTATTTCATGTTTAAAATAGTTTAGATGAATGAAAGTAATTGAAAAAGTTTACTTGCTTTAGCTGAACAAAATCAAGCCACTAACCTCTTGTTGATTGTGTGTGCAAAGAACTTAGCTTCGATATCCAGTCTTGAGTTTGCATACATTTAATGGGATTAACGAGGAGATATTAATGTGAAAATCGTTTGAGCATTCCTTAGAAGCTTGCACTAGCTAGGTGGAGTCGCTAACAAGATCGCATCTAGTAGAGTCGAAGTCCATTCATGATTTCTTGCATTCATAGTTAGGAGTAGAAGTAAATGAAGTTGACTAGTTTAAGTTCAAGTTAAAATGAGAAAGTAGGAAAATCATAATGTCATGTCCCCTATTTTCCTCCAATAAAAGTTATTAAATATATAATGATAGTAAAAATAAAATTAATTATAATGTTGAATTAATACATTATAATTAAAATATAAACAAATATATTAGATCTATTACTTTTATATTACAATATATCATTAATGTAATGAAAATTAATATAATAATATATATAGAGTAATATATTTAAATTACCACATATTTTATTTCCTTCATGACTTTGTATTATCTCTACTTTTCAGATGACTTAAATAAGAGACTTGTTCGTAATCTAATTAAGCAATCTGTCGTTTCAATGTATTATAGCGACTGCAGATCTCTTTAAGTTTGAAATTCAGTCGTATTTTATGATAAGGTTTGATGCATTTCATTCTGTTTCTTATGGGTATCGCTCTAGTAGTAGTTGACTGAGTTCAATTGTTGGCTTTTAGTGTGTTTTGTCAATCATGGAGCATTAGCTTGAGATAAGTATCTCAGTTGGGCTGTTTTCTGTGGATCTATTACTTTCATCCATTTTGAATGCTCTGGTTTGGAGCATGTAAAGGTTTTGGCCCTGACAAAGTATGCCTCTGTTTCTATATGATTTATCATATCTTAATTCTATTCGTAATTTTGAAACCAGATTATGGTTAGATAGTTAGCATGGTATTAATTTAAAGGATGGTACTATATGATGGAGTTCGGTGTCTTCTCTTAGCTCTCAATCTTATCCTGTTGTAGATAATGTGATTAAATTCCAGAGGAAACAGAGGTTTTTTGCTAACTCGTTTTTGTAGGAGTTATTTTAGGGTTTCTTTTTATTTATTTTTATTCATCAAGTTAAGTATAGTTTTATGGATTTTATAATATATGTAAATAAGTATTATCTAGGACTGGAAGCCAATTCCTTGTGGAAACCCTGGACGGCAGACTAATTCTATTTTTTGTTTAGTTTGTTTTCTAACTTTGTTGATTGATGAAGCTTAATTAGAGGAACGATTGTTTGGTGCGGGAGGTATGCTTGCTCAAAGGCGGTGTTCGTTTCTAGATCAGATGGAGTTTGACAAATTTATTGACAAAATGTAATCTAATATAATGTTAACTATTAGGGGCTTGCCCCCGCAAATATTGTAATTTTAAAAAAATGTATATATAGGTTGTGATTTGACTAGGGTATGCCCCTTTTAAGATGTAATAATATAGGACGTTCGTCTCAGGCTAGATTGGAAGTTTTCTTCTCTATTCTTTCCTACCAGTGCCCATTTGAACAAAGTAAAGCTATTGTAATTTATTTATTAATTTTAATAAAATTAATCAAGGCCTTGGATGTTTACCGATCAAAATATATATATATATATATATATATATATTACCTATTTAAATATTTTATATATATTATAACTTTAAAAATAAATATATATTAATCAAATCTTTTTATTAAAATAGAACCAACTAAATGAAGGGTCACAACCTTTTAGCCACATCCATATATAAGAAGAAATATGGAATGAGCAAAAAAGGGGAAAAGGGGAGATAGGGAGGACTAGAAAACGATAATATATATATATAGGGGATACAGAGGGCAGATATTGAACAGGAAAATCAATAGTTTATTGGAAACATCAAGTCAGTGATATTGAATACTTGCGCAAGAAGTTTGTCAAAGATAATTATTATTCATTCCTTCTGCATCTGCTTCATACCATAGCCAGTTAGTTGGGAGAAGACAACTATAAAAATTCAGCAATACTTAAGAAACCGCAGTTCAAGCGACAATAACAATAAGTTTTCAGACATATAAGTCATGTAATAAAATAAAGAGGCATGCCCGTATTTTGATTATGGTATCCAGAAAGTTCAGCATGCAATATGAAGAGAGTGTGACGAATAGAGCATAGATGAGAAGGTTTCTGAACTTTAGAGCACAGATTTGTGGCAGTCAATTAGAGAGATATATTCTGAATCCTTAGAAATATAACAGTGAGCATGAGAGAAAGGGAAGATAACAATGAATAAGGGAGTGAATCTCGCAGTTTTAGAGAACAATGGCAACAGATAAACATTGATTAAAAGGATTCATCAGTAAGAACAGGAATGAAACCAGACAGCAATCTAAGAAGTCCAATCTGCAGTTTTTACAGTCAGTCGGGCTGCATGAACTTCAACTGAGGGAAGAATTACATATCAAACACTTTATTTCTTAATTTCTGCTTAACACCTGGACAACACTTTGAAAGGGAAAAAAACAACGCATAATTGACAGCGAACAAATACAGGATAATAATCATATACATTCCTTTCATTACTCATGCAAGGTAGGGAAGACAAGAATCAGAGGGAAGAAGATAATCAGTAATACTGCATAGACAGATACATTAGCACTTTGGGAAACCACAGACAGCATTGAAGAAGATCCTATGGGTCTCTTCAATATAAATCTGATTCTAAGCACTTAATCTGAGTATTTGGTTTATCGATTAGAAGATTTAGTGGAGTGAACATTGTTTCCACTCACCTTTGATTGACGGCATGATTTTTTCCAAGACACCCCCTTTGAAAACGGATTGGTTTCAAATATCCATTAGGTAATGTTGGTTAAGAAAAGGACAATATATATAACTTGCAGATACATTTTTCAGATAGCACTGAGTAGCCGTATTTATTACGGAAGTAATTGGTAAATACTTGCTTGTTATTAACAGCGATCGAGAGGTCTATATATACAAAAGAATAAAGCGATGTTTCCTTAAGAAACTATTAAAAAGAATAGAAATATTCTATTCTAATAGATAAAGCTAAAAAACTGAAAGCTAACTAAAGCTAACTAGATATTTACAATAGATTACCATCAACTAATAATAGACAATTATCTATTATTGTAATGCCCTCCCTTAATGGTTAATCTATCTAGAACACCAAGCTGTCCTCTGAATTTGACAAACTTATCAAGACCAAGAGGCTTGGTGAGAATGTCTGCTGTCTAATTTGTGGTAGGAACATACTACAAATCTATAGTCCTGTCTTCAACCAATTGTTGTATGTAATGACAGTGAACATCCATATGCTTGGTTCGTTCATGGAAGACTGGATTTCGTGCTAACTTGATAACGCCTTCATTATCAACAAACAAAGTAGTCGGTCCTTCTGATGACATCTGCAATATCCCCAAGCATTTGGCAAAGCCAAACAGCTTCACATCGTGCCTCAACAGTCCCTCTGTATTCGGCCTTTGTAGAGGAGAGAGAAATTGCCTGTTGTGTCTTACTGGTCCATGTGACTGCACTAGATCCCAAACTGAACACATATCCAAAAGTTGAATTTTAATCATCAACAGAGCCTACCCAATCTAAATCTGTGAACCCATTGAGTTTAGGATTAGAACTTCAAGAGTATATAAGTCCATAATCTGAAGTGCCCTTCACATAACGAAGCACATGATTTGCTGTCATCCAATGATCAAACTTAGAAGTTGTCATAAAGCATAAAATATAGCTGACTACGAAGCTGATATCAGGCCTAATAGCAGACAGGTAGATCAAGTTGCCTACTAGTTACCTGTATGTGATATCATCAACGGAAGGAGAATCAAATTTTGCTGATAACTTGAGACCTTTCTCCATAGTTGTAGATACAGGCTTGCAAACTTGCATACGGAATTTGTCTAATAGGGCCCTAACATATTTGGACAAAGAGATGAATATACCAAAAGACTGTTGCCAAACCTCAACACCTAGGCAATAATGCATGAGCCCAAGGTCAGTCATATCAAAACATCGACATAAATTTTGTTTGATTCCTTGAATCAAAGATGTCGAACTACCAATGATGATCAGATTATCCACATAAATAACCAGAAGGATGATGTCACTGTCAATAGTCTTGATGTACAGATTTGAGCCTAAAGAACTCTTAAAGCCTTGATCACTAAGGTACTTATCAATTTTTATGTACCATGCCCAAGGGGCCTGCTTCAAGCCATAGAGGACTTTTACCAACCTGAGAACCTGATGGTCTTTACCAACAACCTTGAAACCAAAAGGTTGCGTCATGTAGACCTCTTCATGGAGATCACCATTCAAGAAAGCACTCTTGACGTCCATCTGATGAACCTTCCAACCAAACTGTGCTACCATGGCTAGGACTAATCTAATGGTGCTCATCTTTGCAATAGAAGCAAAGGTCTCCTTGTAATCAATGCCTTGACGCTAAGAAAAGCCCTTCACCACTCAACGAGCTTTGTACTTGTTCAAAGTACCATCTGATTTGTATTTGATTTTGTAAACCCATTTGCAACCAATGGGTTTCTTCCCTGGTGGAAGATCAGAAAGGACCCAGGTATTGTTCTTCAGCAAGCTCTGGTGTTCAAATTGCATGGCCTATTCCCAATCTGGAATTCCTTTAGCCTCGAAATATGTTTGAGGTTCAAACACACTGTGAATGTTGGCCATGAAAGCAAAGTTAACAAAATTTTAGTTGTGCTCTTTTTTTGAGCAATTCTCCCATCAATGAGCACATTATCACGAAGATCAACAAGTGTCTTAGCCCACCACTTAGGTTCAATAGGAGAATGACCAACATGAGTATCAAGAGATGCATGATGATCAAGTTCCTCATCAAAAGAATCTGGATCAAACTCAGGTGAAACATCTACAAAGTGAGGTGATCCTGCAGGAGAAGCCGGAGGTTGTATAAGTATCATTGGTATAACTGGAGCTGCACGAGCTACTGGAGCCCTCCCATCAAGTGGACCTAATGAAAGCCGAACTCCTAAATCATGAGCCTGCATAGTTTGGTTTGCTGGATTAGGAACAAGAGAAATAGGCATGAAAGGTCCTCATTGCTCATCAAAGACTACATCACGATTGTAGATGAGACGAGACATCTCAATATTGATCAGGCAGTAGGCTTTGTGAAGACTACTATATCCAACAAGCATGAGTTTCTAACTCTTGGCATCCAACTTGGTGTATGACACATCAAGGATTCAAACAAAAGCAAGGGAACCAAAAACCTTCAGGTGATTGATTTTAGGCTTGTGACCTGACCAAGCCTCTTCCAAAGTTTTACCTTTGACCGCCACTGTGGGTGACCAGTTCAACAGATAAACTGCAATGTTAACTGCTTCTGCCCAAAACAGCTTCAGAACATGTCTGTGTTCGAGCATGGATCAAGCCATCTCGGTGATTGTTCTGTTCCAACATTCAACTACATTGTTTGTTGTGGCATGTGGGGTGTGGTTAATTGGTGTTTGATGCCATGTGTATCCAAGAAGCTGGAGAAAACATTCGAACAAAATTCCCCCCCATTGTCTAATCTAAGAGTAATAATAGATTTCCCAGACTCTTTTTCAACTAAAGGTTTAAACTTCTGAAATACAAGAAATGCATCTATTTTCTTTTTTAAGGAATACACCCACATTTTTCTACTGATCATCAACAAACAACAAAAAATACCTTAACTCGAGAACAGAAGGAGTGGCTATAGGGCTGCAAATATCGGCATGTACAAGCTAAAGTACCTGAGAAGCTCGCTATGAGTTGCCACTGGTGAAAGGTGTGTGATGTTGCTTCCGAGCCTAGCATGCGTCACAAACTCCAAGCTGTTGAGTTTGAATCTCTGGCAATCCAAAAACAAGCTCATCTCGAGCAAGCTATGAGAGATAATGCACATTTAAGTGCAAATATCGCTAATACCAAAGTGTGTTGATAGAAGACCACCAAGCAGCCATAGCTAAGTCCTGAGAATCACCATAACCAATAAGTCTGAAAAAACCATGATCCTCAAGACCCACTGCAACAATAGACTTAGTCACCTGATCAGTGATGGTGCACTGATGTGAACTGAAGTTGACTGCCAAGTGTGGAGAATGTCGCAGCAACTGACTGACTAAGAGTAGATTTAGTTCCATCCCTGGAACGTAGTACACATCAAGGAATATGAGATTCTTCTCAGCTGACTGAATCTGAATGTTGCCTTTACCAACAAACGTGTACTCTTCTCTGCCACCAAAAATAACAGAGTCTGAATAAGGTTGGTAGTCAATAAACCAATCTCTGCGGTCAGTGAAATGACGAGAGGCCCCTGAATCAATATACCAGGTAGACCACATCACACGATTTGCAAGTCTTTTAGCCATGAAGGCATAAAAGGCAAATTTCGTCTCCTCAGTGTACTCTGCACTGTTCTCGCTTTGGATTGCGAACCTAATTGTTTAGACTGTGCAACTAAGCGTTTCCAACATTCAACCTTCATGTGTCCAAACTTGTGGCAGTAGATGCATTGAATGTTCTTCTTTTGAGAACCATCTAATGCTAGAGCAGAAGATTTCTGCTGAGATGGCTGCTGAAACTTGCTTTTAACCTTCTAAAAGGATTTCCCAACAAAGGCTTGCTCTATGGAGGTGGAACTGGAGCTGCTACCGAACCGTTGTTTCCACCGATCTTGCCCAAGCAACAAGGTGCAAAAATCAATGAACTTCAAATCAAAACCAGAAGATGTGATGTTGAGACTCTCGATCAATGCTCATAGGATTTTGGTAAACTTCGAAGAGCGATAACCACAATATCCTCTTCCTCCATCTTGCAACTGATGACAAGTAATTGGTCACAAATTTCCTAAATCTGATTCAGGTATGCCGGGAGTGAGGTGCGTTCATCCATGACAATAGAAAACAAAGTGTTTTTTAGAAAAAAAGCTCTCCTTTTGTCTGAAATCTCATGAAGACCTTGAGATGTGTCCAGATCTCGATAGCTGTCTTGCCGGATGGAATCTGAGAAAGCTGATCATCAGCCATAAATAATTTGAGAAGCGTCACTACCTCTTGATTATTCAAATCCCTTGTATCTTGAGCAAGACTAGGAATAGTGGGACGCTTCATAACACCCAGAACAAGTTGATTGGTGTTCTGATATTCAAAAATTGCGATAATCCACTACTTCCAAGTCCCCATAATTTCAACCATTGAATTTGGAGTTGTGCTCGAGAAGAATGTTTGCCAAAGATGCCACAGCACATTTTTCAATGAAAAATTGTGCAAATCTATGAAGGCACGTTCTTCGAGACAAAAAAAAGGAAGACTCAAAAAATTCAAAGTGACCCAGAAGAGAGCTTGAAAAACCCAAAAAGAATATATTGTCGATTTTTGGATCTGATGGCTCAAAAATCGAGGTATGAAAAAATGAGGCACACAAAAAAATCAAGCAACCTAGTTGAGCTCTTGAAAAACCCACCAAGAATCTGTGATCAAAATTTTTTTCAAGCCCAAAAATTAGAGTTTTGAAGAAAACCCTAGCTAGCAGCCATTAATAATCGAAATTGTAGAAAAAAGGTGTTTTGCAGGCAGAAAAATGGCTGATTTTATTCAGAACAAAGGTGTTTTGGCTGAGACAGCAGAGAGGATGAGGAAATAGCACCAAAAACGCCCCAAGAAATCATCGGTTTGCAGATTTTCGATTTTTAGAAAAAACGATCAAGAAAAATACACCTCTTTTTTAGACGAATTCACAAAGCTTTGTCTCTAAAACCCTACCCGTGACTAAGGATTATGAAGCACATAAAAGACTTCAGAAACAATTTCGAAATTTTATCTTTTTTACCAGATAATTTCGAAAGAAATTATAAGAAATTCGAAAAAATTTGAAGTCTAGGCTCTGATACCATATTACAGAAGTAATTGGTAAATACTTACTTGTTATTAATACAGACCGAGAGGTCTATATATACAAAAGAATAAAGCGATGTTTCCTTAGGAAACTATCAAAAAGAATAAAAATATTCTATTCTAACAAATAAAGCTAAAAAAGTGTCATGCCCAAAAAAAACACAGGGCAGAAACACACCAACAAATTTTTTTTTAAATTTTATTATTATTATTATTATTTTGAGATGATAGTAGGATTAAATATAACACATAAGTATTCGAACATAATTACTTAACTTCCTCAACTCATGTAAACTTACGAAATTTAAGTATAATTCAAATGCAAATCTTCTTAACAATTTTTAAACCTAAATTGCATAACTTTATATCTATCACAATGTTATCTAATTAACCTCATTCAAAAGCATATAATATCAAATCAAAAGAATGTCACAAGAAGATGAAACATCATTCTGTCCATTTAATATAAATCAAGTAAACATATGCAAAAACTGAAATACATAAGATACAATACAAGAAAGTTACTCAATCCTTTCTCTTCTATTAATCAACCTGATTCAAGGCTACGTCGGGAAAGAACCAGTAAGAAAACCCGACATCGTTGCCACTGCAATAATAGTTTAAAATACATTTTTTACACAGGATTTTAATCCTGAACATAAATGGTTTTCAACAATAAAATTAAATTGCCATCATGGCCTTTAACAAGGAATCCATTTCATTTTCTGCAATGCATCGCTGAGACTGTGGAGGAAACGAAAACTGACCAGGTGACAAACAAACATAACAAGGAACAAAATTAGACATTCATTTCCATACTGGGTTTTCACAACCGGATTCAACATTGAATCAAAACTAGGGAAAGGTGGATTTTTCCAACAGGAGACGTCAGACACAACACCAAACCAGGTGCCCAATCGGGGCTATAAATCAAGAACTTCCGTTCTTCCATTCTTACATGCCAAAACTCATACATGGTTTGTGCTGACAGGTAGAGGCCCATAAAACCCTACCCTCTCTCCTTCTTCTCGTCCTGAGAAGAGACTCTATACTGTTGGAGTCCAACTAAAAGGACCTTTCCCGAAATTGGCCACTTCTGCCCTCTCCAAGGGTGAGTAATGCCAAAACACCCATACAAGAAAGCTTCGAAATTTCAAACATAAACATGAAAGGAAAATATTCAAAATAACATGGTTTTCAAATCTTCCCAACATACCCACAAACATACAAGCATTCAAACAACAACTAGGTAGCATAAGCAGGAAATAAGAATGAAATCTGAATAAGGGAGATGAGAATTTCTACCTGCACAAAGAGGTAATGGCAAATGAACAAGTTTGAGTAGAGCTTTTCCCTTCCTTGCTTCAATCTTCCAAGACTCCTCTCTAAATGTAGCGATTGGGTAACAACCTCAACTAGTCCAAGAAGGGCCTCTAAATAAGCCTCAAACTCAACCACCAACCAAAAACAATAACTTCTCCCACCCACCTACAAATCTAGAAGCTCCTAACTCAACCCACACTATGGTTAAAGACTAAGTGGAGGTGAGGTAAGGCAACTCATGGTAACCACTTGCAATTTTCGCACAAAGGTAAATTGAGACTTTTTGAGTGATCTCAAAAGTCAACAAAAGGGGCTTAGGGGTTGGAAAAGACCCCCAACCCATACCCATACCCATACCCCTTGGCCATAATTATTTCATGTTTTAAAGCCTTAGGAATAGGTTTGGAACCAAACAAAAGCTAGGAAATAATTAGGACCAACTAACAACTCTAAAATGCAGATTAAGCACTAATCCGGATTAAGGGTGACTAAGCTCGATTAAGAATCCAATTAGCAAAAAGACACTAACTGAATCTGACTTAGGTCCAAAGGTTACACAGCTAACCCTAACTAGCACGCTGAAGAACATAAGCAAATTCACGAGTGTCAAGTGACACTATAAGAACACAGTTACGAACATTAACATTTACCAAATCACGGAAAGATACATTCATACATCTTCACAAATACAATTAAGATACGAATAACATGGTTTCCACGAATGGCACATAGGGATCAAATCCGTTCCTCCGTCGGGTTTCTCGGCTAAAATATTCTGCACATTTATTGCACACATCGATAGCCCCATAAAATCACATGCACATATTCAAAGCTTATTTGGATCGTTACATAAATCAAAACATGAATGTATTAGGATCTCAATTCTTATTAGGACATCTAAACCATAAAAAAATATTATTTCATATCCATTCTCATCTCCTACAACAGTTTTAATAGAGAGATACATATTTAATAAGTGCATGCGAGGAGGGACCTTACATCCTCCCCCACTAGCCTTTGACTTCCTCTTGGAAGTCACACAACCAAAATGTTCATGCTATGCTAGACCTTGTCTAGACTTATTCCAAGATTTACTCTTATTAAAAGAACAAATCATAATTCACATACATACACAGGGATGATAACCTATTTGCCTGATTACCATTGTTAAAAGAGAAGTTCAATCCAAAACTCTGATGTGGTTACATTTTCCAGGGTCAATTATTCCTTAAAACATGTCCGTCATATATAAACAACATTCTAATCTCTTATAAAATACTTATAAAGTCTCTAATAATAATCAACAAAGTAAGGTCATTCGAGATCCACGTACCCACTCATAGAGTAATAGTTGTACGAGACTCCCTCAAATGAGGTTTCATATTAAGCAATTTTCCATGACATACAGATTCTCAATAGGATACTCAACAAGTCCATCACTACACATGCACCTTTCCATCGAGCAGTCCTTTTGGTTAACCCGTAATCTTAAACAAAGTTGTGTTGGGGTACAATTTTCATTACTCATAACATCTAACGGATATTATTAGTCCTAATCTCAAAGTCTTGGGAGAGGGTGGGGCACGAATGCTCTCACTAATAACCCCATACCCTAAAGTTGTGAATCCACGTGATTGTCAAAAATCCCTTTGGTAGGCCCATCATCTGACACTTTGCCAACAAAATTTAAAAGAAAGTGCCTCACAATTTAAATTCAACATCAAGGATGAAACATCCAATGCAAAACTCCAAAATCAAAGAAATAAAGAGTGGCCATAATAGTAAAATTTTAATCAAGAAATAAAGAGATAACCAAGAGGCAAAATAGAATCAACAATAATGCAGTTAGCTAAACAGCCCCACATTACACTGATGGCAACAAGGAAGAACATTAAGAGTACCAAAATTTGAAATCAGGCAAATAAGGAAATAAATCCAAGTGCTTACAAAATTTACATTACTAACATAATGCGGCCGTACCAAGGTCTTTGAGGAAAATGAGGAATCTTAGGTCTTCCCAATACATTGCAGGGATCAAAATTGCAATAAGATGGAGGTCTAACAACCATGTCACTCAAACTCAAATTGATCCCACATACTAACTACATACTTATCTTCATCGACATCACCCTACGATTAGGGTTTACTGTACAAAGGGGTTTGCCTTGATCAGAACTCACTCAAAAGTGCAAATGCGAGGGTACAAAAATGAGTCTCATCAGTCCTCTTGTTGTTACATTGGTTTCTCTTCGAAGTATCTTAACATGTGAGGACATCAATGTCAATGTTTACTTACTCATACAACCATCTCCTTGCTATCGATATAGGTCATCATCACTATTCTTTAACATACCTCGTGGCTTATAATCCTCTTATAACTTACTTCTAATACCTGAACCCTTTAGCTCATATTAAGTTGGTGATCTCATCAAGACTTTATGATGTCCTGCCATTTTCATTATTATTAATTTAATTTTAAGGTAATATACTATAATTAAACTAAATGAATCAAATTATTCTAGCCTCGCACTAATAGGCAACTACCTAGATATATCCTCAACACTTAAAATTTTCTTTAATAAACTAACTTAGTTTTACAACCTTTACTAATCCAAAACAATTTAAGATAAATTAACATTGGCCTTTGATTTAAGAACGATATCACCACTTAACATAAAAATCTAAATTATTTTTATGATGGATAAAATATATCAACTAACTTATTTTAGACAACCTAATAACCAATAATGATAATAGCTTCCTTAACACATAAAGCTTTGCTAAATACTAAAACATCTAATGTTTCAACAAATTAACTTTAATAACTTTTAATATATGAAGCATCTTACAGCTCAAGGCTAATATTCATTAATAAATATATTTAATTAAAACACAAACAATCATTCTATATTATTCTACATCATTTCATCCTCTTTATACTTACTCCATAATTAAAACAATATAGGACAATACTCATATAATTCTTAAGTTAAACTAAATAATAGAACAATTAGCTTAGCTAATTAATTTCCAAATAAAAACTAACACAAAATAATTTCTAATACTATCATATAGTAAGTATCACTTTATTGAAACTAACACTAGCTTATAACTAAATTAATTAAAAAAATCAACATTCTAAATAAAGAAAATAACATTAACTTAATCTCCATTAACACTAACTATAATAAATAAATAAAGATGATTATAAATAGAAATATACTAATGCTTACAATGAATTTATTAAATTACCAATAAATTAAGAATAATAAAAACAAATACTAACATCAAACAAACTAACCTTCCAAAATAATAAAGAAATCACTAACATCTATACTTAACTTACTATTACTAACCCATACTTTAATGCAATCAAATAGTAAAAACATATGCATTAAAATACATAAACCTAAATCTTAAACTTAATTCAAACCTAAACAACAACTACAAATTACTCTAGTGCCCCACTAACATCCAAACCTAACCCTACTAACCATCCTAACCTAACCCCACTCACCATCCACCCAAAAATCGTCTCCCTACCTCACACTACCCAAGGGAGATGCACACGGTTTGAGTCAAAGGACATGCCTTCTGAGTCAGGAAAAAGAAAACGCAAGTCAAAAGAATTGATTTGCTTTTTTTCTTTTTTTCTTCCTCAACATGATGAAATGCGATTCTCACATGGATGAAATAAATGACGAGATATTGCAGGAACTTTTGGATGTCAATTGGTAGTACCTCTGTCTCTTTTCAATTAATTATTGTGTTTACCAACTCCAGTTTCTTATCAGATTAAATTGCAACAACAGGCGTAATTGTCTTGGCAGAATAAGGTTCCAGCTATTAAAAGCGAGAGTTCATTCAATTTCAAAATACATGAGCAAGACAATAGCAAAGACGTGGCCAAACTTGTTTTATTTGTTAACTTTATTCAAACACCCACCCAACACAATCAAGACTCTGCCCTTTCCACTCAAATCAACCTGCCAATCACATTAACTACGAGTCGGGGGTGTCAGAGGATTCGGTGCCGAGATCAGGAGGAGACAAAAGTTTTAAACACCCTGCACCAACGTCTCCACTCCACTCAACTTGGCGCTAATCATGGTACTATGACAGCATGTAGCCGCCCACGTTATCTAGTACTGTGACAACCTACATTTTCCGTTATTTGGTACTGTGACAGCATGTAGCCACCCACGTTATCTCGTATAAATTATGTTTTGCTCATTCATGATCTTACAAACTTGCAGTCAAGACAATGAATCTAAAATCGCCGTCTGTAATACACACTACACAGCATTAAAGAAACTTTACGAATACTCTCTCTTGCTAACCAAGGATTTTAAAGTTTCCAACTGGACTTGAACAATCAATTTGCACTTAAAATTCATGTCGTCACTATTTACACCACAATTTTGTGCACATTTGATGATGATCTTTTAACTTGAATACTTTTTTCGTAGTACGTAAACTCTCAAAATGGATTTCTGGGGCCAATGAAAGGAGAGTGATGTGAGGTCAGCGACATGGTAGGTTGCATTAAGTAAGGTTTGCACCATTTTATTTTTTTAAACAGTTATGAAAAAGTTTAGTTGTTGGGTCTCTTTAGGATGGAATAAGATATTTAGAAATAGATATTTCTATATATACATATATATATATATATATATATATATATATATATATATATATATATATATATATATATTTTTCTGTTCTTTAATTTTGAAATATCTATTATGTTTAAAGGGATATTTAAAGAATCTTAAAAGATTCTCTGTTGAAACGAGGGGATTAATCCATTCCCCATACAAAAGACAGAACTATTTTTCTTAAAAGATGAACAAATTTTCTCAAGCCCTTATTTTTGTAAGTGTTAATAATTTTTTTTTTTCAATGCAAATATATTTTCATGGCAAGGGGAGTATATATATATATATATATATATATATATATATATATATATATATATATATATATATATTTTTTTTTTTTTTTTTTTTTTTTTTGTTCTAATTTGGTTTATAACAAAGAGGGGTTTAATGTAATGCTTGAGTATTCAAATAGAAATATTTTGCTTCCTGATAACTACGAGAATGCAAAATGGAATATTGTTCATAACTCATATTTTCTTAACTTATTTTAATTTTCGGTGTCACAATTTAGAAGGAATACATTCGCTCATTAAATTTTTGCAACAGAAAATCCCTGCTTCATATAGTAAATTTTTAAATGTCTACAATTAACACAGACCCATTATTGCCCTAGTGTCATGAAACCTGGCGCTCTGATACCAAAATGTCATGCCCAAAAAAAATGCAGGGCAGAAACACACCAACAAATTTTTTTTTAAATTTTTTTATTATTATTATTATTTTGAGATGATAGTAGGATTAAATATAACACATAAGTATTCGAACATAATTACTTAACTTCCTCAACTCATGTAAACTTACGAAATTTAAGTATAATTCAAATGCAAATCTTCTTAACATATTTTAAAACTAAATTGCATAACTTTATATCTATCACAATGTTATCTAATTAACCTCATTCAAAAGCATATAATTTCGAATCAAAAGAATGTCGCAGGAAGATGAAACATCATTTTGTCCATTTAACATAAATCAAGTAAACATATGCAAAAACTGAAATACATAAGATACAATACAAGAAAGTTACTCAATCCTTTCTCTTCTATTAATCAACCTGGTTCAAGGCTCCGTCGAGAAAGAACCAGTAAGAAAACCCGACATCGTTGCCACTGCAATAATAGTTTAAAATACATTTTTTACACAGGATTTTAATCCTGAACATAATTGGTTTTCAACAATAAAATTAAATTGCCATCATGGCCTTTAACAAGGAATCCATTTCATTTTCTGCAATGCATCGCTGAGACTGTGGAGGAAACGAAAACTGACCAGGTGACAAACAAACATAACAAGGAACAAAATCAGACATTCATTTCCATACTGGGTTTTTACAACCGGATTCAACATTGAATCAAAACTAGGGAAAGGTGGATTTTTGCAACAGGAGACGTCAAACACAACACCAAACCAGGTGCCCAATCGGGGCTATAAATCAAGAACTTTCGTTCTTCCATTCTTACATGCCAAAACTCATACGTGGTTTGTGCTGACAGGTAGGGGCCCATAACACCCTACCCTCTCTCCCTCTTCTCGTCCTGAGAAGAGACTCTACACTGTTGGAGTCCAACTAAAAGGACCTTTCCCGAAATTGGCCACTTCTGCCCTCTCCAAGGGTGAGTAATGCCAAAACACCCATACAAGAAAGCTTCGAAATTTCAAACATAAACATGAAAGGAAAATATTCAAAATAACATGGTTTTCAAATCTTCCCAACATACCCACAAACATACAAGCATTCAAACAACAACTAGGTAGCATAAGCAGGAAACAAGAATGAAATCTGAACAAGAGAGATGAGAATTTCTACCTACACAAAGAGGTAATGGCAAATGAACAAATTTGAGTAGAGCTTTTCCCTTCCTTGCTTCAATCTTCCAAGACTCCTCTCTAAATGTAGAGATTGTAACAACCTCAACTAGTCCAAGAAGGGTCTCTAAATAAGCCTCAAACTCAACCACCAACCAAAAGCAATAACTTCTCCCACCCACCTACAAATCTAGAAGCTCCTAACTCAACCCACACTATGGTTAAAGACTAAGTGGAGGTGAGGTAAGGCAACTCATGGTAACCAATTGCAATTTTCGCACAAAGGTAAAATGAGACTTTTTGAGTGATCTCAAAAGTCAACAAAAGGGGCTTAGGGGTTGGAAAAGACCCCCAACCCATACCCATACCCCTTGGCCATAATTATTTCATGTTTTAAAGCCTTAGGAATAGGTTTGGAACCAAACAAAAGCTAGGAAATAATTAGGAACAACTAACAACTCTAAAATGCAGATTAAGCACTAATCTGGATTAAGGGTGACTAAACTCGATTAAGAACCCAATTAGCAAAAAGACACTAACTGAATCTGACTTAGGTCCAAAGGTTACACAGCTAACCCTAACTAGCACGCTAAAGAACATAAGCAAATTCACGAGTGTCAAGTGACACTATAAGAACACAGTTACGAACATTAACATTTACCAAATCACGAAAAGATACATTCATACATCTTCACAATACAATTAAGATACGAATAACATGGTTTCCACGAATGGCACATAGGGATCAGTTTCGTTCCTCCGTCGGGTTTCTCGGCTAAAATATCCTGCATACTTGTTGCACACATCAGTAGCCCCATAAAATCACATGCACATATATTCAAAGCTTATTTGGATCGTTACATAAATCAAAACATGAATGTATTGGGATCTCAATTCTTATTAAGACATCTAAACCATAAAAAAATATTATTTCATATCCATTCTCATCTCTTACAACAGTTTTAATAGAGAGATACATATTTAATAAGTACATGCGAGGAGGGACCTTACAAAAAGCAAAAGCTAACTAAAGCTAACTAGATATTTACAATACATTACCATTAACTAATAATAGACAATTATCTATTATTGTAATAGTATTGGCTATTCTTTCATCCCACTGTTATTGTATAAGCAAGAGAGTAATATCTTACTATAGATCGACAATCCAAGTGTACACTATCAAGTCACTAACTAATTAATATAAACTATTAAGTTTGATAATACTTATCCAAAGAGATCAATATCAAATTGAGTCAATAGTGGGAATAGAAGTTCGACCCTTTATAATAACAATAATTACTAGACCTCTTCTTATAATCGAAGGGAAATACCAATAGATCATTAAGCGTTCCTGAAAATTTCGGAGATTTTTCGAATGGTTTCGAAGATGCTCATGAACGGTTTTTGCTCTAATACCATTGTAATGTTCCAAACAATTTCGGTAATGTTCCCGAAAGTTTTGAAGATTTTCCAAACGGTTTTGGAGATGCTCCAAACAGTTTCTGCCTTGATACCACTATAATGTTTCATTCTAGAGTTTCCTTATGAAATCCCGTAATATGCTTCATGTAGTCTTGTCGTGTGCTTCAAATAGTCTAATTGTGTGCTCCAAGTAGTATCCCTTAGTGCTTCGGGTGACTAGTGCTTCAAGTAGTTCTCCCTTAATGCTTCGGGTCAATGCTTCAAGTGGCCTATGTGTAATTTTCCCAAGTACAGAGGACTAGATAATTGACAGAGATGAACTCAGAAAACCCGTATGGTGTGGAAGGTCCAATCGTACACTGCAATGAAGGGATCCATACAATGCCGAAGCAATGCACAGGAAAGGTCGTACGGTGTCACTAGGAAGGTCTTACTATGAAGGGCAATACAAAAGAAGCTATACAATGGGTGTGTAAGGTGTCTTTCGTACGGTGGAGACAAATGGAAGGTGATGATACGGTAGGCCATATAGCAAGATATGTTTCCAGACCATACGATGGAGTTAGCAGGCCGTACAGCACAAGGAAGTGCAGTACAGTATGTTTGAAGAGGAGAATCCTCAATAAGCACTTGATTCGGAAGTGATACAACCAAAAACTATGAAGGCAATCGTACAATAAATTTAGATAAACTCCAGACACAATAATAGAGACTTAATACGAATAATCCTTCAATTAACATATGTCAATATGATAGTGCTCCGACTTACCAGATTCGAACGAAATATTATATGCAACAACGGAATAGGGTGAGGGTTGAATCCCACTGAAACCGCACGAGCCAAATAGGGAAGATCTTTCATTTCCAAAATGGCAAACAATCCAGAACTCCAACAGGAATTCGCAATACATAGAAATAATCCAAAAAGCATACCTACAACTACATACAAGCCGTGTTTAAATACCCGTTAGGGGAAACCTTTTCGAGGGTGTATAAAGATAGCCAACGGCAAAACTTACCAACAAAAACTAAAATAAAAATAGGTCTGAGATATATCAAATCAATCGGAACCACAAATACAAATAATAACTTGGGCCCATATTAATTAATTAAAGTAACTAATTAAAAGTCCTTATATTATTTAAATTCTAAGACCAGTTAATTAATTAATTTAATTAAAAATTACATTAAAATTTGGGGACATGACAAAATAGTGTAAGTACTCTTAGTGATTACAACAAATCTCATTATTTCAATGAACAACTATCTATAACTAAAGCGAACCTTAAGGTCATTTCATAATCTTACTTTGCAAGCTTAGCATGAGAAGTGACCTTATTCAAAAGAATTTTGAGTATTTAGTGTTTCACTTTGAAACATTAAGTGTTTGATTTTGTATGTTGTAGTGGAACCAAGCTCACATCAACATCATGTACTTTAATATTGTGTCTTGAAGACTTGAAACACAAAATTAAATAAATTAAGTAAACACGAGTAACAAAAGTTAATATTCCTCATCCACACAAACACCAATCTTTGTCTATCATGTGAAAAGGATCCAAAAGAGAACTCAAAATAGTTAACATACCTTGTTCACACCAACATTGATCTCAACAAAATATGGTTGAAATAAATTTTATATCATTGTGATGATTTTCAATAACAATATAATTGATCTTTACTCTTATTAAGAACTATTTTCAATATTTTAGTTAAAAAATCAAGCATTTTGGTTTTATTCTTTCTTTAAAGTCAACTTATATATTGTATGGCTATTATTTTCTAAATTCAAACTATCAAGTTGTTTTTTCCCTTTTCAAGTATGCATCTCCAACCTTTTTTTAAATGGTGTACCAATAATCATTTGTCTCCTATACCAATACCACTCCTCGTTCCCTTGTAGCTACATTTAAAAGAATTGTTCACGACCTAAACCCACAAACTATTCTCATTCAGGTGGGGCAAATGCTTTCTCCTAGTACATAGAGGGGAGGCTATCAGGCCTTTCTTGAACTGACCCAACCTCTTTTTCAATGAGAAGTTGCCCCAAGTCATAAGGATTGCTTTGAAGTAACAAGTACACATCCAAACTAAGCACATGGGTGTTTGATGAAATTATTTGTTAAGTAATTGGTTATGCAAAAAGTGTTACATTTTAGTACAAAAGTTAAACATTGCTAAGTTAAGTTGGTTCTTGGTGAGCTTTGTGTTTCAGGTGGATACGCCACATGAGTGCCTTGGATAACTTGTTTGAAGAAATCTTACAGATTAGTTGATCAAGCTAAACAGTAAAAGATCCAAGGTACAGAAGGGGCTGTGTAGCAAGCTATTCTATCTTGGGCTATCATGCTTGGCTATCCGTAGGTCCCATATGTTGTTTGGCCTACTAAACATTATTAAAATCATTCATCCATTCATCCTTGGTGGACAAAATATTCCGATGGAAAGGTACTCACCCGCTGTCCAAGTAAGGAGAATGCGGCATGTGTTTCTGAACAGCTCCAAGATTTATTAGGGTAAAAAAGCTACAGATTATCCAAATGTTAATCTATCCTTGATGGTGCATTTTTAACCAGTGTGTCGGATATTTTTAAGCAAAAGTAATTATAAGCTAAACAATGCACTCCTTGAGTGGATTCTGAATGTCCGATTTCGGAAGCAAAGAAAAAATAAAATACCTGGTGTAAAAACATTCTTCCTCTTTAATAAAGCTCGCTTGCCAATTGGATCATTCGTGGCCGTTATGGTTTCATTCAGGGGCTGAGGGTATCTAGGGTTCTCCTTCATAAGTTGAAACACAGACGCAATGGCAGGAGAACTTCTGGACTGTGCATCAGGTGGCCTTCCGCCCAAAACTCTTGGAAGAGCATTAGCACTATCAGCACCACACGACTGTTTCTGCATCAGTTTTAATGATCTCCCTCAGCGCTCTATTCAGTACTAGACAATATAGGAAAAAGCATTTGTTAATACCTCGAGAGATTTTTCAGACCGTTTATCTAACTTCTTATCCAGGAACTCAATCAACGATAATGAAGCTCTGCTCGTTTTCTTCGCACTGCATTCCAGAATTAAAGGACATGGTTATTTGAGGGAAAAGTTTTGGCCACAAAGAATAGAAAATGAAAACACATTCAACTCACTCGAGTTGAGGATACAAATTTGATGTAATGGATCGTTGCCCAAATTGTCTGATTGAGGAGCAATCAGAAGAGGATTTGCCCTTCGTCATGCTATTCCTCGCCTCTTTCCACCCTAAAACCGAAGTTTACAATGGAGGGAAAATACAAAAAAATCGGATAATCTGGGATGGAGGGAAAATACAGACACAGATTACAGTTCCGTGGAGAGCATAGGGAAAAATTCAAAAAACAGTAGCCTATCAGTTATTTAATGGCCGCGTGGGGTCATAGCCGAGAGTCATCCACGTGAAGTGCACTTTACAGGACCAATTCGGTTGCAAGCAAAGTGGGTCACTTAATAGAACCGATTTGGTTGCAAGTGAAGTGGACACCGCCATAGAATAGTAGAGCACCATTCCGAAGTGTTACCCCCCGCGCTCTTGTGCATTTATAAAAAGAGTCATTTTAAGGGTATTTAAATTCCCTATACAATAGTTGGGTTCACGAATGCTGACTATTATGGTTTCCAAAAGACTGGACAATCAGTCTTGCAATACCACTTTTTAAGAGTGGTGATGTTAACAACCCTTTCAACTACAGGTCTATAATGATCAATCCCTTATTTGCTAAATTTTTTGACAGCATGATAGAAACTAGGATCAGCAAATGGGCAGAAGAAAACCATAAACGTGCTAAAGGGCAAGCTGGTTTTAGGCCAAAGCACTCGACAGTGGATCACTGTGTCACTTTATGGCACATTATTGAAAAAGAGTGGGAGAAAAAGAAAGAGGTTTTTTGTTGCTTTGTTGACTTTTAAAAGGCTTTTGACACTGTCCCTAGAGACAAGCTTTGGCTCAGGATGGAAGAATTGGGGATTCCAATGCATCTCAGAGCTGTTGTTCATAGGATGTACGAAGAGGTGAAAGTCAAAATTAGAACTTCAGAGGGCATTTTCAAAATGTTTTAGAGCGATATCGGGGTCAAGCAAGGTTGCCCTTTATCTCTTACTTTGTTTGGTTTATATATTGACAAGCTGGAAAAGTGGTTAAACATGCAAAAGGGTGAAGGCATTTAGCTAGGTGAATTTGTTATAAAGTTGCTCCTATATGCGGACGATCTCGTTTTGATTGCCAAATCTGCCTATGGTTTGCAAGATCATCTATCTTCTCTTGAGAGCTTTTGTAGTATGGTGGGGATGCAGGTCAATATCAGCAAGACTAAGGTTATGGTTTTCTCTAATAATAAAAAATAGCATCAACATGAGTTTTATTACAACGGAAGTGTTGTTGAAGAAGTTGTAGAGTATAAATACTTTGGCATTGATTTCAACAAAAAACTAAGTTGGTCTAGTTGCAGGCATAAAAGGACATTACGTGGGTGGAAAGTTTTTTATGCTCTTCAGAATAGGTGCCGTGAAGCGGAGTTGTGGGATTCGAAAACTATCCAAACCTTGTTTGGTCTTCTTGTGCTGCTAGTTGTTCTTTACGAGTGTGAATTATGGGCCAGCAACACTACTATAGCACAATGGAAACAAATCGAAAGAATCCAAAATTAGTTGATCACAAGCAAGTTTAAAATCAAAAACATTGTTCCATGTGATATCATGCTAAGTGAAATGGGGGCTGCTCCTATCGAGGTACTTGATATGGTTCGCCTGTTAAGTTATTTAAAAAGAATTAAAAAAATGGAAGAGGATAAATGTCTTTAGTGATACACTATGTAAGCGAAAAAGGACATGGATGCAACAAAACATCAAATGGATGAGTAAATGGAATATTCAATTCAATATGTGCCCCACAAATAACAAAGAAATAAAGGTCTTTGTTATGGAGAAATTCTACAAGAGAAATTGGGGAAGTGAGATCGGGAGGAAGAAAATATATTATATAAATGAGTTCAACCCCACTTATGATCAACTCCAAAAAGGGTACATAGGAGCCAACATTTCTTGGAGGGCTAAAATTCTTATTAATCAGCTGAGAACCAACTCTCACCAACTTCGTTGTGAGACCGGGCGATGGAAGAGGCCAAAGGAGGCTTGGGAAGAGAGAATTTGCAGATTCTACAATTTTAGGAAAGTCGAAACTAAACAACACTTTATTTTAGAATGCGAGGCCTACAAGGACAGCAGAGATAAATTCACGGATACTATATGTGACAGTTCTTGGCATGACCTATTCAACGAAGAGTACATTGAGCAATTGGGTGGGCTCATCATCATCCTACACAAGAAACGAACAGAGCTACTTAATTTTGCTTAAGTTGTCTTGTTGTCCCATAGGCTATTTTTAGCCTCATGGACATTAAAATTTTATCTATCTATCTGTTTTGACTATTGTACAGGAAAGACCATTGTTTTGACTATTGTACAAGAATGACCATTGTTTTTACTATTGTACAAGAAAGAGAAGCTACCACTGTTTTGTATCTTGTACAGGAAAGGGTAGCTAGCACAATAGTTGTTTTGTCTCTTATAGGGCCAACATAGTAGATGAGAGTACCATAGGGTCCCGTGAGAGGATATCAGTAGTGGTGGTCCCAACCTAAAAAGGATGAGGTTGCCGACAGTGGCCTCACCATAGCTACTGATTGGCCTTAAGGCATATTGGCACTGCAACCTACCATGATTAACATAATCAAGCAATAGTGTACTACTATGAACACATGAAGGGCCTATGGGATGAGATTAGGTGCCAATCAAGCCATAGTGGGCTGCTACAGGGCCGCTAGGCCTTGTAAAGTTGCTACACATTGGAGTCGTCATATCTCAACATTTGAGGATGCCATTGAGTGGATTAAAGAAGGGTAGTGATTTTTGGGCAGGAAATCAAGAGTTTGGCATCACCGATGGGGAAAACATAACATGCCCCTGATGAACCCCTACTATCTATAGGCATAATTGCCACCAACCCCTACCTTTATAATGCCCCAACCCCTTATAATAGTAGGGTAGGGTGCCCTCCCCCTGGCCTATAAAATAATGGCCTATCAAAATAATGGGGGTATATAATGAATGGTGGGCCCTATAGAATTGTGGTGCACTCCTATCGGCCCTATCGACCCCATTATTTTGATAGGCCCATTCATAATTAGAGGCCCCCCATTCATTATTGGGGGGGCACAATTCTATAGGGCCCACTGGGGGAATCTAAAATCTAGTCTAGCAAATTATGGTTATTGGGGGGCCCACCCACCCTGTATGTGCATTCATAGGCATGTTATGTATAGAATTGCCCTTCCACTATTCTCTTCATAACGAAACTATTGGTTGTGTGGGTGGGTGCCCCTACTAGTTTGCTAAGGCAGAAGTGTCGTTTCAACAGAGGGTGAGTCGCTTAAGGTAGCCACTAGGGGTGAGAAAGAATAGATTCTTTATGTAACATGCCCCCTTGCCCTCCCTGTAGAATGATAGGGCATTATCCTTCAGATGAGCCCTATGGCTATGGCCCTACTATTTGGACTTAGATTGTCATTCACGGACCACATCTCGAAGCTTGGGGACGTGGAGGTCCTCAAGTCCCCTAATGCCCTCCCTCCTCAGACCTATTAAGCTTAAGACTTAGTTTGCCTTATATCAACCCAACCCACCATTGTTGTTTCAAGAGGCTTATTAGTGGAGATGCAAAATAAACTAAATTGAGCCACAACCTAGACAGTTATGTGCATCGCTTAGTGCGGAAGTTGGCCCCAACCAACATTCCCGCCCATGAGAACTCATAGAGCTGAACCATTAGTATGTCACATGCTTAACTTAAATCATGCACCCAAACTGTTAGATTTATCCCATACCGTCGATTCAAACCTTGAATAGTTTTATGGGCCTATAGTTTAGCCTATAGAATGGTGGGCTTTCCCCTATTGTGACCCATTGTAGGGTAGGGGTAACATTCAGAATCCCTTGGCCCTTACCTTATAATAGGTCAGGGCCCCCACTCTTCATTGGCAAAGCCGATTCTTGGGTGAGCCTCTTGTGCTTAGAATAGTAGGGGCCTCATGGGTTCAAAATAATAGTTACTACAATAAGATGCAACTTAAATGGTTCTTGGGGGCTTTCATCTACACCAGGTGGGAGGAAGGTAGGGGGGCCTTCACGTGCAGTGGTTCATGCAAATGCCTAATAATATGAAAGATTCTTGGGCGTTCTTACAGTTAATTGGTTTTTATAAAACTAGAAGTACTACTTTATAAAACTACAACTACAAGTATTATATTTAATAGGTCCTAATTGAATTTTTTTAATTTCATAAATTATTAAATTTTATTAGTGTTAATTTCTTCAATTTCAAATAAAATATAATAATAATAATTTATTAAGAAAAATAATTTGAAAAGTTCAAATTATTGTTTTATTGTGATAAAACCTTGTTTATGTTTTATTTGAAAAAATCATTCAAAAATATTCTATAAACTTAAGGTTATAATAATATAATTGGTTGTGTCAATGTTAAATTTTGGTAAAATAATGAATTTAATATGTTTCTTATCCAATGATTTTAATTACATTATCTCTTTGTACATCATATTTTTAGCTTTATTACATACAAGATGATGATTTATTTTCCTCTTATTATTTGTTAGGGTTTATGATTAAAAAATAGAAAATCACTAAATTCAATTGGAAACAGAACATTTCAAATTTTATTTTATTTTTCTATTTGCAAATTTATTTTTTCCACGGATTTGTAACTAAGCTCTCTTCCCTTTTTGTTCTCAAAATTCTAAGTTGGTTTATCTTTTTATGTCAAAGAATAGTTGAAAAAGTGTTCACTTTCAATCATTGTTCTTCAAGTTTAACTTTGAATGAATTTTGTAACTCTGTTTTCATATTCACATTTAGAGTTTGGCGAGGAAAAGGGCATAGGTTTGTACCAATTATTTATTTATTTTTGTTCATGTAATAAAATTTTCAGGTTTGCCAAGAACTGTCTGAAAAAATAATTTTTAACTCTATTTGATCTATTAAAATCTTTTGGATAAAAATCACATGCAAATTGTTGGAGCTTTAGCTTAGTGTTTGGTGTTATGGAATGTTACAACACATTCTTGAGTTTTAGTGTTGTTACCTTTATGATGGATCACAGAGTGAAAGATTGATTAAAAATATTTTACACAATCAATATCAAAAAACATTCTTATTTACTTTATAAAACTGATATTCTTAATTTTATTGTAATTTTTAATTTTAAAAATTTTATATTTTAAATGATACGAATTTTTCAAATTGATCTTTGTTTATGCAATCAAGATTCTTGAAGCTCGGGTTGTTATGTTTGATCCATATTACATCTTTCTAACATCTGTCTCTACAGTTTCATTTCCAGTATTATACAATTTAGTATGTTCTTTACCATGTTGGTAATTCATTCTTCTTTATATCTTAGTTTGCACTTGTCACAATCTACTGAATGCATTATATTTTCATACTCCATTCAATTTGTAAAATAAAAACCTTATATAAAAACTATATTGAAGATTTTAACAGTCATTGACATCAAGGTAAGAAAATGACAAGGGAAAAGACAAAATTTTAAAAGAGTGGTGGCATGGGTGGGTTTAATGGCTTCTAAATTTAGAGATGCTCATAATTATTATTTGATCGCTCTACAAGCATTACTTTATGATAAATTGTTATTCCAAAGGTACCAAAGTATAAATTATTTGATGATATCTTCATAGAATAATATACTATGAACTTGAAATAAAATGTAGGTCGTTTCAGGGAGAACAAGGAGCATGGAGGGTGAGTAACAAAAATTGCAGAAACTTACTTCAATTTTATTTCTTTGTTATTCTATGGAAGTGCATACTAACAAGACTAACTGAATAATTTTCAAATTTTTGGATTCTGGATTTTGTACAGCAAATTGGTTTAGTTCACAATTTTTTCTTTCGTGATTTTAGCTTTTGCTTAAACGGGTGCATTCTAAAACTAATTTTTCTTTGGCCTATTGGATGCAGTTCTAGATTTAGAAGATGGTTGATTGAGTTAAATTATTTTCTTAAAATACATATTATTGCATTTTAGAAACTCCCCTAATGAAAGAGTTCCACTTTGCTTTCACTTTTCTAATGTTATTTTTCTAAAAATTGAAGATTAAGCATAAGTTGGTTGGTCCATCATTATGTTTTGGGTAGGGATAACTTTAAGAAACCCCTCCCAAGAAAAATATGTAAAATGTTGGCGAATTGAACATTAAATATGCAGGAAAAATTTCTAATCGAAGGCGATTTTTTCATTTGAGACAAGGGAGAAATTCCTTCTCGTATCAAAATTTAATATTAAATATGATGAATTAAATTTATTTATTTTGGTATGCAAATAAATGTAGTCGATTTATTTTGTCATTCATAAACATTTCCATAATGTAAGTGGTGAATTAATTATTTCATATAACACAAAATATTAATATAGTTAGATAATATGTCATTTTCGAAAGAGAGATTTTTTTTTTTTTGGTGAATTTATAGTCGCAAGTGGTCCATGGCCCACATGCCAAGTGTACATTGTACGATATACTTGTAGTATGCCAATCGATTAAGATTCAATTAAAAATGTGCCCTTTTTATTGCCAACTTGGTTGTCATCTCGTTTAATGTTGTCATTTTTATGGTGAAAGGAATTAATTTGGACTGTTGATGTAATATAGATCAATGGCTTTAGCTCTATTTCAGGTCTAATTTTAAACGACATACCATAAAGTCTAAATCTTCTCAGAATTAGGACATGTGTTCCAAAGACCAAAACATAAAGTAGTTGGCTAAACGGGGATAGCTGGAGACATGTCAGTAAAATAGTAGGCGATGCTCAACCCGAGGGAGAATATTATTTTATTTTAAGGGAAAAATAACATTGTCCAATAAGAAAACATTAGGGAAACACTGGCGAAAATTTTAAAATAATTGTGTTATAAATGTGGATTACATTGGCAATTGGATTGGGATTTGGACCAATTATGTGTAAACTAATGAGCAATTAGCCTTGGATTTTGACCCAAATTATTTAATATCTTGGTGACATGGTTGACCCCATATGTAGGTTTTATTAGCCAAATTATGATTTCCCAAAGAGACGAAATAGCCAATTGGCAAAGATTCGCCACTAAAAAAATCACTAGTTTTGGGAGCATTTTTAGGCAATAGTACAAAATTAAAAAGTTGGAAGTGGAAGATTAATGCCTAAAATTTATGTCATTTGTTCTTCCATGTAAAAAGTTAAGAGTATTTATTCATTATTTTTTACTAGTTAGAATAACTATAACTAAAAGGGGCCAAGAAAAACAAACAATAATATAGATGTTTTGTGTGATAAATGAGGTTAGAAAATAAAATATTAAATTAATGTATGTTCTAAAGATGTATATACAAAATGTAAGAGTAGAATGTGAACTTGCATTTTTCTTATTAAGAAAAAATGATATTTAGTCATATTACACTTTAAAATGTCTATACTTTGTGGGATTATATTTAAAAATATATTAGAGCTAATATCAAGAGTCGTACTTATTTATCCATCTTTTTTACATCTTATTAGAAGATCATAAGTATTATTAGAGATAATGATATTCTTAGATATTTGTGAAAATAGTTTAAATAATTAAATTTATTTTTTTATCAAAAACAAAACTAATAACTAAGTTAACCATTTTAATACATTACATGTCTACTCATATGATATGGAGTTGAAAAAAAAAAGTGTTATTGTAATAATCCAAAAAAATTGACAAATTTGATACATCTCTGCGACCATCTTGGCAGGAACTTTGTTGCTTTGCTAGCTTTTTTTAAGGTTGAGGGGGTATGAAATGACTGACCAAAATTAAATTAACTTAAAATAAATAACCACAGTGATACCCAAAAAAAAGGGGTGGAAATATTACATCCAAGAGGGCCATATGGGCAATGTCCCTCCAACAAAAAAGGATCCCAACGTTGAAACTTAAACATATAAACATAATGGGCCTAGCCCAAAAAAGACTAAATGTCATTGTTGAAGAAGGCAATTGGTCCTCCTCCCCTATCCTAGCATAGGGTCTAGCTTTGGATCCACTCATGTCCACTCATTCACACATTCTCCTCCTTTGTATCTTTTCCTTCCCATTGTAATGAATTTGCCAAGGTCAAACAGGGAAATCCTTTGGAAGAGGAATGTTAATCAATGGTGTTTGAAGCATTTGACCACCTAGATGGTGGTGAAGCTCAAGCGTGGTTCATTGCAGAGGACCAACTAGGTGGTAAACCATAATGGTGAGGTGGTACAATAGAACCTTGAGGTGATTGGCATTGCTAGGGAGAGTGGCAGCAAGGAGTTGAGAACAACAAGTGTTTGAATGACATTGGGAAGAACTTTGACCCCAACTATGACCTCAAGATGAAAATTGACCACCAGAAATAGAGGTATTTGGTTGAACTCTATCCATCACACACTAAAAATTCCCCCAATGTTGTAACAATTCATGCAAGTGGGCCACCTTATATGCTTGAAATTGTATTTGTAACATCAAGTTATTGCATATGCAAGCTTTAGCATAGACGAATACAACCATCAATTAAGATGTGTTAAATAATTGTGGCATTTCAATTTTTCCAAATAGAAAAAAGCATTTGCAATCTAAAACTATCCCACAACTACAGAAACATAAAAGGAAAAGTAGGGTTATCTCACAGAAGAGTCATATGCGAAGAAATAAAGTGTAAGTGAAAAGGGGTAAAAAAACATGAATCCAAAACCAATAATGGTGCACCCTATGATAGAGCCAAAAAAAATGGAAAAGGGACTTACACTGGACACAAAAAGGGCAACAAAGATCTAGAAGACCCAAGTGGTGTAGCCGAGTTCCTAAAGGAAAGCCCTAGAAAAGAATACACTAGCTAAAATGGGCAATTTTGGGTTCATTCCTAGTTGGCCAATTTGTAATAAATGACAATCTCCAAGAGGAATGGGAGAGTTGCAAATGCCATCTTTGGTTTAGGATTTCAACCATAGGTAAGTGTCATGAAAGTCATAGATAACCATATAACCATGTTTGGTTTGTATATTTGATATGAATTTTTTTAATCCCATCATCAATCCTTCCACATGGAAGTGAGTGTTGCGATGTCAATTTTATGTGGCGATTCTAGTAGCAAAAGAGAAACACGCAGTTAAAAAGTATCTCAGTTATGTCTGGTGAGCCAAAGTTGAACTTAGGCATCCTCTGAGTTGTGAATAAACATATTAGATCTACATAAATGATCATTTAAGGTTTGAATGCCATGCTTGTGAAAATGCAATGCATAAACTTTTGGAATGCATGTCAAAGGTAGGTCTTGCATTTGAGTTAACAATGACCACTACATGTAGTTATAATGTCCCATTTTTATAGTAATCAAGACACTGTAGGAATTACTAGATATGTGTGCAAATTCAATATGAAATGATACTTGATTGGTAGTTCCAAGCACTATGCTAATGCAACTCTATATGAATAGTAATTTCAAATTCATTAATGAATTATAATACAATATGCAATGTAAAATGAAATAAATTAATGCATGTAAGAAATGCAATGTATTACAATGCAATAAAATTTTCCATAAATGGAGATAGACAATATGTATATACATTTACAATAATAATTCTAATGTTACAATGAAATTAAAGCTTACAAGGTCATTACAATATTTTGAATCTTAATGTGATTCTATGGTTGTCTCTAATATGATAGTATAAATCACACACATTCCCTACTAGTTTTCTCTACTGAGTAGTGAATTATATGTTGTTGTTATGTGGCTAATCATAGGAAGTATGTTGTCTCTAATAATAGTTGTAGTGTTTATACAATCTACTTATTTCCTTGAGATGTCCCCAATACAAAGATACAAATATACTCTATATGGTATTGTCCCTTATATGATTTCTATGATGCTTGGACTTGAATATAACAAGGTCATGTTATCAATTGATAATGCTTAATGAGAGTCATAAGTCCACAAGGGAACAAGTATAATATTTATTCTTTAGTTGACCTCCTTCATAGCGATCAACATGAAATATATATATTATATGAATGGGTTTAGTGAATTGTTGCATTTCATTGTTATGTTTAATTTGATCAGTTGGCATCACATTAAGTGGACTAGTTATCAAAAATTTATAACACAATATAATTTAATATTAATCATATAAAATAGTAAAATGATTAAGTGTCAATTAGTATTCATTACTATAGATAATTTAATTAATCATTATCAATGTGATTGATATAAAGCAACTTGTCTCCTTCCTAGTCAATAGGTATGACTATTTATTGCTCTATTATATACATACATGCATGCACACACACATATAGGTCTCTTATTGTTGATGGTTCTAGTGACTAGGCTCTTACCAATCACCATTGGTGTCTTTATAGGAGTCTTCAATAAGTGATATTTCATATAAAATCATCTACTTGCACAATAAATAAATATGGCATGTTATAGTAGTCTTTCCATTGTAGTATACATTGGTTGTCAAAAGACAACTATATGTCACTAGCCATATGGCATGGTTTATTAATGTGGTAATCTTATTAATAATTGGTTTCCAGTAATCAACTATTTCCCTGTAATAAACTTCTAGTGTCTCACTGTGTTCTATGTTGACAATAATCTCAATACCATATGATTCTATAATTATTTTATCCTTATTACAGTATAACTGGTCTTTAACATTATATCATATTGTATATCAGTTTATGTATGCTTGTTAAAAACTAGTAAGAATAAGTTTGAACCTATAATTTAAAGCTAATGTATCATTAATTGATTTGCAATATCTAGGTATATTATGGGGATATTATGGTTTTGTTGGTTGAAATATAAGCCACCTTTGAATCCTCCTCCATTCCAATACAACCATAGATTGGTTACTTCTCAAGCACGCCAAATGCTCTTTGTGACAAAGAGCCCTAAATTTGATCAAGCCTTCTAACTACCAATAAAGTGTGGAAGCCAATACCTTTCCACACTAATTAGTGCAAAGGGTATCTAAAGGAGATGCAATGTTGAAGAAGAACTTTCCAAGCCTAATTACCTAAGACACTTCACACAACCCATTGAACATAAAGGGCTCATCCCTATCTATGAGTGGGAATGAGACCAAATCTATCTAAGTACTTTAAAAAACAACAATATTCTTAGGTGACCTAGTGAAAACCATGTCTCTTTGTGTCATAATCCCGCAATAAATATCATAAAAACATCTCAAGTTTGATGTAGGTTGCTTTGGAGGAAGACCAACAAGAAGAGAAATAAACATGTGTGGTTATAAGAACTTTAGAGAAATTTTGAAACTTCCCAACTAGAGACAATGGCTTGGTTACCCAATAGGCCAATGTTATTTATATTTTAGAGAGTATTACATTCCATTGTTATAGGTTAGCAATTGATAATGCTTAATAAGAGTGATAAGTCCACAAGGGAACAATTATAATCTTTATTCTTCAATTGACCTCCTTCACAGCCAATCAACATGGAATATATAGTTTATATGAATGAGCATAGTAAACTATTGTGCTTCATTGTTATGTTTGTGAACTTGATTAATCAACATCACATTAAGTGGATTGGTTATCAAAAATCAATAATGAAATATGATTTAATATTGATCATATGAAATGGTAAAGCTATTAAGTGTTGATCAATATTTGTTTCTATAGAAAATTTAATTAATCATTATGGATATAATCGATACATAGCAAGTTGTCTCCTTCATGGTCAATAGGTATGACTCTATTTATTGATCTCTCTCTCTCTCTCTCTCTCTCTCTCTCTCTCTCTCTCTCTCTCTCTCTCTCTCTCTCTCTCTCTCTCTCTCTCTCTCTCTCTCTCTCTCTCTCTCTCTCTCTCTCTCTCACACACACACACACACACACACACACACACACACACACACACGCACACGCACACGCACATGCACGTGTGTGTGTGTGGGTGTGCGTGTGCGCGCGCGCGTGTGTGTAAGTTTCTTATTGTTGATGGTTCTAGTGACTAAGCTCTTACCAATTACCATTGTTGTCTTTGTATGAGTTTGCAAGAAGTGATATTTCACATGAAATCATGTACTTGTCTAGTTAGTAAATGTGGTGTATTGTAGTAGTCTTTCCATTGGTAGTATATATTATTGTCAAATGATCAATATATGTCACTATCCATATGATGTGGTTTATTAATGCACCAACATTATTATTAATTCATTTCTAATAGTCAACTATTTCCTTGTGATAAACTTATAGTGTCTCATTGCACTTCATATTGACAATAACCTCAATACCGTACCCTTCTATAATTATTTAATCATTTTTACAAACACCATTAGTCTTTAACATTTTTGATTAAAATGCAAGAAGAAGGTGCTGACCCGCGGTACAAACAACATACACAAATTAATGTTAAACAACATATTAACAACATCTAGTGCCAAACATCCAGAAAAAATAACAACTAATGTCTACCTCTGAAAAAAATAAAAGTATCAATGCAACAAAACTACCAACCATGGTTTGCATTGCTTAAAATCGACATGGGATGAAAAATCATCATACTAGTTGCCTTCTTAAACCAAAAACAAGAACAAAGGTCCTAGGTGAGCCCTTTAAAACTAACAACAACCACTCAGTCACCAAAAGAAAAGAAACAAAGAGGGGGAGACAAACTCATCCTCAAAAGTTCCACAAGCCAACCTTGGGCAATAGGTAGCCAATTCTTCATTCATCCTCATAGCTATAGGTCCACAACCAGCAAAACCATTTGTACAGGTCAACATTCCCAAAAATCTTCCTCCGATTTGCATTCTTCCTTCTCACCTCAATAGCGAAGGGATCCACCTTAATAGAGGAAGGGGGAGGAAAGAGAAAATACATAATCCCAAACCAACAAAAACTATGGGGGAGAACAATCTTCTCCCCACCAGCCTTGCCCACAACACTCCCTTCCACCTCAATAAGGAAGATGGTATGGCAAAAAATCTCAAAACAAGTCATCTACTAAGGGCATCCCACTCTCCACCCAAAGACATAAGGAGAGGGAAAGTTGTTTCCACCACCAGCAAGCCACCACCATAAGAGGTGATAACACAACCTCCGTATGGGCTAAGAACACAAGGGGCAATAACAAAAACAACCCCCAAACCAAAAGGCCTCTAAAGAGATCTAGGGGAGGCAAATATTCATCACCATAGAGAAACTCCAATAGAGGGGAAATCCCCACAAGAGAGATTTTCCATTAACCCAAAACCCCAAAGAGCCAAGGAGGGCCCTTGAAAACTTCCAGTATCTTCCTAACAAAGAAGACCATAAAACAACAAAATTGCTTTGAGAAACTAAGGAGAATGTAACTATAGTCTCCCCATAATAAAAAAAAAATGACAAATGAGGGATATCATTTCCTCAAGAGCAACATCCCAACTGTGTTGCTAGAGAAAAGCCCTCCAAAGTGAGGGAGTCCCACAATCAAAATTATCTTTAACGTTATATCAAATTGTATATTACTTTATATATGATCATTACAAATAATAATAATAAGTTTAAATCTTTAACTTAAACTTAATATATCATTAATCATTTTCCAATATCTAAGTATATTATGGGGATCTTATAGTTATGTTGGTTGAAAGATAAACCATCTCTAAATCCTCCTTCATTCCAACATATCCATAGATTAGTTGCTTCTCAAGCACACCAAATATTATTTGTAACAAAGAGCCCTAGACTTTAACAAGCTTTCTAATGACCAATAAAGTGTGGAAGCCAATACCTTTCCACATTGGTCAGTGTAAGGGGTATCCAGAGGAGATGCAATGCTGAAGAAGAACTTTCTGAGCCTCATTGCCCAAGAAACTTCGCACAATCCATTTAACATAAAGGGCTTGGCCTTGCCTATGAGTGGCAATGAGACTATGTCCACTTGAGTACTTTGACAAGCAACAATAGTCCTAGTCCACCTAGTGAAAACCATATCTCTCCTTGACAGAAGCCCATAAGAAATCTCATAGCAACTTGTGATATTGCTATCAAGATTTAACTGTGTAGTTTTTTAGTCAAACTCATTGACCCGTATTTCATGAGTAGCTATTCAACATGAATCCATCTCTTATGATGATAAATGGAACACTATCACTCATTGGATCTAGGTGAGGCTCATAGAGGTGAAGCATCGAGACTTCCAGGAGGTCACCCATCCTAGTACTACTCCAACTTGAGTGTGCATAGCTATGGAGTTTCCTCCATGGTTAAACCCACTATTCTTGCAATCCCATTTGAAAAACCTTCACCAAGTGATGTGCCTTATGAACCATTTTTATTAGAAATCCCCTTAAGCTTGTCAATTGATAAGTAGGAGATAATTTCTATAGCAAGTCAAATTGCGTTATTGTACTATCATAATTGAACTGTATAGTTTTTTAGTCAAACTCATTGAGCCATATTTCATGAGTAGTGATTCAACATGAATCCATCTTTCAGGATAATAAATGGAACACTTACTAAAAATGTTTCATAAGGCACAACATTTGCTGAAGGTTTTGCAGATGGGGTTGCAAGAAGAGTGGATTTAACTATGGAGGAAACTCTGTAGTTAAGCAGCATCACCTAGATCCAATGAGTGTTAAATGTTCCACTTATTATCATGAGAGACAGATTCATGTTGAATAACTACTAATGAAACATGGGTCAATGAGTCTGACTCAAAAACTACACAGTTAAATCCTAATAGAAATATCATAATTTGACTTGTTGTGGAAATTATGTCCTACTTATCAATTAATGAGCTTAAGGGGCTTTCTAATAAAAATGGTTCATAAGGAATAACACTTGGTGAAGGTTTTGCAAATGGGGTTGCAAGTAGAGTGGGTTCAACCATGGAGGGAAATCCATAGTTAAGTGCACTCAAGCTGTAGTAATACTAGGATGGGTGACCTCCCAAGAAGTCTTGATGCTTCACCTCTATGAGCATCACCTAGATCCAATGAGTGCTAAGTGTTCCATTTATTATCATGAGAGGTGGATTCATGTTGAATCACTACTCATGAAATATAGGTCAATAAGTTTTACTCAAAAACTACATAGCTGAATCATGATAGCAATATCACAATTTGACTTGTTGCAAAAATTATCTCCTACTCTTAGCAACCTCTCAAGTTTGACATAGGTTGGTTTGGAGGAAAACCAATAAGAAGAGAAATAGACATGTGTGGTTGTAAGAACTTTAGAAAAAATTTAAAGCTTCCTAGCTAGAGACAATGATTTGGTTAAACAATAGGCCACCTTTGTTTATATTCTAGAGATAATTGCATTCCACAGTTATGTGGTTGACCCATGAAAGGAAAAAGGGATGCCCCAAAGATGAAAAACTTAGCCATAGTGAATCTATTTCTAGTCATAGTGGAGAATCCATTATGGTGTTGGGAGAAAGGATTGATGGTAATAAAGGGTCTTATATGGTGAGTTGCAAAACTTGAGGCCAAGAAAAAGATTCCAATGGATTGAACAACATCTTGAGAATTCTCTATATCCTCAACAAGGATTATAAATGTTTATTGACAAAATTACCATTAACAAGTTGAACATCTTAGTCTAGGAGTGAAATTCCATGAAACTAACCTGTGGAAATTATAGAGGCTAGCAAACAACCAAATCTATCAACAAGAAGCACATACAAGGATGGTGCAAGAGGGAAGGCTTAACAAGTTGACCTATGCAACCCAAATGTAGAGGAACAATCATCATTAATTGTGATACATGCATTGGCATCTACAGTTAGCATTTTCATAGAGTGAACAAAGTGAGGACCAAAGTAAATGGATTTCAACATAGCTAGAATAATGGATCATTCAATTCAATCATAGGCTTTATCAAAATCAATTTTAAGAAAGATGACATGTCAATTTCTTTGGTAAGCCCATTTCATGCCCTCCATGAAAACAATGATGTTGTCCAGAATAATTCTATATTCTATTGAATCAATCTAATCAGGATGAATAATTTAAGGAAGGATATGACAAATTTTCATAGCAAAAGCCTTGGAAATAATTTTGCAAGACATTGAGAAAGGTAAGTGAATTCTAGTTGTGAATGTCCACATGCTCACCATACTTAGGTATGAATTTGATATTCCCTTCTTTTATGTGTGCTCCTAATGAACCATTTTGTAGAGCTTCAATATATACATGATGAAGGTTGAAACCTTTACAATCCCAAAGGACCTTGTAAAATTTACAAGGGAAGCCATCAAATCCAAGGAATTTTTCATCATCCACGGAGAAATTTATCTCCTTAAGGTTTTGAATAAATAGTAATTGATTGTGAAATATCCTCTAGGAGTTTGACAAGCAATTGGGAATGACTAAGAGGGAGTCTTTTGAGGCTTGTAGACTGGCAGGAGTAGGAGTTTGAATAGTCAAAACTTGCTGGTAGTAATAGAGAAAATCTTAGAGAATATCAGCTAATTCTGTTAAAATTGAGTCACCCTCTCTCTTTCTTTTTATACCTAGAGAGGAATGTCTATGACTTCAATAAAATTAGAACTCTTTACTAGCTCAATCTCCCATTTTAAGCCAGTGAAGACATGCCTTAATGTGATGACCCTTGGTTACATAGTTGTCAACAATTTTTTTCTAATGATGAAGAGTGACAACTTTTTAATGTAAGTCTATTGAAAAGGATGAGTTTCTAAGCTCTTAACTACTACACACAAATCTTTGATGATTTGATCAAGACCAACGATGGAATTGAGATAGTTGTCTCCCATTAAAATATAGTAATTTGATGGTTCAAAGAATAATGCCATTCCACTAAAATATCCAACCATAACATTAAGTGGGAAGAGACTATAAATTCCAAATTCTTTGAATGTGGGGCAAGATAGGTGGATGACCTAGAAGTGAGGTGTTAAAAAAAATCTTTGAATGAGGGGAACATGTCAAGGCAACAAACCACTCAATGAAAAAATTAATGGGAAATTGGTGTATAACAACATGATATTAGAACAAGGTAAAATTATAAAAGGTTTCTCTATCCCAAATGAAAAATAAATGAATAGAGAGCATAAAATAGTCCAGACACTTAAAAACCATGTCAGAGCCAACCCAAAAATTACTCTAGACATGTCAAACTGCATGCAAAAGGAAATGATTGGTATCGAGATTAAAAGGTCTAATTTATGGTACATGTAAAACTGCACCTCACACTCACTAGTTGTTCAACAAAATAGTGAAATGTCATCCTTATCAAAAGCCACCTCTATTGTATTAGAGTTGTCATAGATCACCCATGTGGAAAAAGGAAGTGAATCAATAAGCCACCGCTATGGGTATGCTCTTTCCAATGCATCTTTTGGGGCATATAAATTACTATACCAGAAGAATATTTATCTATTTTTAAAAAGAACCCACCCAACTTTGTGCAAGGGGTCCTCACCAAATGAAATAACTAAATATTACCAGCATGGTGCTAACATTGTAATCACTTCTCCTTTGCTATCTTCATGAGTTGAGGATAACACTAGACTATGAGTCCATATGATGGAGAAAGCCAGAGTAAGCAAAAAACTATCTATCTTAATCTCTTGAATGCAAAAATCCTTAGTTCTAGGAAACCTCAAAAGAACTTTTTGAACTGAGTATTTTCAAGAGAGGTCAATTAGATCATGCTATGAGAGAATGTTTATTGAAAACCATCCTTCATGTCATCCATGTCCCCAGGAGAAGATAAATTTTTATGGAGAAACTATGGACAATGGTGGAAGATTAGATAGAGATCTCCTAACATAACCTATATTTTTCCTAGTCTTACATCTACCATATTGTCTTTCCTAGGAGAGTTGCAAAACTAGTAACACAAGGAGGCCATAGAATCAAATCTGACTAAATCCAATTAAGGGATAAAGTTTTGCAAAACCGGCCCATATAAATGGTGGAAGAGTTCATAGTTGATTACAAATTCCCATAAGAAGCAAGGTTTGAAATGCTCTTTAAGGTGGAGCTACCTTTGGATGCCTCAGAAGGTGAGTTATCCTTGGACGACTAAGTTTAGGTTGACAATTTTTGTTTAGACAAAGGAAATGGATGTTTCTTTCACTTAAATGCTACAAATTTTGAAGAACTTTTGTGGGTTTTGGATGATGAGATGCAACTAACTCCTTTGAGGGTATTTTTCTCCTAGGAGTAGCCAAATGATAGTCCTTAATTTGTTGGTTTAGTAGAATGGTAGAGGAAGCGTGTATTGGGAAATTTCAAATACATGACATGCTAAGAGAAGCATTTCCCACCAATTTAAATGTCAATTGTATCCCTGAGTTCTTTGGAAATATCAATCTTGACACAAAACCTCTTTTGAGGGTGGACACTATAGAAATGCTCTAGATCCAAATAAACTGGTCAACCAAAAGTTTGGGAAATATTTTATAGAAAATGCCAACATAGCAAAGGAAATCAAAGAAAAATGACTCTAGGTGGGACTTAAGCATCTTTTCATCAAAGACCATAAGTCTCAAGACCAAGGTTGTAAAACATGAAAGGAGGTGTGAACAAGCCAAGGGCCATTTTTTAGAACACCCTCTACATGAGAGGGGTTTCCAAAGTGGAAGAGAGAAAAAACTTTGGTCAAATTTTGGACCCCATCTAGGTGGGTCCCATGAAGGATCCATGCTTTGGTGACTCAATCCCACAACACACTTTTAGAAAGAACTCAACCAACAAAATAGGCAATTAAAGTAAATTATTTAATCAATTCAAAAGATTTGTCAAAATCAACCAACAACAAAACAATATTAGGTGTAGCAGAAACCTTACCTTTTGAAATACCTTTAGAACTTTTTTTTTGGTTTTTTTCTCAAAGGTTAGCACTCTAGCTCCAAAAGAAATTGTAGAGATAATAATGGATATAACCATTAAAATTGTCTACTTTTTTTTTTTTTGTAATAAATGCAAAATGAAATTACTAGATAACAAATTATAAGGAAACCCTAAAGGATGCCTAGAAAGATGGGAACGACACACTCTTGTAAATCTCTTTTAGTTTAGATTTCACCTTGAATTTAATATGTGGTGAATGTAGTTTTGTAAATGAGATTGCAAGCAAAGTAGAGTTCTCATACCAAGACAATGACCTCTAAAAATGAGCATTGCCTAAATCATATAATGAGCACTAAGTGTCTCATTCATTCTCATGGGAGAGCTTCTTGTGACCCACTACTCATGAAACATAGGTCAACAAGTTTCACTAAAAATTTAAATACTTACATGTTGATAGCAATATCACAATTTAACTTGCTATGAGAAATATCTCCTACTTATCAAATAATTGATGTGAGATTTTTATTTATTTTTAACACGATATTTTAATACAAGGTTTTTTAAATTTATATTTTTTTTCATGGTAATTTTTTTTTACTAATAAAGAAAAAAGTAAGTACAAGATATAGTCCTCAAATTTCAAAAATATCATGATGATCTATGACAAAAAGAACAACAATTCCTAAACCAAAACCAAAAAAAAATTACAGTTGCAATGCCAACATTTCTTCACGTCACGATTGCAGGTTGTAAGTCTACCTACTAACCCATTACAATTACAATTCAATACAAACAATGGTGTTGAAAGGATTTCAAAATAAGCTAACCTAACTACATCTATGTAGAGTCTTGTGCATTAATGTCCTTGTGTGTTTCTCTAATTTTATATTCCTAAATTCAAAACTTCAATTTTCATAACCATAAAAAAAGGTTTCCCCCTGCTTCCACCCAAAAATCTATGAGAAAATTGGTTGTAGGGAATACTACCAAGTGAGATGTACTCCATGAACATAAAGACCATTTTTGCCAAAACCATGTCACCCAAACCACTAAGAAATGGTTACCTCCATACCAAAATCCTAATTGCAACCACAAATTGTCAAAAAGACGAGACAAGAAAGGAACTTATAAATAAGTTTACCTTTTGAGAAGTTTCTCCAATGATAAAATCTAAACTCATACTTCTAAGGTTTCCCTTGTTATAGTTACATTCCAACAATCCCACCAAAAAGTTCACATTTCCATAGTTGCATTCAAAACATATTAACATTTGAACAAGAAATAAAATACAAGATCACAACAACCAATCCAAAGCCTCATCCACATACATCTAAAGCTAAAGGGATAAAAGGAAGCAATAAAACCCTGCCTCATTGTAAGGCCCTCTTAATGAAGCCCTTGATCCTTGCTTGTGTTATAACATTCACTCTAGCTTATAGTCATTTTTTATCACCTTGGTTTGAAATCTCTTGAGCTCTTAAGTTCTTCACTAAAAAAACTTCATCTTCCTTGGTCCACCCAACCCTATCTTTCATTTGTTTGATGTATTGATCAATAATGTGTTCCATTACCAAAAGCTTCAAGGTGAACCATCCTTTCTTTTCTTCCTCAAACTTTTTATGTCTCTAAGTCTCCATAAATATCCATACAAATGAGGAGTTTTGTACCAAGGATTCTCTCAATGATTGTGGCCCTTTCCCCAAATTAATCTCCTATCTAGGAACTAAAATTGCTAGAATTTCCTCTAGTCCACTTTAGGCTTTTTCTAGAATTAGTTAGTGCATCATAAGTCTCATAATGTTCTTCTTTACCCCCACTTTAGATTTCATGCAAGGATCATGGAATAATTTCTATATTTTTGTCGTAGAAGTTATCCAATTGATGAAAAAATGTCACCTAGTACTAGGATGGGTAACCTTCCAGGAAGCCCTGATGCTTCACCTTTGTGAGCATCACCTAGATCCAATGAGTGTTAAGTATTCCATTTATTCTCATGAGAGATGGATTTATTTTTGAATCACTACTCATGATACATGGTCAATGGATTTGACTCAAAAACCACATGGTTAAATCTTGATAGCAATATCATTACATCAATATTATCAACCCTTTTAATGTGCATGATTCTAAACTCCTCTAGAGTGGCTAGTTCATGATTAATGTTGTGGATGTAGTTTTTTAAATTCCATGTCTCCATTTCACCCTTTATTATGGCATTGATAATAATGAGAGAGTCACCTTCCACATGTAACATAGGTATAACTACCATGTTCTTTAAAGCTCTAATTACCAGCAAGGTTGCTTCAACTTCTGCAACATTGTTAGTGCCATATTGATGTCTTTTCCCCTTAGTGAAAATATATCACCGTTAGTATCTCTAATAATGAAACATGCCCCTGATGACTCCTAGATTCCTTTTGAGACCCCATCAAAGTTGTATTTCCACCATCTTACCCGTGGTTTCTCCCATTGTCCTAAAATTGATGGAGAAGAGGGGATGAGATTAACCCCACCAAACCCATTCACATGTCTTTTTAATTTATATTTACAATAATAAAATTTGTATAATGATATCTTTTTATATTTTATGGAAATTTTTAAATATCTATATATTGATAAATGATGTAACTTTAGGTAAACTTTAATGTGTTTATATACATACATACATATATACAAACATAGTTTCATATATTTTGATACATTTATTTTAATCACTCATATATATTATAATTTCTCAATATCACTCTTATCCACTTAGATATAAGTTTTTATCTACAAAGGTTTATTTTTGTGGTCAAGGACTTTGTGCTTGATTTTTTTGGAAAGAATCAAATTCAAATGTTTGGCTAGTTGTGGCTTTTTTATTTCTCAACCCTAAGCCTAAAAACTACACATTTCTAAAATTTGATGCTAATGCTATCATTTAAATACATTCATTTATCCTCTCTAAACATAGAGTATTAGAGGAGCACTTAAGAGTGAAAATTTGGATTTGGAATGCCCAAAGGGTTATCCATTTTATATGCATCATTCTAAGGCATGTACCTATTTTTTAATCTTCAACCAATTTTCAATAATATGCATTCCACAAGATTAGATCTTGATATGAAGGATAAGAACACGTGACTACATACTAATTATGAACTAATTGAGTTGATCCTAGATAAGCATGAATTTAGGACAAGGTTTGAGGCATTCCATTAACACATCAAAATTTGCAACACAAAAATAGTCAAATTTTATGATCTTTATCACAATTATACATTATTTAGTCAATGAGCTAGCTGACTTCCTCACATTTATTTTTCTAAGATGACAATTATAGTTGTTTGATTTACAACTCTCAATTATCATTAGTTATTCTAGGGTCGTTTATTATTAGCTATTTGTATTTATTTAGTTAACCTAAGTTAATTCAAGCGTATTTTATTTTATATTTTGGTTAACCCATTTACCTTTATTACATTATTTCCCCTTAGGTTTCTCATTCCCAAGATATTTTCTAGATCCACATTCTTTATCTCACATCTTATTTTACATATTATCTTCATATGTCATCTTTTAACCTCATTAAAATATTCTCATTTTAGAATTTACTGTTAGATAACTAAGAGGTGAGAGGTGAATCAGTTATCATTAGGTCCTTAATACCAATTTCAACAACTTGACTACTTAAAATTTCAATATACCAATAAACTATTAGCTTATATCCAAATTAACTTTACCAGTAAACTATTAGCTTATATCAAAAATTAGAGTAATTGATTGTTCACAATATATTTCATATATCGAATTGCAACAATAAACATCATATTAACATGAAATATCATGCAACACAATCATCCACACATTTTTCCACTGATATTTTTGATGTAGAAACCTTGTTAAGGGAAAAAACACCTAGATTTGTTAATCCAAAATTTTCACTCTTCTGAAGTGAGCTTAGTTAGGAGCCAACATTGTTAAAGGTTACATGCACATTGTTAGATGTGATATGGTTAAGGGATTTACACCAAAGATCATGTAGACCTTATCACTCCTCAATGGAGTGGCATAATCTAAAGGGCTTGCAAACATTCAATGGAATATCACCTTAAAAAGGATTTGCAAAATCCACTCAATTAAGAGATTTTATGTTGTAATTATTAGAGAGTAATAATTAAATAATCTAATAAATACTGCAATTACCTTTATTGTTTTAGATCTCTATTTTTTCTCATCCTTTTTCCTTTATTCCTCTTTGGCTAATCCAATCACACACATCAACCTCACACTTCTTCTATTGGATTCACAATGTTGTTATGCTCAGTGACCTTTGGCTATCAACTTCAATAATAATTTGATCATCATCTATGACCATCTCACTCATCTCTTAAATATATATATTATTGCTACTTAACCAAATTCTCCAATGTTTTATCACAATCATAACCATTTGATCATCTTCCAACTTGGATTCATTAAATCTAGGCAATCAGTCAACGCAATTTATCCTCAAACTTTGAACTCCTCTTTTTGATCATTAAATCTCCTCCATCACATTATAAATAACTTGAAATATTAATAAATTCTCTCATTTACTTCATCCTTATCTTAGAAACTTCTTGATCAATCCATATTTTCATCAAATGTTGGCCTCAAATTGATTCTTTAGGAAACTATTCATCTCTTCCCTACTCGATGAATACCACACTTGCTCTATCAATACTACACTCGACCAATACTAAGCTTAGTTAATACTATACTTACTCAATTAGCATTGTTCATTATTTGTTCACTTAACATATGCTAGGTTAATATTGTGATATCTCAATAACTATTACTACTTCATTTCCCAACCTCAATCTAGCTCAGTGCAACTCCCTATTTCTTTATCTTTACACTCCATAACTTTTTCTTCATTAATAACCAAAGTAACTTGCATGTGCATCATCTCAACACTTAATCAAATCATTATTATCTTGTCAAAGTATAACTCATTAAGTACCCATTGAAATTTACATATTCATCAATACTTTCTTCTATTGCATTTTCTCCTTCATCATTCAATCATCATTATCTCAATAAATCTCTTCCTTAACTAAAGCTACATCCTTAACATGATATGGCATCTTACTTATTAGCATAATATCTTATCTTATCAGGCTGAACATCAATAAAAATATAACAATTAATCTAACTTTTCCACATACGATTTTCTTTTTCTTCAATATAATCAATCAATGCTAATAATCTTCCCCTTTGGCATTGATGAAAATAGATTATGAAACAAATTGTGCAATACCAGACAAAAGCATCTGCATGGCAACATATTAGTTCTTTTTAACTGGATCTTCATTAGGTTCTTTGCTTAGTTGTGCAACTTTTAACTCCATTCATATTATTCTATTTTACTTATTCCCCCCCTTGATTCATCATATATACATCATGTTCCCAAATACATACACTCCTAGACAATCTCTCCCCTTGTGTAACATATTTCATGTACATATCTCCTCTTTGTGTTCTCAGACATGTATACATACGCTCCCCCTATAATCATCATCTCTTCTCAGTAATCTCTCCCCCTTTAACAACAATGCTAAAGGTAACTCTATAAAACATTCAGCTAGAAGCTTATAAAACATTATAGTTATACCTTGTACCTTACACGTAATGGTCATTTCTTTTCATTACATCCTTTTCACAACTTTGGGACAATTCATATAGAGTGAACTCTTACTACATCAACTCAATAAAGATATTATGATAAACCATGAATTGATGTAACATCCATCTTCACTTAGTGAACATAGGATATGGGAATGATCCCTAATTTACCTCTTAGATATTCAAATGCATTCTTAGGCAACGTCTTGGTGAATATATCCACAATCTATTCTTTAGACCTCACATATTCCAATCTTACTCATTTTTCTTGAACTTGTTTTCTCAAATAGTGATACTTAATAGATCAATGCTTTGTCTTTGCATGTATCACCATATTCTTTGATATTTTAGTAGCACTAATGTTGTCACAATAGATTGTTATAGGATTTGTGACCTCCTCTTGCATACCTTCCAACATTTTTTTTATCCATACAATATTTGAGCAATTGATTGTAACGACAACATATTCAGCTTCAGTAGTGGACCATGAGATACAAGTCTGCTTCTTGCTTATCCATGTCACATGCCTTTCTTCTAAAAAGAAATATCCTCTACTAGTACTCTTCTATCATCAACTTTTCCTTCCCAATCAACATCAATGTAGACTCTCAACTCAAAATATCCATTTTTCTTGTACCATAACCCATAATCTTTATTTCCTTTCAGATTCTAAAGGTTCTTTTCATTGTAGTTATGTGTGTATCCTTAAATTTACTTGAAAACATTTCTACTATTCTAACTACAAGTGAAATTTCATAATTTCTATGAACTACATATTGCAACTTCCCAATCATAGATCTATACAATGTTCATTCACTTCTACCAAGTTACTCTTGTTGGAAATGCAATTAATAACTGAGAGGGGAGAGGTGAATCAGTTACCACAAAAAAAATTCCAAGTTCCTTAGATATCAATACAAACTTCTCACTTAGTAAAATAAATTATTGCCTTTCTTGGTTAGAACTAGTATTCACTAAAACTTGGTTAACAAAGCAGTCTTAACATATTAATGTGTATTAACTTTTGGTACCTTAGTTGCAAAAACATAAAACATAAAGAAAATAAGATGAACACATGAGACACCAATATTTAACATGGAAATCTAATTTGGGAAAGCCACCAGTACAACAAGTTACAACTTTTCACTCTTCTGAAGTGAGTCCTATTAGGAGCCAAACCTGTTAAAGGTTACAAAGCACACGGTTAAGTGTGACCTTGTTAGAAGGTTTGAATCACTCTATTAGGAGTGGCCTTGTTAGAATTCTTCAGACACTTCAATTTGAAATACCACCTTGTTAGAGGGCTTACAAAATAATTGCTAAGCCAACTCTGTTAAGAGACTTCTTCGTTGCTACAATTGTTAGAGAATAACAATGATTGACTTGATATTGAAGCAACTAACTTTGCAAATTCAGATCATTGTTCTGGTTTATCCTCTTGATCCTTCCTAATTAGAATAATCTTTGTAGCTCCTCAGATGTTTTGTCCTTAATCATATATTTTGCTTATTTCGCTTCTTTCACATTGTTCCCAATTGCTTAATTCAATCCACAACTTGACCTTTCATATATATGAAACTCAATGTCCAGTCGACTTGAATACCCTTCCATACAAGAATTTAACATCCATTTAGTCATCTTGTATTAACAAATTAATTAACAAAAGTAATCTGCTAATAGTTGGCTAACACTAAAATGAGTCAGTTAATACTAAATTCCTTTGATAACCAACTAAACTCAGTTAATACTAACTCTCTTCATTGAGTGACTGGGCTTAGTTGGCACTAACTTCCTTCATTGACCAACCAAGCTTAGTTAACACTGACTTCTCCTCGACTGATACTAGAATCTCCTTTGGTGCTCAATTGAGCTACACTTATACTATGCTCAGTTAAAGCTTGACATTTGTGTAACATCAATGACAATATACAATTAAATAATTGTTTTCAACAATCTCCCTCTTTGGCATTGATGACAACACAACATGTCATTATGCAAAGAAAATTTTTAGAGAGACATAATGATTTATAAAATTTTATAATATCCTTAGTTTCATTCCAATTCTTCATCCATGAGAACTCCCTCTAAGATTCTCCTTCTATCACCTTATCTTCAAACTTTGTCAAACTCTCCCTCTTGCTCTTATACAAATCTCTCCCTTTGATTATTTTCTTTGACATGACATCAATCTCTCCCTCTTTGAAATAAAATGCCAAAGACTTTATACAAGGAATTTTTAATGTACTTGATGTATTGATTCATATGCAATGTGCTCTGTCAATCTTGCATTAACTTGATAGTTCTTTAGTGAAGCTTAGTTGATGCATCATTACTTTGTACTCTAGTGAGTATTAGATAGGGGAATGAACCCTAGCTTACCTCTTAGATACAAAAATTCATCCTTAGGTAATGGCTTGGTGAATATGTATGTAGCCTGCTCCTTGGTGTTCATATATTCCAATCTCGCCTATTTGTCTTGAACTAATTCCCTCAAAAAATGACACTTGATTGCAATGTGTTTTGTCTTAGTATGAATCATAGGGTTCTTGGATATATTGATTACACTTGTGTTATAATAATAGATAACTATTGGTTCCTTGATTTCATCCTTCATTCCTGACAACAATTGCTTGATCCAAATTATGTTAGAACAATCAACTACTGCAACAAGATATTATGCTTCTATTGTAGACTAAGAGATGCAATTCTTCTTCTTGCTTGTCCATGACACAACCTTTTTCGAAGAAAGAATGCTCCTCCACTAGTGCTTTTTCTATCATCAATGCTTCTAGCCAATCTGCATTAGTAAAGGATTTCAACTCAAAGTTTCCTCCTTTCTTGTATCGTAAACCATAGTCTTAAGTGCCTTTCAGACATCTCATAATTCTCTTGACTGCCATCATATAATTTTCTTTAGGATTTGCAAAAAATCTTGCAGCTATACCTACTATTAATGTAATATCAAGCCTTGTGTGTACCACATACTAAAGTTTCCCAATCAGGTAGTCTGATTTACCTCCTTTGAATCATCATTCTTAGATAGTTTGTGTCTGGTAGACATAGGTGTTCCAACTAGTTTGGAGTCTTCCATTCCAAAGGGCTTCAATATTTCCTCGATGTACTTTGATTGAGTAATGTAGATGCCATCCTTCATTTGATGAACTTGTAAACCAACAAATAATTTTATCTCTCCAAACATTGATATTTCAAATTCTTTCTTCATTCCTTTAGAGAATTATTTACATAAGTCATCATGTCTTGTGACTAAAACATCATCTATAAATATTTTTGCTAGCAATATCTTTTTATGTGGTCCTTCTTTGATATACAAACTATTATTATCATTTGTTCTTTGAAAACAAATCCCTACCACATATCTATGTAGCCTTTCATACCATGCTCTAGGAGCTTGTTTTAGACCCTATTAGGCTTTGTATAGTTTGAATACCACGTCTCTTTTATTTGGATCAATAAAACCTTTAGCCTATTTAATGTAGACTTCTTCCTCTAGAATTCCATTCAAGAAAGATGATTTTACATCCATTTGATACAATTTGAATCCTTTATGTGCAACATAAGCAAGTAGTGCTTTGACTCCTTCAAGTCTTGCAATAGGAGTAAATGTTTCTTCATAGTCAATACCTTCTTCTTGAGCATATCCTTTACACACTAGCCTTGCCATGTTTTTTGATACTTCACCTTTTTCATTTAATTTGTTTCTAGAAATCTACTTTTTACTAATATATATTTTTGTCCTTAGGTGTAGGAACAAGAGTCCAGGTATTGTTCCTTTCAATTTTCTCAATTTTTTCATTCATTGTCTCTATCAAACTTTCATTATTCAAAGCATCTTTTATAATTCTAGGCTCAAATTCACTAAGAAAACATGTGCCTTTTAGTTTGTTCCTTGTTAGTATGCCTCATGTTTGATCTCCAATTATTTGTTTATGTGCATGATGCCTTCTGACATATTTGACAAGTACAGGTTCCTTCCTTCTAGATTTTGGACTTGTTTCACTTGGTTCACCATGTTCAATGACTATGAAATTTTGATCTTTTCTCAGGTTCCACTATCTGAGACTTAGTTCCCTTTGTCTATGACTCAGGTTCCTCTATTTGTGACTTAGTTTGAACTATTTGTAGCTTGGGTTGCACTAGTTTCAACTTGGTTTGCACTATAGACATAGGTGACTCAGGTGGTATAATCTATTGTCACCCAACCACATTTGCTTGTAACTTGGGTAAAGTCTTAGGCACATAGTAACCAAAGTTTTTGTAGTCTTTAGGTGCCTCATTGCCTCATTCTTCATTCTTTTCTACAAACTCATCAATTTTCACATGTACACTTTACATAACCTTGTGAGTAGCAAGATTTAAACATATATATGTTTTCCTCTTGTTGGAGTAGCCTAGGAATATGCCTTCATCACTTTTTGCATCAAAATTTCTTTTTATTGCCTCTTTCAAGATATAAAATTTTCTTCCAAATACTTTGAAATAATAGACATTAAATTTATAGCCATATCATAATTCATAAGGTGTTTGATTTGCACCTTTCTTTAGTTGAACTTGGTTCATGGTGTGAACTATTGTGCTGATTTCTTTTTTCTAGTATTTGGTTGCAACATTCTTCTCTATCATCAATGTTCTTGCACAATCCATGATGGATCTATTTCTTCTATCAACTATGCCATTCTATTGAGGTGTACTAGGTTCAAATAGTTGTCTTCTGATCTCTCTTTTATTACAAAACTCATTGAATTCATTAGAGATTAATTAACCTCATCTATTTGACCTTAGGCATATTAGATTCTCCCTTGTTTCTTTTTCAACTCTAGCTAGATACCATTTGAATTTTTGAAAATCTCTAGATTTATCTTTTAGGAACACCACTATCATTATCCTAGAATAGTCATCAATAGAAAAGATGAAATATTTATCTCCATTGTAGCTCTCTGTACCTATTGGTCCACAAAGATCTGCATGAACTAGTTCCAAGACTTCTTCTGTATAGCAATTCTTACTTTTGAAACTACCTTTGCCCATTTTTCCAATTTGACATTGTTTGCACCCTACCATATTAGGTTTCTTTAGATTTGGAATACCTCTTACTCTTTTGTTATTGCTTATGGTAACTAGGTTATCAAAGTTTACATGACACATTATTTTATGCCATAGCCAAATTTCCTCTACTTTTTCCAAAAAACATGAATGTATTAGTAATATCTAGATAGAATATATTACCTTTAGTCTGACTACTTGTCCCTACTAGATTTCCTTTGCTATCCAGTAGCTTGGCTTTCCCATTCATGAATTCTACATTGTACCCAATGTTGTTTAGTTGTGCCACACTTAGATGATTGTGCCTTAGTCCTTCAACCTAGTAGGCATTATCACATTTGATTCCATTAGTTAATGCAATGCATCCATTTTACTTTCACATAACATGGTTCTTTATTTCCAAATCTAACACTTCCACCATCATAATGTTCCAAGTGTTTAAACTTAGTTTTATCACCAATCATGTGATAAAAATAACCACTATCTATTATCCATGTGTTATTCTTGCTGACATGAGAAATAAGTGCCATCTTTTCATTTTCTCCACTATTTGATTCATCCTTAATAGCAATACATACCATTTCATCTTCATCTTTATCATCATTGTCATAATCATTAGTAATGTAACAAGATTTCTTACCTTTGTCTTTGCAGTCTTTGTAGCTCTTGAAGTCTTTCTTGCCTTTGAACTTATTGAATTTTATGTCATCTTTGTTTTCTTTTTTTGGGCACCTTGCAACAATGTGACCAACCTATTCACAAGAGAAACAAATCAATGGCATTTTACCTTTTATCTACCTTTTCCTTTTGGTAACCTTCTTGCAAGTAGGGATTGAAGAGCTTTAAGGTCATCCTTGGAATCATCATCTTCTTCACTATTAATCTATTTGCCTTTTGAGTTTCCTCCCTTTCTACCAAGAGTTAGTTTGGCTTTGAATGTAAATTCTATGTTGGTAGTATTAGGAAGATATTTATCGAAGTTATCCAACTCAAAAGCAGTCAATATTCCCACTAGTGCATCCAAAGTTATATCATTTTTAGGATCACATCTCATCTCTTGAAAAACTAGAAATCTAATTGCATAAATAGGAAAAAGAGTTCTTAATACTTTGCTGACATTGTTGTATCGTCTATTTTTCCTCCAATAGATCTTAATGTACTTACACTTGCTTTTGATTCTTTCAATGTATTTTGCAATGTTTTTATCTTCTTTCATCTTCATTTTATCAAAGTGGCCTCTTAGACTTTCTACTTTAGCTCTTTTCACATTATCATCTCCTCCATAGATCTTCTCTAGTTTATTCCACATGTCATAGGTAGTAGGGAAATCTCTAACTTCATCAAGTTCAAAATAGTTGAGAGATGAAGCAATATCAATCATCACTGTATTATAATTCTTCATATCCACCATCTGATCCATAGTTAAAGGCTTTGGTGGTGCCATTTCCTAGTTCAATAAGAAGTGTTGACATGTATCTCTAATAGTTCCCAGATGTAGCTTCATTAGTTCCCACTATGCTGAAAAGTTATCTCGATTAAGCTTAGGAATCTCTCTTCTATAAGATATCTTGATATTTATCTTAGGTCTTTGAAACCTTTTTTGTAAGCACCAACAACTTTGATACCAATTGCTGGAAGTAAAATGAGTAACTAAGAGGGGAGGGGTGAATCACTTACCAAAAAAATAATTCCAAGTCCCTTAGATGTCAATACAAACTTCTCACTTAGTAAACCAAATCCTTTCTCTGCTCAATTAGAACTAGATATTCAATGAAACTCAGTTTATAAAGTTGTCTTAATATATTAATGTGCATTAACCTTTGGTAACATAGTTTTAGAAACATAAAGTATTGAGAAAATAACATGAACAAATGAGACATCAAGATTTAACATGGAAACCTAATTTGGGAAAACCACTAATGCAACTAGTTACGACTTTTCACTCTTTTGAAGTGAGCCTTGTTAGGAGCCAACCCTATTAAAGATTACAAAACACATGGTTAATTATGACCTTGTTAGATGATTTGAATCGCCCTATTAGGAGTGGCCTTGTTAGAGGTATTCTAATACTTCAATCATAAATGCCACCTTGTTAGAGGATTTAAAAAATGATTGTTAAGCCAACTTTGTTAAGAGATTTCTTTACTACTAAAATTGTTAGAGTAACAATGATTGAGCTGATTTTGAAGCAACTAACTTTGTAGATTCAGATCATTGTTCCAGTTTATCCTCTTGATCCTTTCTTATCAGAATATTATTTTTAGTTCCTCATATGTTCTATCCTTCTTATTTTTCTTCTTTCACGTTGTCCCTAATTGCTTTATTCAATCCACAACTTAACCTTTCATATATATGAAACTCAATGTCGAGTCAAATTGAATATCCTTCCATACAAATATTTAACATCCATTTAGTCAACTTGTATTAACCAATTAATTAACAAAAGTAATCTACTAACAGTTAGCTAACACTAAAATGAGTCACTCGGTTAATACTAATTCCTTTAATAATTGACTAAACTTGGTTAATACTAACTGTCATCATTGACTAACTAAGCTTAGTTAACACTAAATTCCTTAATTGATTGACTGGGCTTGGTTGACACTAACTTCTACTCGGCTGATACTAGAACCTCCTTTAGTGCCCTACTGAGCTTGACTTATACTGTGCACGGTTAAAGCTTGACATTTGTGTAACATCAATGACAATATACAATTGAATAATTATTTTCAACAACTCTTCCTTAGAAATTTTGTACCCATTGGTGTACCTATTGGCCTTGACTCTTTCATAAATTTTTTTTTTTTGACTATATGCTTGATGTATTTTGAGTAAGTAATGTATAGTCCACCTTTAACTTGTTGAACTTGTAAACCAACATATTATTTTATCTCATGAAACGTTTATGTTTTAAATTCTTTCCTCATTTCATCATCAAATGACTTACACATTAAATTCATTTCCTTCAAATATAATGTCATCAACAAAAACCTCATCTATTAAGACCTTACCTTTAGTTTCACTTTTCAAGCATACATTATTGTTGTCACTAGTTCTAACAAAACTACTAATCATATAGAAATCTAATATTTCGTACCATGCTTGGGGTGCCTGCTTTAGTCCATACAAAGCTTTGTGTAGTTTACATACCATGTTCCTTTGATATGGATCAACAAATCCTTCAAGTTGTTCAATGTACACCTATTCCTCTAGAATTTCATTAAAAAATACACACTTGACATCCATTCGATAGACCTTGAATCTTTTGTATGATACATATGCAAGTAGTATTGTCAATCCTTCCAATCTTGGAATAGGTGAAAATGTTTCTCCATAGTCAATTCCTTTTTCTTGAGCATAACCTTCACATACTAATCTTGATTAGTTTCTTACAACTTCTCCATTTTTATTCAACTTATCCTTGAAAATCTATTTTTTTCCAATCACATTCTTGTCCCTGGTTCTCAGTACTAATGTCCACGTGTTATTCTTCTCAATCTTCTCAATGTCTTCATTCATTGCATTAATCCAATCTTCATTTTGAAGTGCATCTTTGACTTTTCTAAGCTCAAACTCAGAAGTCAAGCATGCATTATCTCTTAAGTAACTTCTTATCATAACTTCAACATTCTTATCTTCAATTATTTGACTATGTAAATGGTGCTTCCTTAAATATTTTGCTAAAATAGGTTCTGTTAGAAAGTACAGTCAACCAAGATAATTGAGAGGGGGGTGGATAAGCTATCAGATCAATACAACTTTTATCAACCTTATTAAATTTTAAACATGTAATCAATATAAATGAAAACCATAAGAAGATACACATACACAATAACTCAACATATGTTGACTAGGGAAACCCTTGATGAGAGGGAAAACCCTAGTGCAGATGGTACCTGTTGGCTCCTGATTTAACAGATTTAAGAATAACCAAGAAACCAGACCAATACATCTAAGGCTAGCAAATTCCTATGATGGATGCACTTGACTGCAATCTTGGGCCAACTATAAGGATAGACCCTCCTTCTACTCTAGGCTCTACAAAACCTAGGTTGGTGTACCTTAGATTCACTTATATGGTACCAATGCTAAAACATACACTTGAATCTTGACAAAGCAGATAAAAATCCTAAATCTTCTAACACTTATGTAGAGATCTCAGACATGGAATAGCTAATAACATGGCCAAAGAAATTTCTAAGCTAAGTGAGGGCATCACATTTCAGTCCTTCAACATTTAAAGGGAAAAACATTTGATTAATGTTGTTGATTTCAACATAAACCCCAAATATGCAGTAGTAAGAACAAGTTGATCTTATAGTTGATTAGTGCCTTATCCATTGGGCACAAGCTAAGTCAAAACACACACATGGATACTTGAGATATATGAGCAGGTATCCATGTGTGTGTTTTGACTTAGCTTGTGCCCAATGGATAAGGCATTGATCAGCTACAAGATCAACTTGTTCTTATATCTCAAGTATCAATGTATATGTTTTGACTTAACTTGTTCCCAATGGATAAGGCACTGATCAACTATAGGATCAACTTGTTCTTATTGCTGCATATTTGGGGTTTTTGTTGAAATCAACATCATTAATCAAATGTTTTTCCCTTTAAATGTTGAAGGACTGAAATGTGATTCCCTCACTTAGCTTAGCGATTTCTTTGGCCATGTTATTAGCTATTCCATGTCTAAGATCTCTACATAAGTGTTAGAAGATTTAGGGTTTTTATCTACTTTTTCAAGATTCAAGTGTATGTTTTAGCACTGGTACAATATAAGTGAATCTGAGGTACACCCACCTGGGTTTTGCAGAGCTTGTAGTAGAAGAAGGGTCTAATCTTATAGTTGGCCCAAGATAGATGTCAAGTGCATCCATCATGGGAATTTTCTAGCCTTAGATGTATTACTCTGATTTCTTGGTTATTCTTAAATCTGTTAAATTAAGAGCCAACAAAATGGTGACTCTATTGGGGAAGTATTGAATCTGAAAGAGAGATTTAATACGATTGAAAGAAAGGCATGTGCAAATTTTTCTATAGTAGCAAGGTTGTGAAGTGTTTTCCATTTCTTTGCTGAATATTCATGTCTCCTAGTGATGTTTTATCCATTTGCAATAGTAATTTTAAGGTTGAGTGTAAATTGTATTACTAAGAGGTTTTATCTTCAATCAATTCAACTAGTCTTGGTTTTCAAAGTACTACTATAAATTTAGAGTTAGAATTGTTCAAAGGTGTTTTCTCTCTTCGAAGTGTTTGATGATTTGCAAGTCCCATAAGTTGAAAGTTTAGTTCAGATTTTTCATGTTATAAATCATGTTATAAATCTTTCTCACAATTGTAAGTGGTGACTCTCTAACAAGATCTCTATACCAGTGTGAATTGGTTCTATATAAATGTTTTCAAGAGCTTTCAACTAAATTCTATAGATCTAAAAGTTATTTTAAGGTGTAAACAATAAGAAAGAATATACAGGTTCTTGATTGATAAGTTTTGATGTGTTGTATGTGATCTATTGCCATAAGAATTTTGAATGTTTTTGATTAGGAAAACAGGTTTTATAGGGATCCTGAAACCCAAAGTTTTACAGCATTAAACAACTTAAAGCATAAAAGTCAAAAAAAACAAAAACAACGTTAAAAGGCCAGAAACAAAAAGGCCCGAATCTAGGGAAACAAAGGTCAGGAACAAAGCCTGGCGGGCAGACTAGTGTCCCTTCATCTCCATTGCCTGCAGGATTTTTGCAGCATCGCTTTCCTTCTGGATGGCCTCCTCCTCCTGGGTCGCGGGGGGGGGGGGGAATGCATTTGGTCCCCCTGGCTTTCCTGGATTCCAGTCTCTTTCTGAGGATCCTCCCGGCTGGTTCCGTTCTCTGTACTCTGCTCCACATTCCCCACAAGACCGACATTGGTCAGATAGTCCCCCAGATTAACAATGTTTTCATTCAAGGTATGGAGGGTATCTACAATCTATTTAGTCACAACCCGATGGACAGAATCCAGCCTTTGGACCTTCTGCTCGAGCCGGGAGATTCTGTCCTCCTAATTGTCACTGGGGTCCTTGCTTCTGTCTTTTTCCTGGCTGCCCACCTGGTCTTTACTACCTCTGGCCTCATGATCCTTGACTTCCCCCCTGTTATTGGTCTGGTTGGACTAGTCCTTCAGAGTCTCAATTTCCTGAAAAAAGCCACTTAATGGAGCGAAAATTGTCAATCAGGCTGTTCTTTGCATTGTTGAGGAAGTTGAAACCTATTTCACGGGCATTGTTAGAGAGAACCAGAATAAGAATTTTGAATGTTAAAATGAATCAAAATGGTGATTTAATTTTGTTCTCCTCAAGGAGATGGTGGCTCTACAAGGACTTGATCAGTAGTATGAAGAATTAAAGTTTGTACCTATGCCAACCAGCAGATTAAGTTTGCAAGCATCAACACTCAAGGTATTTTTCCACTTTCATGTGATTTCCTTTCCATGAAAGTAAGTTCTACAAAAGATTCTCCGTCAAATGGTATCTCTAGCACTAAATAGGAGAGTGGTTTGATATATCTCAACATACTTTGTGAAAGATTGAGTTAGCAAGTGTTTTATTATTTTGACGTATGTTCGAAGTTTTGAATTGGTAGAAAAGTTTTTAGATTTGTTGCAAATAATAAATTATGAAAGTGAATTTGGTGAATGAGTTTCAAGTTGTAAGAAATGGAAAATTTCTTTTCACTTGATATGTAGTCCATGGTAAGAATTGTAGATCTATTTCTGCAAAGAGATACATGCCATTAATTTTTGATGGCATTCATGGTTTCTTGAATCCTATGTTGTATGATGTTAGAAAGTATTTGCCTAAGTTTGATGGGAACCATGAAAATTTAGCCAGTCATCATGCTTAGATGTACAGTGACTTGATTGGTGATTTTGAAATTCCTCATGAAGATGTGCATATGAAGTTGTTTGTTCAAACTTTAGAAGGTGATGCTAGAGATTGGTATTCCTTTCTACCGACATTTTCTATTTCATCTTGGGATGAATTACTTTCAGCCTCCATGAAGCAATTTAGGGAAAGAGTAAGAATCTCTAATTATTTTGAGAAGTCCTTGAAGATTGAAATTAGGAATGGTGAATTAGTTCTTGAATTTAATATTAGATTTGCAAAAGTTTTAAATGAGATTCCTGAAAGTTGTAAGCCGGATGATCAAGTATGTCTAGTGGTTTATCTTGACACATGTGACGAGAAGATGAGTTATCTATTAAGAGATAAAGAGTCTGAGACTTTGCATCAGGCATTCATGACAACGATAGAGATTGAAAATAATTTAAAGTATGGCTTAACTAAGAGTCACTTTTCTAGGAATGTTTGCTGGTAAGACAAGGTTCAAAGGAAGAATCAATTTGATAAAGAGTGTTTGATTTCAGATCAGAAAATAGTATCACAACAATAGATGACAGAGGTGGATTCACTTGATCAGTTAGATATGCAATATACGAATTCAATTGTTTCTTCTCCTATTGATGATTTGTGTTATGTTGAAAACATAATTGATCATGAAGTTTAAAGATGTTCATCTTAGTATGAGGATGAAGAAGCTGGAAATTGTGTTTCAAGTGATGTGAACATTGTTGCTGATCTAACATATTATGAAGAAGCATCATGTGAAGACAATGATGAAATTTGTTACTTGAGTCAAGAGGAAGACAATGATAATACATGTTCGTCTTCATATGAATATGATGTGAATTGGGAAGAAGAAAGCAATGATGAAAGTGAGTACTCTTATGCTAGTAAAGGTATGATTTCTTTTTCTAAATCTGAAAGTGAAGTTCCATTTTAGAATTATGCAAGTCAGCTTAAGATTGAAAGTTGTGAAGAAGAGTTGTCTATACAATATGAGGACAACGAGATTATTTATAAGGATGGACTACATAATTGTGTAGATGAATGTCTTGAAGATGTATGTAGTAGTAACTAGCAATATGCAAAAGATTCTAAGATTTATGCATCAACACTTATTGGTAGGATAAATGATGATGGGTTTGCAAGACATTTGAGTCATCTTAGAGAAGACAATGGAAGTAATATTGATTTATATTCTACATGCTTTGGTGATTGAGTGGATGGTGTGTCTTCTTGTCATGATTCTGATTTCTCTTCTTCATATGTTGAAAGTGTACATGAAAATGATGTTAGAAATGGTTTCAAAGGTTTCAAAAATCCATTGTATGGTGAAGAACTTGATGTTGATCAACACATCACTTGTCATAATGTCCACAAAGGAGCTTTGCATGGAGTTATCAACCAACTTTTTTAAGAGATCATGGAATGTTCAGATTTAGTTGAGGATGATCTTAATGATGATACATTGTCTTATTGCTATAAGAGATCAGATTATTTTTCTTTCATATGTGATAGTGATTATGATGATGAGGTTGCATCTCATGAGATTGATAATAAGGTGTTTGATGAAATTGTTGTTGAAAATCAGCATGTACCTTGTAGCAAGTTTTATGATGAATACTCTAATGTGATACTAATTCGTTTGCTTATTTCAAAGAGTCATTAGAAGATTGTGGATTAGTTTCAAATTCTGACATTGATGACATTGGTGAGTACAAATCTTCTTTCTCATTCGAATACCATCTGGTTATGCATAAGGCTACACAATTTCAAGGTATGTGTGATCTTTTTCCCCAAGTTGAGTATGAAGCCTTTATATTCAAAACTGATAGCATGAATGATTCATTTGATGAAGAAGAGTTTTAGTTTAAGTCTGATATTTTTGAGCATGTTGATTAGAACTTTCATAATGAGCAAGTTGTTGAGAATGATCATATTTTTTATATGCATTATGAAAGTGAAGTTGTAGATTCAATTTTGCCAAGAGAGTTGATTCATAATGCTAACCTGATTGGTGAAATTGATAGAAGAAATATTTTCGGCTTACCTCATGAAATTTCAAATGAAAATAAGATTTATGATAGAGGTAAAAGTTTTTGTTGAATTTTGGTGGCCCGGCGCTATCGTTTGTACAATTTAGGACTAGTTGTTTCTTGCTTTCAATGAAAGTTGTTCGAGAGAAGTTTTTCTTGTCAAGTGTGTGGTCCACTTCTTTCAAAAATGAATCCTTGCCATGTCGACAAGGGACATACATCCCTAGACAAAGTCACTATTGGGACTCAAAATTGAAGCCTTGATTTTGAGTACCATCCTAAAAATCATGCCCTATAAGCGCTTTTTGATGCATGTGTACTTGACTATACTTGTGAGGCCTAAGAGGTGTTTAGTGTTTCTAACACCTTGCATTTAGTATATCCACTCATCCCATGAAGATAGATTACCAGTCTGAGTCATTCTGTGAAGTCCTATTTTGAGCAATGTCCAAATCTGCATTTTTGCCCAAGTGTCAAATAATGACAGGAGGCCAAGTTTTCATTTGAATATCTTGCACCCAATAATGTTTCATGACTCACCACTTTGGGAGTGTTTAGTATCCATACTAGAGAAGATATATTTTAGATTTTGAGTCATTTTGATATTTTGACCAGGTTTTGGATCCCTCAAAGCTGATCATTTATTGTTGTCATGCTGATGGAAATTGTTCAAAATTCTAGGAGGCCCTATTTGACTTGTTATAACTTTGACCCAGTTGACCAAAATGAGAAAATTCCTTTTGCATTACATTCTAGAGGTTAGAGACTTGCTATTTTCAATTTTAAGCTTATGAAAAATCTGTTTGATTAGTTTTTGAACATGATTCCAAAAGTAATTTGTAAAGTTTTACTAGTGTCAAAAATTGTAGATTGGTCAGTACCCTTGTTCGGGATGTCATAACCCTGAATCCATGTTAGGTGCGATTGAATGGATTATACTGTTGTGTTCTACTCTAAAAATTCTTTAAGTGTGCGAGTTTGCAAATCTTAACGAATCCATTTGCACACTTTCCCAGATCCATTCCGTTTGCAAAAACTACTTTTTTGCCATTGTTTCCAATCTATAAATTTTGAGTAGCCTTCTTTGATCGCTCGCCAAATGCGTCCAGTTATTTATCATGAGCCTAAATCCTAGATTTATACTCTTCTCATGACATTGAACCAATGCCCCAATTTACATTCTCCCAAGTGTTAGTTTACCTAGTTTTCGAAGCCAAATCCAAACTCATTTTATGGTTTTCTAACTTGTTTTCTTGTAGGTAGTTCTGAGAGGGCAACTTTGATAGTTAATATCTTTTGACTGAGAATTCACCATGAGATGAGATTTGATAGGGTGCAGGAATTTAAAACAAAGAATTAATAGGTTTGTTTTTAGAGCCTGGTCAGGTGTTTTTATCAATTTTTAAAGTCGATCAAAGGACCTCCTAGCATGAAATTACAAATTGCAGAAAGAGGGGAATTTAGTTTTAAAAGTTGAGTCAAACAATGATCAAATGGTTTTCATCCAACATGAGATGATTAATGGATCAATTTGAGATATCAGTTGTTTGAAAACAATTTTTTTTTAGCCAGGCCCACTTTGGGGTCCAATTAATTACACCAGATTGATAAGATTAATAAGATGTGAAATTAAAAATATTTAGAGACCAAAATGATGATGCAAATGATAAGTCAAGGTTGCTTTCTATGATCATAGTTCATGAATGGGATATTGATTTAAGTTTGATTTCTCATCATCTAAATGGTGTGGAATCTGAGAAGTCATTTTTAAATACAACATCTGACAAGATTTCCCTATTTTTGATATTAAGATGGATTTCAATGCCTTGTTCTAAAGCTCTCAACTTGGGACAAGCTAGAGTATGCTTGTTTGGAAGTTGGTTGGTTGTATTTAGTAGAAGCCAAATATATGAGTGCCTTAATTGCTATAGATTCAATGAGCCATGGTACACACATTACTCATAGTATTCACAATACTTCATTTTCAACACAAGTTGCAAAACATTCATGGCCAACTACATAGGAGGATGCATATGGTTCAATGACTTTTCCATGCACTATCATAACTTCAATTTCATCTCAACACTTGATGGCGATGAAGCTACCATCATTAATTGGAATATTACCAGTAGGGATGTTTTTTATATCTACAATCTTTATCCTACTATCCAATATGTTAGACAAAGATTACATATCTACAAGAAAATGGTTTGCAATTGGGTGGGTTGATTATGATGATATCCTATGGTTGCGGAACATGCCTGATTGAATAAAGAGAAAATCTAAGAGGGGCATCACCACAAGTGTGCTCAAGCATTTAGAGGTATACAAATAGGGGAGTCTGCAATAGGGGTGTGCATTCCAAAAACTACTTGGAAATGATTCTTTGCTAATGGGTTTGATGTCAATGCTAGAGGAATCTGTGAGAAGGATTTCCACTCTTATCAAATAGCAACCTGTATTAGCAAAGTGGAAGAGGCATGTGTTATAAGACCCTGCTCCCATTCTATTTTCAGACATAGTATTCACACCATGGGAATGATTCTTAACTATATTTGAGAAATGAAAAAGATATTAGATGTCCCACCAAATCGCCTCAGTTCCTAGTCAACACTATCAAGAAATGGTTTCTCTATAAAATCTATATTTTGATTTGGTTCTCGGAAGATCCTCCCACATCTTTTTGAATATCATTTGCCTGTGGTTTGTTTGATCTTTGAATTCTTTGAATGATGCACTTGACATGCTTCAAGCAACGCTCTAAGAAGGTTCATGTGAAGTTGGAATATCAAATATGGAGTGATAGGGATAGAAAAGACATGTGTGAGGATGTTAGAGAACAAGATCAACTAATAATTTTTAGTCCCATATTTGTTGTGTTGGGTAGTTTTGATGTCTTTTTATACATAATCATATAATATTATAGTGTCTAATAAGATACAAGGCTTTTGAAGCCTCAAGTTGTTCTCGTGGACCCCACTTGGCCAATTGGAAAGAACATCAATTTTGATGCAAAATGATGATGTGGCGGTGATGTGGATCTGAGAGAAAATAAACAATTGACATGTGATAGATTGGTGGATGAATCACAAATTGGCAATTGGCAAAAAGACTCCAACTGAGGTGCAAATTCTTGTGCATTGATGTGGCACTAGGGACATGCGTCATGAAGGCCAATCCCCACATGCATAGTTAGCAGCTTGCTGATTGTAATGCAGGGAAGCACCTAGATGACACATGGCATCAGGCCCTAGTCAGTTGTGATGTAGTGATAGTATAGTCAACAAATGACAAAATGATGACAGGATGGTATGAGAGCCAATAAGGAGTTGACATGTGGCAGTGATGTGTTAGCTAGTAGGAGGGTGCCACGTGGTGCCTAGGTGAAAGTTATTTGGGACCAATGGCATGCTGCCACATCGTAGAAAAAATTCAAACAAAGGTTGACTCAGATGTATGGGTAGGGAGAAAATTTGGAAATAATAAAAAATGATTTTTAAAGTGTTTTTTCAAAAAGAATCCGTGCATTGATTTTAAATTCAAAAAAGGTATAATCTAAAGCTTTGACTTTAGAAATTTTTAAGTCTTTTGAAAAATGAGATTGCAGACCAAAAAGCCATAACAAGGGAATATTTTTCAAAATAGGATTATGAGTGTTTCTGATGGGTAAATATAGATGTTATATGTCGTTAGATCTGGGAGAAGACAAACTCTCTATTTATGGAGTTTGTTTTTGCATAAGAAGTTGTTTGTTCAAGTTATATGAGGTTTTCTCCCAGATTCCTAGTTTGCAACCGCATTCAGATATTGAAGTTCAAATGTGATTTTTAGCAAGGTAATGAGTTGAATGTGTGTAAAAGATAGTAAAAATGTAGTTATGGGTGAGTTTGGTCACCTTCAAGTCAGTTGAATCCAATCTTTATCTACATTCCATGATGCATTTAAGATATTTTGGTGACATAAGGGTTTTCATCATTCATCAAAGATATTTCCAAGTTTCTTACAAAAAAATAATGAAAACCAAATCAAATCTCATGGGTAGGAAGATGAGAGAAGTTCTGAAACAACAAAGAATGGAGATTCAAGTGGACATATGTCATTTTCAGATCAGATCTGGGATTCCATTCTTCCTCTATATCTTTCTCTCTCATCCATTTTAAAGGTTGACAATTTTTAGTATGAGAGCAAATTGTTGGATCCATAACTGTGATTCCACCAAATTCTTCAGTAGATATTTCTCTTGTATGAACAACAGTAGTGAAGATAATATAGCTAGTTTTGATCTGTTAGGCAATTCTATGTTTTAATTTCATACGTGTGAATGTATAATTTCAAGGAAATGAATACAAATGGGAAATAATCTCTTTAGTTTCATTCTAATTCTCATCTCTTACCTCTATTGTCTATAATGTTTTGTGTTTAAGAACAAAGATCTTAAACTCATTTGCAATCCCTTAAAGTTGTATGTCTGGATAGGTTTTCTATTGGAACAAAGAGCCAAGTAAATGCTTATTTACCTTGACAAGGTCGCACGTTTCACCAAGAGGATATTTAGTAAGTAGTGAGAGTTTTTATGAAGATAGATGTCTATTTACAAGGTGAATGGACAGATTAGATACCTAAATATATGAGTATATCTTAGGTATCCATGTGTATGTTTTGACTTAGCTTGTGTCCAATGGATAAGGCACTGATCAACTATAGGATCAACTTGTTCTTACTACTGCATATTTGGGTTTTTTGTTGAAATCAACATCATTAATCAAATTTTTTTCCCTTTAAATGTTGAAGGACTAAAATGTGATGCCCTCACTTAGCTTAGCAATTTCTTTGGCCATGTTATTAGCTATTCCATGTCTGAGATCTCTGCATAAGTGTTAGAATATTTAGGGTTTTTATCTGCTTTGTCAAGATTCAAATGTATGTTTTAGCACTGGTACCATATAAGTGAATCCGAGGTACACCTGCCTGTTTTGCAGAGCCTGAAGTAGAAGAAGGGTCTAGCCTTATAGTTGGCCCAAGATTACAATCAAGTGCATCTATCATGGGAATTTGCTAGCCTTAGATGTATTGGTTTGGTTTCTTGGTTATTCTTAAATATGTTAAAGTAGGAGCCAACAATACCCATAAAATTATTTACTAATATAAACGTTCATTGTAAGAGGAAGGACTATGTTAGGAGCCAATGAAACATATTCAATACATATCAGCCCTTATTAGGATACTTTGAATTCCCGTGAGGAGATTTCAACCCTATTAGGAGTTGTAGAAGGAAGATGGACCCACTGTCCAAATAGCTTCAGGGGCAAGACCACTAAACTCACTATCCAACTGACCTTTGTATTATTCCTTTTAGAATAATAGAAATGCAACTATTCTTAACAACTTGAACTCTTTCTCTACCCTCTTACTATGCCAACACTAAACCAAATAATTCTCAGATCTCAATACCAGATCTCCAACTTTGCATCACAATGATCCCTTTGATTGCTTACTCACATTTACCAAATTTTCATATTACTTTCATAATTCACACTTACATATTTCATCACAAGAAAAATAACTTTCCATTATACCGTGCACTCAAAATAATTCATTGAGTCATCCTTGGGGTTTTCCCAATTATAATTATAATAGGACCTCAGTAAGATAATACAATTCATTACATCTTTTCACAATTACAAAATACTGGTTGCTCATAGTCTTCACAAATTTTCACACGTGCAACCTTATACTTTATGCAATCACTAACATCATCATCAGTCTTTCATTATCATTGTGTAACTACACTCATCAAGATTCTATCATGGTTAGGAGATATAATCTGAACACCAGAAACTACTTCTCAAGTACTCTCTCTGCACACTATATTCTGTAAATCACAAATAACTTTCACATGTCTTCAAATTCCTGTATGCACACTTATCCATGTCATCAAGACACATTTTAGGACATACTCTCAACTTCTTGATCTTATCATCAATTTTTGATCTCTATGACCTTGTTCTCTGTTTGCTACTCTGCCAATTTTCACAGTATGTTGACATTAATGACAAACATAGTCATGAATGCAACACATAATCATGCTAACTAGCTCTCCATTATTCTAGTAATGTTAGAATACTCCCCCCTATAAATACAATCATAGTTCATGCTAAAAATCTCCCCCTTTGGCATTGATGGAGAAATAAATGAGAAACAACTAAGTTCCAAGAATACCAAAACCATCTCTACTATTGTTGCTACTCTTATCTTTTCAAATCCTCTTCATCAATCAAAGCTGAAACTCTTAGGAATAACTCTTGCTCCCCCATTGATATACTTCTCTTCTCCCAATGACATCAAATCTATACTTTTCTTTGTAACTCTCCTTCATTCATAGGAGATTCTTTCATATGCCACCACTTCTCCTGATTCATAGGAGATGTTTTTCATGCACTGTCTCTTCCATTAACATCAATGAAAAAGGCATCATTATGTCAATCTTCTACTCAAATATCTTCAACCAATTCAAGTCTCCAATGACATTGTTCAATATAAACTACCAAGGGTCCTTCATGACTCTGCTCAATCATAGATACTCCCCCACAGAGGAAGCATCAACATTCAATCTAGATAAATGATAGTGCTTTATACCACTGGATTGATGCAATCTCTACATAATCTACTCTAAATTATGTAGGGGAATAACCCCAAGAATACTTAACAAATACTCAATTTATATGTTGGCTATTTTGCCCCCGTTTAGCCCATAACTGATAACTGATCTAAGAGATTTGCAATGGGTGTGATTCTTGACAGTGGGTTAACAAATACAAATTGGTAGTTAACAAGTCGTGTTGCTCATTTTCACTATTTCTTGGTGCCACTTTCATGCCCTTTGTAAAATAGAGGAGTTTTTCTATTCACAAAGCTTCCTTCCTTGCCTTTGCCAAATAACAAAGTTTAGTATTTTGAATGTTTCACATATTCCTGCATTTTCCTTGCCACGTGTCTCCATTTCATTTATTTGGTGGTGTTGTGATGTTTTCCAAGGGTTAAAGCACTAGAATTGTGCCACGTGGCAGTGGGTAAACTTTTTGTGTTATCCCATTGCACTATTTTGCAAGGGTCATTTTTGGTGGTCCTAAAATAGCAAAAGTGTATGTTGTTCCTTCCACCATGCATAAGTAAATGTGCCAACCATAAGATTTCAAAGGTTCCTTCATCAATGGTTGTGTTTTAATCATTCATTGGGATATTTTTGCAGCACTTGGGCCATCTAATTTTCTTATGAGGATCTTCATCAATGGTCCACCACTTTTGGGGTAGATCTGATCTTTTCCATGTGGGTCAACTCTATAGTTTACACAGGTGGGTTAATATGCATGTTGTCCCATCCCATATTTTTTGACAGTGGTGTGATTTGATTTCTCATGCTTGATACACATTTTCAAGAGTAGTTCTTTAATGTTGAGTGACTTCTTGGGTCTTGTTTTACGATGCCAAAGCATCTTCATTTCAATGCTTGGAATAATCAAATCTTTTGGGAATTGATCTCTTACAGATGGGTGCATTTCTTTTGGTCTCTTCATTTCACTTCTATGGGAAAGTTGCATTTCATGATCATATTTCTTTCTGATATTCATTAATGCTCTTCTTTGTAAGTCTAACTGTATCTTGGTTGGGGTTTGAACTTCATGTCTAGATTTGAGTTAAGCTTGAACTCTTTAAAAAGAAAAGTAGTAAATATTTTTGGGGTTCTTCTCTGTTTGCATTTTTGCAATAGTGGTATGCTCTACAAATGTATTCATATTACATCCCATTAATAAAATTATTTGTTTTACCTCTCCTTTCCAATCTAATATATTATGAAATTCTTGCCTTGTATGGATAGTTTTATTGTCTATTTTCTTAGATTTGTGTGTTGTGTTTAACATGCTGATAGTTGTTGTATAGTGAAATCCATTTCCTTTTGGCACTTGGTTAGTTCCTAACGCACATACAAGTTCTTGGAATGTAGAATAGAGTTGGAATCTATGTATTTGGGTGTTTTATTCATGTTTAGTGCATTTATAAGTAGAGACAATAACCAAGTTTCAATCTGGTGCATCACCCCCTTTCAATTTTAACATTTTAATTTATTCATTCCTTCTCCCTTTTCCTCTCAAGTTGTAGTTTAGATGCATTCTAATTGTAAGGAAGTGAGACTTCTTTGTAGATTCAACCTCATTGTACAAGTTCCACACTTGGAGGTTGTTTCCATGTTACACGAAGGGTGCAAAATTTTGCATTAGCAATTTTTGGCACAACTGGTGGGACAAGCATTCGAGGATTCAAATAAGTTTTCATAATATTCATTGATCATACCACAATTTTTCGCATGCCCAGTGGGACAAGCATTCAATGATTCAATCTTTTTTTTCATAACCTTGTTGCCTAGATACAAAAATGGCTCCAATCCTCACCATTTTTAATCTATGGTTATTCCTTGAAAGAACCTCTCTTTAAGTTTTAAAATGGTAGCTTTTCCTCAATATTTTAAAGCAATTTTGCCTTTCAAATATCTTTGGATCATTCCTAGTTCTGTCCTTCCTTTTTGAATTTCTATATTTTGGTTCCTCAGTCTCAGGTTATATCAAGTTAATGAAAGGCATCAAAATACATGTTTTCCAGTCGATCATTAACCATTAACATTTAAAAAAGGTCAAGGTTTGGAATCTAAAACATGTGTTATAGTTTGAAATCTTAACCTCTCCATCCAAAAAGGGTTAAGATAAGTTCCCAAAATATGTATTTTCCACCCAATCATTAACCTTAACCTCTTATCTAAAAAAAGAGGTTAAGTTTGGAGTCCCAAACACGTGTTTTGGTTTCGATTATTAACCTCCTTGTCTAGATGATAAGGGTTAAGAATCAAAAGGCATATCATCTCAAAAGTGTATGTAAGATGGAAAATTCATATCAAACATGAAGGAATGGCATCACTAGTTTGAAGATGGGGAATCACACCATATATCATGATCAAGGAAGGTTAATAGCCCAAGTCTGCCACAAATTTGATACTTTAACGTTTGACACATTAAATGGTGTTCGTAGATTAGTTTCCAATGATTTGGGAAGTTTGTGTGAGGAGGGAGATTTAAAATCTATCAAGTAAGTCTTCTTGCATCTTATCTCTACCACACACTCAAAGAAAATCTACGAATTATGGTGCATCACCATGTTTTGATGAGATCACAAGACACATTGTTGAAAATATAAAACAATGACATCCATCCTCAATGAAGACATGTTGACACATATGGATTTGACATGAACATAAATCTAAGGAGGAAAAGAATTGGTGTGAAAATATGATGTTTAGAATGGAAGACCATGCATGTAATCCATTTGACCAAATATCTCTCAAAGCTAACATCAAGAAGAGCACAGATTTGGAAATTGAAGATTATTGTGGATTGCAAAAAGAGACATTTATTATTAGCTGGATTAATCAATGCCAAAGTGTCCTTGGCACTTTCCAAATAGAATGCCAAGTTATATTGAATGATCCCAAACTCATGACTTGCCCAAGGTAGTTTTGGTGTGCCACAATGGAGTACGAATGGAGATCACCACATGCCTTGTTTTCCATAAGAGAGAAATTAAAAATATACCAAATGTTTGGTAATTTATAATTGGAAAACAAGGGATGTCAAGTTTTTGATCAAATTTATTGAATGAATATTCATCATGGTTTACTTCAAGACACTCCAGGAAAAATTATGGAAGGAAATTGTAAATACATCCTACTTTGTGTCTCCTTATTCCATGTCTTTTTGAAGATTATGAGACTTTGGTATATGTTGTGGTGAAGTTAAAAAGTACAAGAAAATCATATTTTTAGTTTGAGAGGACACCAACTCCACACAATTACTAGATTGTGAACCTAACTGGAGAAGAACAAGATACAAATCTTGTTCACTTCAAAGGTTGTTTACATTGTTTACAATACAGGTACATTCTGATACACATGAATCAATAAGAATGTGCACAAGCATTTGTAAAATGGTATATTCAATATGAATATTTTTGACACAATAGAACTCACCATAATAGCATGATTTGCATCTAAGATTGATGAGTTAGAAACGGTAAAATAAAGTTGACCAACATGCTCTTTCTATTCCAAATATTAAGGTATTCAGTTAGTTACAATATGTCCTAGCCATCTCTTGACAAAGGTCATGTGAGGATCCTTGTATTGGGGGTAATGCTTCATGGTTCTTATGTTATACCATATGGATGATCTAGCTAAATATTTTAGTGTGTGTAAAACAAGTAAAACTCTTTGAAATTCATCACAAATGAATAGGGTTTTCTTGAGAAGAAATGTGAAGTATGGAATCATGAATGATTCATGTCAACTGCCAACAAGTTGATGACGCAGAAGAAGTTTTGGTAGTTATATGTGGTGCATGGGTTGAATTATTAACATAGTAAATGTTGATGTTTGGATATATGGTGCAATAAAAACCTTTCACCATCCTTCTTATCCATCACACCCAAATGGGAATTATAAGTTGTTATCCTTAAAAATATGTATCATGCCAAAGAACTAAGAAAGAGTGTGTGCCAAGAGTTTGATTAAATTCTCATTAAAGGAATTGTGTGAGATGGGAAGATGTGAATTGTTTGACAATTCTACAACACACAATGATGCAAGAAGAATTGATTTGTAGATAAATAACATTTGAAATAACTAAGAAATCACAAATGGTGGGGTTGAGTATAAGGTCTTTTGCCAAGAAGACTTTCCTACCTATGGTAACATGAAGAATTCAAAATGAATTAAAAATGCCAATTGAGATTTGAAGACATAATTCCAATTGAATTGGAAAATTGGTGATCTCACATAATGGGGATTCATTTCACCAAAGAACAATTCTTGCTCTTGTACAAGACATTTTGATAAGGCCAATACATTATCCTTCATGTGATGTAATTGTTTTAATTTTTGGGTTAATTTTGTAAAGGTTAATTAACCTCTCCAAAAACACGTAATTGTAGGGTAGTTATTAACCATAGAGGGGTATTTCTCAAGCACACTATCTATATAAGGGTTCATTTTCACTTTGGAAAGGGATGTTTTGGATTTGGAAAAAAGGGGACACTTACATTGAAGTTTGGTATAAAAGAAATTTTTGGAAAGTGTGTACAATTCTTGCTCTTGTAATCAATAGATCTTCTTATGTTCTTGGCGCAAAGAAATAAAAAGAAGTGCAGTTTTTGTTCTCTTTTCTACAAAATCTAAACTATTTGGGTGTTTATTCTTATCTTAATTAATATTTTCATGGTATGGTGTAAGTGTTAGTGAACCATTGAATCATCACTAAGCCAATGCTAGCCTTCAAGCATAGTTCTTGATTGTTCTTGTTGGCAATTGAAGTTGATTTAGGAAGGCTTAGAAGTTGTTTGGTGCATTTTTTTTAGTATCTTTCCTCCTATCTTTTAGAATTTGAATACCTCTTTATTTGAAAATCAAAATTTATATCTTACAAAGAGTTTCCCCTCTAAACACAGAGGAAGGTCATATACCAATACAGAGGAAGGTCATATACCAAGGGCCTATCCAACTGTTGGAGAAATTAATTTTCCACACATTCCATTGGGCCAAATCACGTACTTTCCAAGTGATAAATCTGTTTACCAACAAGTTTTTGGTGACTCTTCTAGGGATCAAATAAGAAATATTTTTTAGTCACATATGATGAAGTAAGATGGTATTATCGCATGAGAATGTGCTTCCAGTTCTCCAACTGAATCTTGTTTCTAGGACACACAAGAAGACATTACTTCAGATAACACTCTAACCTGGAGGTGTAGATGAAGTGCTCAATAATGTCATCAAGTAAATTGAGTTATAGAAGAAGAAGAAGAATTTTGTAAAATCTTGTGAAGAGATTCTATTGGTCAAAACATTGTGGTTATTGAAAGGATAGTTGTTATTCCAAGAAGGAACTAACAAAATATTGGTCACATCATGGTCAAATAAACAATAATCAATAAGTTGAATTGTAAAAGGTACCTTCCCTAGAATGAAGGTTGGAGACTCTATGTAAAAGATTGAATATTGATGACTCTATTTAAGGTTTGAATTCAAAACATGGTTTGGTACAAAGGAAAGGTGGAAAGTGATAGTGATGGTGATAGTGATAATGATGAGGAATACTTTTCATATCCAAACAAATAGATTCCTTATGAGTCTCTACAAGTTGAATTCTTGAAGAGTTTCTATGGTGATTGGAGGCCAAATCATAGAATGGTTCATCCCTGCTTGCTACAAATTTTCCAAAAGATTGAAGAAGATGATGGGTTTCTTTCTCATGATCACGAGTCTTTATTTGAAAAAGGTTCAACACATAAAGATAAAGAAGGTCTTTTTGAAAAATTTCTTTCATCTAAGTCAATGATGAAGAATAATAAAAATGTCCCTTATACAATTGTGTCTCACCAAAATGAGATTCCAAATGATCTTGGACAAGCAAGCTTCTTAAAGAGTTTCTACAATGGTCAAAAATTGGATCCAAAAGGGATTCATCCTTTTCTTTTTTGAACCTTGAGGAATATTGAAGTAAGAGATGGAGGAAAGAACCAATTCTTTTCTAATGATAATTTGATTACATCAATAATCCTTAGTAATGATGATGTTCCTTCTACTACACCTTTTTTCAAGAAAATCAAGATTTAGATAATCCCAAGCAAGTGGAGTTAACAAAAAAAATTCTATGGCAATAAGAGGATTGATCCTACAAAACTACACCCATTTTTACTTAAAGAATTACAGAAAATCAAACAAGAAAATAAAGGTGAAAATCATTTTCTTGCTAATGGAATACCTTGTGAGAAAAAGATTGAAGGAGATTCATTAGGAGGTGCATGCAAATAAAATGATAAAGAAGAAAAGTGTGAGATAGAAAAAGAAATCTATGCTAATTCTTGTCATAAGTGTTATAATGATTTCTAGGGAAAAGAAGAAGGAATCATCCTTCAATCTAAAAACAAGGACCTTGAAGAAGAAATATCAAAGTCTTTTCATATGTTCTCACATGCAAAAGTTTAAGAGAATGATGAAGGAGTGTTAAAAGAGGAATCTCATGCATTTTTCATTCCAACTTGGTGTTTGGAGACCTTAGATGATGAATTCTTATGTAGAGAAGACCTTCCTATTCATTCACCACTAATAATTGAAGATGACAACTCTAATGGTGAATTTCATTCTCTAGAATGTACTACACAATCTTCTACTGCTATCACTAATGAAGAAATAACCTCAAGTGAAATTTTGTAGACATTATCCTTATCATCCAAGATGTAGGTCTTTACATTCAAAGATATTGAGGGATCTTAAGAAAGTGATATGATAAGAATGAGAATAGAAGATCATATAAAAGAGAAATATCACTAGTACATTTGACCCCATTTTTAGAGCAAAATTTTTGACCATCTAATAAAATGGGGTCAAATTGGTCGAAATATGCAAGGCAACATATATATATATATAATACAAGCCTGTGTTGGTTGAAATTTTGATCAACATGGGCTTACACTATGTCAAAATAAATAAAAAATTTGTTTGTCGTGCCCTAATTTCATTGTTACACGAATCATTTCCTACAGTGTCATCTCCAAGCCTTAGATATAGTATAGTATGCAGAGCTACAACCTTACTACATTGGGATAACTACCTTACTACACCGGGTCATACTGCCTCACTACGCAACCTGAACCTACAACCTTGTCGGGATAGCGGGGATCACAATGGGATGTATAGTATAGAGGAGAGCTACAACCTTCATATGCTGCATCCATCATTGTGGGTTCCATAGGTCCTCCTATCTTACTCACATTTTGTGGCAAGGAGTGTGTGCCAAAAGGGTTTTACAGCTTCAACACCAATAGGGTTTGACAGCTTGGGTTCTTTGGTGCTTGATTGTAGCAGAGGATAGCTCATGAATGCTTCAAATTAGTTGACATTAAAAGAGATTTTAGAAGCGAAGGCTCTTGTAGCATCAAAGAGTCATAGTGAAGCTGAAAGAAGGTGACGTGAAAGGATTAATTCACACTTGGCAATGTTGAAGAGCTGAACCACACTTACACAAGCTACGTCATTTAGGGTAAGCTTGGGTTAGTGTTAAAGTCTATTCTTTAACCACATTTCTATCATTTGTATGGTTTAATGGTAATTAAAAAAGTCTCAAATTTAAATCTTACAAAGATTTGAATTGATTCTTCCTTAATTTTTAGTAGAGGGAGGCAAAGTCTGGACTATGAATTGAAGCCTCATTAAGGTGAAGTGGACCTCTGAGGGATGTTGAAACCAGGTCTGTCGAAATTGAAGCTTCACTAGAAAAAACTATATTTATATGAATTAAAGCTTTGGTTTGGATGAATTGAACCTTCATTGGGGAAAACCAGATTTATCTCCATTGAAGCTTCAATAGGGAAAAACAGGTGTATCTAGGGAAAAATAGGTGTATCTAAGTTGAAGTTGCAATTGGGGAGAAACAATTTTTTTACTTAATCAGGTTTATTTGAATTGAGGCTTCATTTGAGAAAATGGTTTTATCTGAATCAAAGCTTCATTAGGATAAAATGGGTTTATAAGAATTGATGGTTCTTTAGAACTTTAGAACATTTGAGAAGCAAATGAAGAAAACTCGATTTTCCTAAATTGAAGTTTGATTTGAGGAAAAATAGGTTTTTATTTGAATTGAAGTCTTTATTGGGAAAAATAGTTTTGTTTGAATTAAAGCTTCATTTGGGGAAATGAGTTTATATGGTTAGAAGCTCTTCATTAGGGGAAAACACATTTATAAAATGAGTTTATATGATTTCAAGCTTCATTAAGGGAAAATACGTTTATAGAACTGTTAAAACACTTTAGAATTAAATGAGGAATAATTGGTTTACCTAAATTGAAGTTTCAAGTCCTACCAAGGGAAAAAAAAGTTTTTATCTGAATTGAAGCTTCACTGGAGAAAAAAATTGGGAAAAAACATGTTTATCTGAATTGACCAATTTGCCCATAAATAGTAATAAGAATGAAAATAGATTTAAATGATCTTCCAAAAAATAAGAATGAAATAATTAGTAATAATCCTATAAAAACACCCCAAAAAATACACAGATTGATGTTTAACATTAAACTGAGGAGCTTCAAGATTTCCATTTATGCAGAAAACCTTGAAACATTATTAGAAAGAGGAAGTCTCAAAGGTATGCACTTTTTATTTCAAATTTATTAAGGAGTATTTCTGAAATACTAAGTTTTTTCAATTTTGGTTGATAAAAATCTGAAATTTCAGAGATAGGCAAAAATAAATTCATTGAGATGCACAAATTTTTTGCAAGATTGCTTACAATATTGTACCCACACCTGCCGATAAACTTATAGTAGGGCTCTCTTCAAGAAACCATTATCTGATAAATAACATTGTTGTTATTGGATTCACTATCAACATACGATTTCTATGTATATGAAAGCTTTTAATCTCTATAGGAATCATGACATGTACCCACATGATTAGGGCTTTGTACTCAATTATATAATTTGTATAGTGGAATTCTAGGTAAAAGGAATGAGGAATTAATTTTCCTTCAAGGGATATCAAAAAATCAAAATAACTCAAGCTTGCATCCCTTTGACACTTGTACATGTCATGTACTTTCATCCCAAAGATATCACTGTAATGATGGCATTGTGGTAATTACTATCTTGCATTTTGGTGTCATATGTTTTAAACACTCGATGGAATTAATAAAGAAGCATTTGTGAGTTCTCTGACATTACTATCTATTACATTTCTTGTATATTCTCTTATACATTAAACTACACCCTATGGAGCAAACATGGGTTGTCTAAAAACCTAATTCCATCTTGGGATGGATTGAATTCAAGATTCATGATGTGCTTCATTTCTTAGTTTATAGAATTTTCAAACATGTGAGGTCTCAATCCAAAACAAATTTGTAGAGAGGTCTTGGTAATATTTTGGTATTCTATGTGTAATATATTAATTGTTAAAACAACCCAACATGGGTCAAAGGAGAAGCCAAAATTTGAAGGAAGATACATCTAAGCCTCTTAGATCAGTTAAAAACTAAAAGTATTACTAAAATATCTTACGTAGATTGCCTTCTTTTATGACTTGACTTTTGATAAATTTCATATATAATAATGACTATTGCATGCCTTAAGTATTCAATCAATGTGATTGGAGTAGATTTATCTTCATAAAATCACATCAGTTTATTTTCTAAGCATCATGCTACATGGGAACTAGATAATTGAACACTGATGAGTAAAATGCCTGACCTATGATCCTTTTTAGTGATGAAACTCGAGAAAAGAAATTTCTTTGCCATTTGGTAAAAAAAAAAAAACAAGTTTATTCATTAAGCAATCATATGATTTTTCTATTAGATCATATTTTTGTTCTGGATTAGGCCCCTGATGCATTCAAGTATGGAGTTTTCATTTTCTATGCCCAACATGTTTTACAGAGAAATAGTTAAATTAGTAACTAAATTCAAGGCAAGAATTGTTTTAACATTCAAAATTTTGTATTCTACCATATAATGTAATGTGGCACAAACACAATGCAAAGGAGATAATGAATGATGTGCCTGCATCATTAGTCCTTCATGCCTTAGAATTTGAAAATTAGTTATTAGAAATAACATATGCAATTGTCAATATATACCATGTTTTTGGTTCTTTAGATGCTGGGAGGAACTAAGGAATTTACCAAAGAGATAATCTACAAGTCAAACAGATGCAAATAAAGGACTTATATAATAATCAAGACTCAAGGTAAAGCTGCAAGATAAATTTCCAATTTGTTCAATTTGTTCATACTTAGTTTAAAAACATTGAAAACCTTGAGAGGAATTTGTCCTTTCTCAAGGAAACCTATATATTTAGAAATTGTTGCAGTTATTTTTAATGCTTTGCGAGATACAAAAAATGTCAGTCAAATTAAAGGAAAATTGTAGAATTTGATCGTCAAACCTTTTCAAGTGTTACAAATGAGAGTTGAGAGCTTTCAAAGAAGACTACAAAAATAGAAATGTCCTAAGGTGGTCTTTCAAAATTGCAAATAAGTTAATAACTAATGCTTTTCTGAGAGGAGTTGGAGTCCATGTAGCTAAAATGCTTAAAAGTTTAAGCAAAATAGTAAAACCCAGAACCTTCTAAGTAATATTATCATTGAAATTGCTTTGACATGATGAGAAGTTGGGGTTGTTGATTGGTAGTACGTATCCATTGCAGTACGCAGGGGTTCTGAAATTAGAGACAGAAAGTGAAAAATTTGAATAGGGTAAGGTTTAACCCTCTTGATTATCACTAGGATTTTTAGAACTTAATTATGTTCAATGGAATCCAATGTTGCTAAAGCTAATTTTTTCACTAGGATTTTTAGAACTTACTTATGTTTCTATCTGAAGGACTAAAGAAAACAATTGCCACAATAGGGCTCTATTCAAGTTTTGTTTTATACCTTATTTAGAGCTCCTTGCACACCAAAAGTCTTATCTCCACTGATGTCCTTGATTTGCCACTCATTGGCTATATGCTATTTTGAAGTACCAACTACTACATCATAGTACTACATAGTTGCAGTTGCTTTTTTCAAAGAATGGTTTTTATACTTTCTCTTGTTTCTACCCATGAGAAACTTTTAACTATTTTTCTGCACGAAGAAAGCCAGAGAGGCTTCTTGTGTAATTGATAACCTCTTAAACCAAGGTGATTGGTCAAATATCCTCTCCAGTAAGCATTTGAGTAGCTTGCATAAGGGAAAAAAAATACCTTTAGAGGCAAAATTTCATCGGATGTATATTCTTCTTTAGTGTAAATGATTGGAGTTGAGTAGAAAGCATTCACATGCCTTCCTTCTTCATGTAATGTTTGAGTTTGTTCATCTGTTTGGACCAAACACCTGCACTTTCATCCCCCACAGTCCATATGATCAATATGATTTGTGCGATACTATTTGTCTTGGTCTAATTCATGCTTAACAAAACTGTTGACTGTTTGCTCAACATCATAGTCAATATGAGAGGTTAGCCTGAATTACAACTTTCATCATTGTAATATCAAGGTCAAATCCATCAGGAGGATTATTAAGGTTAGGAAGCATTTCAATATATATCTGCAAAGGTGATTTGAGGGTCCTATAACTGCATCAAATCATTTTCATTGTCCAATGATTTCTTTAATTTTCAATCTCTTGGTAATCAACTCTTCCAAGAAAAAATAATGGAGAGAATATAACTTGGGACATTGTAGATAGGCTTGAACATAGAGTGACTAAAGAGATTATCTACCACCTAATGACATGTAGTACTCCAAACACTTCCATAAAACATCTGTGCAATAGAGATGTTTGATCTATCACATCCACATACAAAGCAACTGCATTGTCAGGAATGACTTAAACATCACACACTAAGCTTAATTCTTACACCAAAAAGTGTTAAATAGTCAAAGTTGACTTTTTTTTTTCCAAGCTTAAATCTTCCCTTAGTGTGTGATGTTTAAGGGTGGTCGCATTGTCGTGCATGTGACAACCCCTATTTATGAATTTAGATTGCCTGACAACATGGTGAGGTATAAATGAAACAATTGAGAGTTACATCCACATACAAAGCAGTAGCATTGTCATGCATGTGACAACCCCTATTTATGAATTCATATTGCTCGACAACGTGGTGAGGTATAAATGAAACAATTGAGAAACTCTCACTTTCATACATAAAACCAGATCTTCCTCATATCCTACAATGTGGATGAAAACTAGAGCAACCAAGTGTTGCTTTCTCACCACATTGATTATCTTTGAAACTACAACCTGCCTTGTTCGTATGGAATGTGTTCTATTCTTTCAGTTGATATCTGTAATGTGGGTGTGAACAGGGAAATAGGTGTTTTTATCAGAGAATCAAAATAGAGTTAATCCTGACTTGCAACTTTAATCAAAGAATCAAAATAGTGTGGCAGAATCATGCCATTTAGAGCCCTGACTATTCTCTCTATAAAAATAATCTCGAACCTATTTGAAATTGACAAGCAGTTTTTGCTTCATTTTGAATGATCAAATATCAATAGTGTAAAACTTCTAAGATTTTGTTTTTAGTTCATCTGCCACACTCAAGAGATTGTTAATGTCAATCAATGGATAATGTTGAAGCAACTTCAAATTTGATGTAAAATCACCAGCCAACAAGTGGCTTCTTACGTACATTAGCATAGCACAATATATGCAGAGTAATGTCTTACTGTAACAGAGTAGGCAATGCCTAGTCACCAAATAGCCTAAAATTTTATGCAAAAATGTGATACACCTTAGAAGCATCAACTCAAGCTCTTTGATATGCTAGTATCTTTTATTTCATTATCAAGAAAATTAATAGAGCACATATTTACTTTATTTAGTTTTTTGGGTATTTGATAGCTTACTTTTGTAAAACTCTGATTGAAACTTTGTGTAAATGATTAATAGAATATTATTTGTTTCAGATGGAAGATAGAAACATACCATAGGCCCATAGGGATTGCTTAGAAGTGAGTCCCAAATCCTTAGAATATCAGGGAATCTAAACTCTTGTGTGAAAAGTAGAGTAATCCACCTGAATGCATAAAATTGAGGGTTAACCTGCATAATACAAGCAAGAAAAAGCATGCTCCATTATATACTTTCCATAAAGTAGTATTCGATAAGCGCATAATGATTTCCCATCTAAAGGATATCTTAACATAGATGAAAGGTTAGGTTTCTGTCGTGGGATAAAAGATCACTCTCTTCAAGACACATTAACTTGCATCCAAAGACAAATTATTGTACAACATTAAAAATTCTATGATTGTCAACAGAGCTCTCATTCACTTGTGAGTTAGGAGAGGTTTCTTACTACCCACTAGGATAACACCCCACCTTTAGCCTCTCTCATATGACTAGTCAGAAATGAAAGATGCATATCTGTACAAGTCCTAGTCTATGGTGATTTGGGACAGTCTCTAGAAACATAATTTAAAGAATAGATACAATGAAAACAAAACAAAAATATAATGTGAATCAAAATAAGACTCGTTTTCCTATAACAAAACATTATTGTGTTGTAATGGTAAAAATCAAGTAGAAGATCTTCTCCTTCATGTTCAAAGTTTATGCTCATCTATATTTTAGTCTTGAGGGACCCTTAACTAGTGAATCTTGGATAATCATTATTTGATTGTAGGAACATGTATTCATTTTCTTATATGTTTCAGCTTAAATTACTTAATTTTCTTAGGATTATTTTGTGTTAAATCTTATTGATACACAATCATTTGGATTGGAATGCTTAGGACTCTGGCTGCAATTCTAAAGAGGAATCATTAGCACCCGGTTGGTATGCTTGGTATGTATCATATGTGTAGAATCTTCTCTATATCTTTTTTTGATTTTTTTTTTCTTTTTAGTATGCAACTAATTTAGTTGAGTTTCATTTTTGTTATTTGTTCCTTTGAAGAAGGTCTGTTTATCATTTGACTATTTAAAATTTTGATATTTATTGTTCAAAGTTCTACTTTCATGTTCAATGTTCAATACAACGTTGAAGAGTCAAGTATTTAAACCTTATTATTTTAGTAAATTAGTATGTTACATATTTATGTCTTATATTGTTATACATCTTTTCACAATTAGCATTTTAACTACCATATGTATAGTATATACTATACCCCCTATCCCCCCTCCCATCCCCCATCGCCGTTCCCCTACTGTCCTTGAATGGAAGCCCCTTTGTCCCCCCATCTCAGAAACTTGTCCACCTATCCCCCATCCACACATCCCCCAAACTAGTGTAACTATGTATTTACCTTTAGGAAGTGTAAAAGGCTACACTTCTTTGACCTTCTATACATCATGATTATCATGCATACCAATGTGGCTTTCATTTGTTTCTTGAAGTCTAATTACTCCCAACATAGCAGTGGCATGTAGCTTTTCTTTCACACCATTTTGACTTTAAATATTATTTGAATAATAGGGACATTGACCTCTATGGTGAATGACCATGTTAAAGAGAGACATTTCCCTCTCCCAAACAAAGAAGACATCTCTAAAAGAACAATGGTAGCATCCCACAACTGTAATATTTTCTTCTGGTGTCAATGACTTTCCACTACATGGTTCCTTGTATTGCTGCTTTAGACTTCTAAAAAATCTTTGTACTGCTACTTTAGACTTACGAAAATTCATGACAATGCCCTTGGTATTTATAATATTGCCTCTAAAACTTGATAAAACATTGCTTTGACTTGCGTTATTAAATCCCGCATCATCATTGTGATGTATTTCCCTTGGATATTGTCTTTGTTTCAAAATAGTGTGATTGTTAAGAAGCTTTTATTGAGTCCCCCTACTAGTGACATCACATGAGTGTCTTTTCATACCTTTTAACAATTCACTATCTTGTATCTTCACCGATTTGACATATCTCTCAATATTTTGTACATTACTTCTTGAACTTACTAGATTTTTCACATCTCATAGATATACATTTGGTCTCCATACATAATGATTAACGTGGTCTCAAATAGTTTAGAGAAAATGGCACTATCAAGTATTTTGAATTATCTCCATAATATATAGATAGATAGTTTGGGTTATAGAATCATAGTTATGTTTATCATTGAATATCTACCTTGGAATAAGATGGGAAATAGAAGAAAGTGATTGGGTGATTTGTTTATCAAATCTATATGTATATGCACCATTTGATAGATGATGGAGAAGGAATTCAAATCTATACGTATATGCACTATCTGATAGATGATGGAGAAGGAATATGTGCACACTTGGGAACCATTACGAGAACAATCGCAGATGTATTTTCCATAGGGTACTAATAGAATTGCCAAATCTATATTCAATATAGACCGTTGAAATCAAGGAAACTTATAGTTCAAGCCATACTAGAATTAAGCTTTGTATCAGGAGTTGTAGTTATTGAAATAAGATCTTTGTCTCAAAAATGATGATATTTACAGAAAGCACATATTCTCTCCTCTCTAGTGGACTCTGGATGAAGTTTTATGTTTATAGTATTATTTCTAGCAAGCATTTTGGAGAAGTTTAGGATGAGTTCTATCTTTTCTTTTGCTAACAAAAGTCATGGGTGGTGCATCTAAAATTTGAAGGCACAAATATTGTCAAAACTCTTATTGGCACAAAAGGTTTAGCCTGCACAAGTGGTTATTATTTCTTGTTTGGCATTATATGTTGTTACCAAGGGTAGAATTGAACTTTGAGTGAGCCTATACAATGTTGCACTTATTATTAGTTCTCCAATTATAATTATGTTCTTGGAAAGAGGTGTTAATATTGCCACAAGAGAATTTTTTTGCATATAATTCCAAACAATTAGCAATTGAGAATGGATAAATTGAAACTGTTATAAAGTAGATTATCCTGATCTATTCGTTAGAGGGGCATTACACCTCAACTATGGATCTAAATTGTCACTGATAACTCACTTTTTCAAACATCTCCTTTGTAGCAATTATCTTCTCAATGAAATAACACATCCAATGTTCAAGGATTGTCCCTTGTGGACTTCCCATAACTAGGCTTAGCATGATCATGAGGTCTCCAATAACCTCTTGAAGATCTAACCATGTAAATTTTGGAAATTTGGAGTGATGTTTCCTTGGCCCTGCAAGCCAATCATTATTGACAAGAGCTATATAGCTATTTGATTTGTCATCGAAGTCTTTCATAGTCTCCTCCTTTGTCTTGTAGGTATTGACTTTGTGCACATGGATATTGAATACTTCCCATATCTCATCCACTATGAGTGAAACTATGAGGCTCCCTTTGTAGTAAACATGTATCTTGTTTGAGGATCACAAATCTTGGCACCCTTAAGTATCAACTCTATGCATTGAACTGTTGATGGGAAGGAAACTCCATGCACAATCCCATTTTTCACCATCCTCCTTGCCTACTTTAGAGAATTGCTTCTGAACATTTGATTTCTCATTCTATCCATGTTGACAGGACCAACATTTGTATCATTTATCTTCTTCCACTTTGAGGTGAAGATTGTCTTTGGAGTCACCTCTTGTGTGTCATACTTTATTGGAGCTTGCTTTCCTTCCTTGAAATCATTCCACCTTTAGCTCTCGACATCTTTAAACTACAAGACAACACCACTTGTCAAACATTTGGGTTTCACATTTCATCTAAAATCCAAATGCTAAGAAGCAAAATCCAATGAAGACATCCTACTTAGATAATTTCTATGAGTATAACATCTTATTCTTTAAATACAATTTGCATTCTATGGTTTCTAGACAAATGAGAATTTCAATTAGAACACTTAGTCACAAAATTCATTTAGTCTATTTTCTCCTTAAAGAAGATATCTAACAGCTCCATTCTCATTTATGGATTCCCACAAAATATTTATCAACACTTACCTTGTTGGTTGTAACAAAATTTTGCATTTCTAAACTCAAATCTACAAGCATTTGAACCCTCCAAATATAACATTCCTTTATAAACTTATAATTTTAACACTAAATCCATTTGAATTTAGATATCTCGATCTCTAATTTCTTTTCCAAAATCATCCTCCAAGGTGAAACTTGCCGATATGCTCTTCTTATATGCTTATGGAATTATTTTGGATGTTGAAAATAATTTCAACATCCAACCTTTATAGACTTTTGAGTCCTAAATTCACGTCCCTTGATGTTAGGCCCAAGTGGTCTAAGGATTAAGTTATTTTAAATTGTACAACCACCATGAGGCCAAACTTGCATAAGCTAATTGATTTGTAATTAAGTGAAATCTAAATTCTTCTTTTGACCCTTAGGCCAACCCACTCAGGCCAATTTTTCAACAAAATTTTAATTGCAATTATTTCATGGCTAAAATTGTAATGATCTTAGGCTCATGAGTTTTTGAAATTTACCCATCTTTTGAGATCACATGTTCTTGATTGAAGATTGCATTAATATGTTTTGATATTTTAGTCATCTTCATTAGTTGATGCATTAATCACATTAGTCATTGCTATCAAGATTAGTCAAGGCATGTTGTTGATAGCACCTAAGTAACTTTCACCTTGTGACATCTCTTTGAGTCATTTTGAAAATAATTAAGATATATTATCTATAACTCCACATTTTGCAAATATCTAGGCCTTTTAGAAATTATAGGATCATTTTAGTTACATTTGAAAACATTAATCAACAATTTCCATATGTGTAGATATAAACATTAACTACAACATGTCCAATTTATTTGCAGATATATTTTTCTTTGAAGAAAGACCATGCTTGACAATATGAAACCAGAACAAAATAATGAGACAATGGCTGCATTGTGGGCTTAATTCCAAAGAAAACTTGATAAATGTTATTGTCCTTGCAAAAAGTGTAAGGGCTTAAAGAATTCTAATCACAACAGCCCAAAGTCATTGTAGGCAACATGGTCATGTTGAAGGGGGCCATGATTTTCGTCCATTTTTGAATGTGGATTTCCTACTAGAGGAACATGGAGGTGTGAATATCCAAGCTAAGGACAACATTCCCATAAAAGAAGATGATAATGTGCCAGAGGACATTATCGAAGAAGATGGTATTGGGGTAGGTGATGAAGAGGCTCACAATGATGGTACTAGTAAATTTGATAATGATGATGAAGATGGTTTTGATATACCTTTACTTGAGAAGGCACACGAGCCCTTATATGAAGGCTCCCAAACAACTCTACTCTTGGCTATAGTGTTGTTGGTGAACTTAAAAGTTATAAATGGTATATCTAATGTAGTAATGTCACGTATGCTAAGGTATGCCATTTTTTTCATCTTCAATGTTAGCATACAATTACTATTCATTATATTAACAATGGATATTTTTTGTTGTAGGTTGATTAGTGAGTTTTTCTTACCACCATAAAACATTTTGCCTCATTCATACTGAGAATTATCTAACATTATGAATTAGATTGGAATGAAGTATCAAACAATACATGCATGTCCCAATGATCACATTCTATATCATAAACAACATGAATTTGCAACAAAATGCCTTGATTGTCATATTAGTAGATATCACTCAGATCAAATAACAAAAAAAAGTTCCTCACAAGGTTCTTCAATACATCCCATTATTCCACGTCTTCAACGATTATTCAAGTGCGCTAGCTTGGCACAATTTATGGATTACCATGCACACGATAGAAGTTAAGATGACATTATGCGAATGCCTACTGATGGTTCTACATTTAAAGAGATAGAAGAAACATGGTCACAATTTAAAGAAGAACCTCATAATCTAAAGCTTCCATTAGCAGCAGACGGTGTCAATCCATATGGAGATATGAGATCTGTTTACTCAATGTGGCCTATTTTTGTTATTAACAATAACATTCCTCCTTGGATGTCCATAAAGAGGGAGTACATAATGTTGTCAATGATTGTGCCAGGTATTTTTTTATTTTATAGTTATCTAAATTAATATATAAATAGTGCTTAAAAATGGTCATAATGTTAGAATCTGATAAGATTAATAACCCAGAAAACTAGTGCAAAGAATAAATATCTAAACTATGAATGCAAATGATACAAAATCAAAATAGCATCATAGAGTTAGTCTCTAATAGAGGGCCACACCACTCTAACAACTCACGACCAAGAATGCAACAATATAGAGACCAAGAAAAAAAAAAAAAAAAAAAATGCTTCACAAATAATTTTATTATACTTGAAAATTCCTTACAACACCCACAAGATGATACGACTTCTTCAACATAAGAGAAATCCTAAATAAGAGTCTTCACACCAAGAGCTTCACCAATAACTTCTACTTGAAGAGCTACACCTTTAGAGTTTTCACACCTTGAAGTCTTCACGCCTTCTAGCTTCTACTTCTCAAACTTGATTAGAAATGCTCATATGCCTTGCTTAAATAGGCACTTACCACCCCATGCATGGCTTATCCACAACCTTCTAGAATTCCTCCTACACAATATCCACAACCTTCTAAAACTTCCATAACCTTCTAGAATTACAACTAAGCACCACCATGTGGCCCAATTAGAAAATTACATTTCCTTTATGGATCACAACAAATATTAAATGCAAGATTTAAGAAACTTTCCACAAGCTTCTAAGATGCCACCTACACACCTCGATTAATGTAATGACAACTATATATATATATATTTTTTTTTCTATTTATGCCACCTATGCACCTCAAAAATAAAAATTCTCTTTTCCTTTCTTTTCTCCTTTTTATTTTTTATTATTTCTCCTCTAATTTTCGTCACTTTCTCTCTCCTCCAGAATTTTTTTTTTTTTTTTTTTCCAATTTTTTTTTTTGCCTTTTTTTCTTTTCCAATTTTTTTTTTAAAAAAAAATTTTTACATTCAACATGTCTCCCCTTTATTTTGGATGCAAGATGCTCCTGCATCAGTCTCCAAGAGAGTAATGCAAATGCTGGAAGCAAAATAGCATTAAGAGTATGCAAAAATAAGAGATACAAATACAAGCTAGGTAGCATGCTTATATAGGTTAGGAAGAGGGAGGAGGTGGCAACACCAACCAATGAGGAGCAACCATCTACCCGACTAAAGATAGAAAAGTATCTTCCCAAGATAGCTAATGGATACTCACATGTAGGAAGGTGACACCTTACAACCATTCACCTAATAAGACATGCTTTATTAACCTAAGCGAGAATATTAAAAGTGTAGGAAAAACCTAGCAAAATAGGAAAAATAAAAAACTACACTAACACCCCCCCATAAGCGAAGCTTAGGTGGATGTAGAAATGTGTCCTAACAAGTCAAGCTTGATGAGGTACCCATGTACATAAAATTTCCCCAAAAGAGAGAGAAAAGAGACTCCCCAAAGAAAATTAGGACTCCAAGTGAAAGGAAGAGGCCCCTCCAAAAGATGAAGCATCCCACACCCCAGCAAAGCTTACAAATTTTGTTTGGTAGATCCACTTACATCGAACAAGTTTTCTTCCCTTAGAAAAACGGACAAGATCCCAAGTGTGGTTCCTCATCAAGGAACTATACTCTTCCTGCATAGCTGTATCTCACTTAGAAATACCAAAAGCCTCATGAAAGGACTGTGAATTTGAGGCAATAGCAATGAAGATATGTAGAGCATCCTTGAATTGTGAACAAGTCTGCTTGGTGTCTGATGGATCCCCAACCCAATCACCTACAAACTACAAGGTCTGTCTATCCCAAAGTGGACCAGAAGATGGAGAATCTAGAGGAGAATCATCAACCTGTGAATGATGACGAGGAGAGGAAGGAGGTGAGTCCTCTAAATCACTCTTTGCATCAAAAGTGGAGGTAGAAGATTGCTCAAGTGAATTTGACCCATCAGAAGATCTATCATGTATTCCAAGTGACTCCAATGTCAAGGTAGAAGGTAACCCTGTAACCATGCTCTGCTAGTTAAGATGATGCAAGTAATGGAAGTTAAGATGGCCAAACCACTCATGCCATAATCTGCTCACATCATTAAAGTGAGTGAGAAAAATAGTCAAAGGAGAATCAGGAACAAAGTGAGAAAACATATAGAGTCGTGACTGATGATCTGCTCTCCCAACTGCAACTGTAGAATCATTGTGTAACTCACATATCTCCACTGAACTAGGAGTGAACTCAACTCACTTGCTTAAACTTGTGTGAGTGATCTGGTATACCGATAGGAGATTAGTTGACAATGAGGGTACACAAGGAACATCATGGAATGTGCCAACCCCCACATCAACAGATCCTCTCCCACACAGCTCAACAGGAGTGTTATCACCCATCAAAATAGAAAGCATAGTACACGGCTCCAAGGATGCAAGTTCTTCCTTAGATGAAGCCATGTGGTGTGAAGCACCCGAATCAAGAACCCAAGTGGATGGTGAGGAAACAACTGCAAAAAGGGCCTTGCCCTTTCCTTTCCCCTTGTTGTTTTCTTTTTCCTTGTTAGACCCTTCATTAGAACTTTGTTTGATAGACTCAAGAACACTGATATTATTCTTCTCAAGAATGTATGTCAAGTGATCAAGTTGTTTCTGCAAATATTTATGTTCATCATGACTAGGTCTTTTACAATAGGCACATTTGACCTTTTCTTTCTTAGGCTTATCACCCTTGGAAGATGGTGTATCAATAATTTCTTTTGAAGAAATCGGTATCTAATCCTTCTTCTCCTCGCTATTCTTTTGTTTTTTGTCCTTACTATTGTTGTTACTACATTGTCCTTGTTGTTCTTTTGTGCCTTGGTTGGCTACTAAGGCATGTGACTTAGAGGATGTAAGAGTGCCCATCTGGATTAGCTTGTCTTGTTCTCGAGTGAGATTGACAACAAAATCATCTAAAGATGGCATGGTGAATTGAGTACCAAGTGCACCCTTAGTAGCATAGAAGGTAGAGACAAACACAAAATATTCTAAACTTAGCTTAGAGAGAATACTAAGAATCAGTTGTTCATCTTTCTTTTCAATTTCACATTGTTTTAACTGCAGCCTTAGTGATTTTAATTTGGTGAAGAAATCTTGGATTGTGTTGAAATTGCCTGGACTCAAACTAATTAATTCATTTTTCAACATATGACCCCTCATTGAATCTTGTGTGCCAAATAGTGTTTCTAGCTTTGTCCATACTTCATTTGGTGTATCCAAAGACTCAATGTGAAATAGCAAGTCAGGAGAAGTAGACAAACACAATGGTCCAAATGCCTCATCACATTTGTTAAACCACTTAGGCTTATCTTCATCTTTAGTAGGTTCAGTTTCAAGTCCCATAGTTATCCTATTTAATCCAGCTTTCCTTAAGTGAATTGTCATGTGTGATTTCCACTCAAAATAATTGTATGGAGTTAGGATGGGCATATTTGTTTGATCCATGATGAAGAAATGCAGAGAAGAAATGCTAGAAAGAAGAGAACCTAGCCACGACAATGCCCCCCCCCCTCTTTACTCAATCAAAGAACCCCCCCCAAAGAAATATGATTTAGCACTTTATTTTAGTGCGTTTACAACTACCACTAGAAAGAAATACTTAGTGGTCTTGATTTCAATGCATTACAAAAACTCATGAAGAGCATATGCTAAAAGTGAAACTTGGGCACAATAATCAAAGAAACAAATAGCACTACTGCGATCTACTCAAAAAATCATGCACTTTCAAAAAAAGAATTGCCTCGATACGAGGTCATATGAGAAAGTTATGATCTTCCGAAGTTTTCAAAACGAGAATTGTGCATAGTCACGGCTGAGAATCTGCAATTTTTGAAGAATTCATGCATGAAAATCAAAAAACAACTCCACTAGTGGATAAAGCACAAAAAAATAGCCAAGTTCATAACAAGAATCATCAAAATCAGAGTCCATATGAGCAAGAATGAGACATTTGAAAACTGCGTTCAAATCTATGACTGCCAATGGAGAGGGGTATGGTTGTAGCCTTTCATGCTCGATATTGCAAAATATACAACTTGCATGCAAAATTTAAAGAATACTCAAATGGTTTTTCGAGGCTGCGAACAAAACTCAGAAAGCATTTTTCTTGTTGATGTACAAAAGATGCTACTGTAGTGTAAATTAGACACCTTTAACAGTAAAAAATGGCTCCAAAAATTAAAAAATGACCCCAACAACCAAAATATGACATGCAAATGCTGGATCAGCTTCCTAAGTCCATCAATGGCATGCTGGAACCTGCAATACTGATTGAAAACTCCAAATATGCAAGTTGGTTGTTAGATTTGAGATTGAAACCCTAGAGAAAAACCGATTTTGTCAAAACTTTTCTAATTCTCAGGATCATCCAAAGATGCAAGAGAAGAGCATACTTCATTTTTCAAAAAACTACAAAAAGGTTTATTAGCCCCCCCCCCCCGAATCTCTCAAATAAGGAAACTAAAATCTACTTTTGCACATAGAAAAGCTCTGATACCATGTTAGAATCTGATAAGATTAATAACCCAGAAAACTAGTGCAAAGAATAAATATCTAAACTATGAATGCAAATGATATAAAATCAAAATAGCATCATAGAGTTAGTCTCCAAGAGAGTAATGCAAATGCTGGAAGCAAAATAACATTAAGAGGATGCAAAAATAAGAGATACAAATACAAGCCATGTAGCATGCTTATATAGGCTAGGAAGAGGGAGGAGGTGGCAACACCAACCAATTAGGAGCAACCATCTATCAGACTAAAGATAGCAAAGTATCTTCCCAAGATAGCTAATGGATGCTCACATGTAGGAAGGTGACACCTCACAACCATTCACCTAATAAGATATGCTTTATTAACCTAAGCAAGATTATTAAAAGTGTAGAAAAAACCTAGCAAAATAGGAAAAATAAAAAACTACACTAACAATAATAATTATGTAATATTTATGTTCATTCAATTACTAGGTAAATACCAAGTTAAATATATGAACATGTATATTGAGCCCCTAATTGACAAGTTGTTGAAGTTATGGAATGACATCACTATATATGACATCTCTAGAACAATAGGACATCAACAATTTCAATTCCATGCAATACTTGTATGGACAATACATGATGCCCCTGGGCTAACTCATTTTTGTGGTATGTTATATTGCTAAGATCACATATTTTTGGTCTGTTATAGTGCTTACACATTACTATCAAATGCTTAAGTTGTGCATGATAATTGTACATGATCCAATTATACATGATCTTTTAGGTCTTCAGACAAAGGAAAAATTTGCATGTCTAGTTTGTGGTCCGAAGATGAAATTTCGTCATTCAAGAAGTTTAGGAAAGCAAGTGTTTGATGAGTTGAGACACTTTCTCCACAATAATCATAGGTATCAAATTGTCAAAAAAGATATTTTCAATGGATAAGAAGAGACATCATTAAGGCCACAAAGAATGACACCTCATCTATAGAAGTTGGAATATGATGGACTAAATCATTGAGGTAATGTCCAATTTGTCGTCCAAAGTTTAAAATTTGTCTTTTGATATTGTCTACTAATGCTGTAATTGATGCTTGTGAAGGTCATCAAGGCATCAATGACCAACTTCCTAGAGGAATGAAAAGTTATCCTACTCAATTTAGTAAGTTACCGTACTACAAGGATCTCCCAATCATGTATTTGTTTGATGCTATGCATATTGGAAAGAATGTAATAGAGACACTATGGAAAATGTTGGATGGAAGGTGTGATAGAAAAAAAATTGCTAAAATTTGTATTGACATTCATGAATCCAATCATGCACTAAAAGCTTTCATTAAATCAAATAGCAATGGAGACCGCATAAATACAAGTGCCCTTCCTTGGTTATTAATGGAGCAACAAAGTGATGCATTAAAAGAAGTCATAAAGAAAGAAAAAATTTCAACAGGATTTGATACAAATATAAGCACTCTTCTATCAAAGAAAGGTGATTTTGGAGCAAGGTTGAAAACACATGATTGACATACCTTCGTTTAGGTAAGTCATGTTCTCTATTTATAGTATATTTGTAAGATTTAATGTATTACCTATTGCATTATTTAACAATATATTGAAATGATCATTTTTTAATGATGCAGTTCATCCTACCTCTATCCCTTCCACAATAGTTTGACAACAGTATTAAACAAGTTATATATGATCTTGGAAAATACATGAGGTTAGAAGTGTTTTTTCTTAAATTTGTAGCTTTTTATATGAAATCTATTGTATAATTTTATTTGAAATCTTGTTTATGAGTTTTTGTGTGTTGAATCTCTTTTAGGTGGTTATCATCTAAAGAAATTGATAAAAAAGATATAAAATATTGGAAGAGAAAAATTCTACAGCTTATGTGTGAAATGCAAAAGTGTTTACCTCCAACCTTTTTCAATGCTCAAGAACCCTACCTCATACATCAAGTTGAGGAGATTGAATTATGTGGACCTATACAAGCTAGATCAATGTGTATGGTTGAGAGGCACTTGAAATTTGTGAAGGGCTTGGTTTGACAAAGAGAATGTCTTGAGGGTTCTATGATAGAGGGATATATGATATACCAAACCATGGTGTACATTAGTGAATATCTTCCAAAGTTTATAGGAGATATCCATGTAGACCGCATTTGGGATCCCAATTCTAATGACAAATTCGAAGGGGAGTACCTGACAGGGAAAGGTAGATTGAGGAGGGTGAGAGGTAATTATAATTTTCTTTTTGTAGTTTAATAATTCTTATCCATCATCAATATATATAAGTTATTTCTAACTGGTGTAATTGTCTTCTTTATAGTTGGCCATGAGTGGGATGCACTACATTTGTATATTGCAAACAATCTTGATTGGATGATGGTATGGATTGAACAATCTCAATAAAATGGTTGCTTATTAACATGGGATGGTGTTGCATTATTGGTTAAAGAAGCTCATCATAATGGAGATCCCAATGTTATGCCAATGGTACTTGATCTAATATATGGCTTAAGAAATACAAAGGTACGCATAAGATTACTAATCATGAGACATAAGTTTAATATCAACTCATAGATTGATGTAAATAATCTTGACATGTTTGAATAATTGCAGGTCAAACACCACAAAACTATGTGCTACCATGGCGATAAATTCTACACAAAAAAGTTAGACGAAATGAAGAAAACATGTGATTCTGGGATAAGTGCTGTCTTCACAGTCACCAATATTTTGTCTAGAATTGACATACATCCTCAACTATGGCATTTTGGAAGATATACTTGAGTGTGACTTTAATTCATTTAAAACAGTTCTATTTGTCATCAAATGGTTCAAGTTACGACTGAATCAAAATGATCTTGATAGGACTATTATTGAACATGATAGTGAATTTACTATGATTAATATAAAGTCATTTGAGCCAGTTGGAGATGAGCCCTATGTTCTTGCAAGACAATGTGATCAAGTGTTTTACTTTGGTGTTCCACACAAACTCGGTTGGTCATTTGTTGTTAGACATGACCCAAGAGGAAGGCCACTCAAGTATAATGTGATTGAAGAAGAAGATATTGAAGAAGCACAAGAGGAAGTAAATGATTATCAGGAATGACAGTTACCCAGTGATGAAGAAGAAGAAGATGGTGATGATTTTGGTCATGCTGACGATAATGGTGATAATGATGATGATGATGTTGATGATGATGATGAAGATGGTGATGAAGATGGTGATGATGGTCATGATGATGATGGTGATGAAGATGATGATGATGGCGATGAAGATGGTGGTGGTGACGATGACGATCAAAGTGACAAGTACGATGATGGTGATGATGATGACATGGATGAAGATCATGATGATCAATGACATGTCCAGGTAGGATCAATGTCAACTATGATGGGGTCTTGTACGACCAAATTTTTCTTTCCAAACCATATGTGCACATATAAACATTAAGTAGAACATGTCAAATATTTTTTTAGATATACACATTAGTTACACTAAATTTTTAACTTAAGACAAATGATTTACATATACAATCTACTTTATTATTATTATTTTTTTGGTAAGTCTATTACTTTAATTTTGCTGCTGATTTCTAAGACTTACTAATTTTTTTCATAGGGCGATATGGATGCACCATCTCAGACACCTTCAGTAGAGGTAAACATTAATTATTGTAAATTTTAATGTTAATATAGAAACACATGTTGTATTATTATGTTCTTTTCTTTCTGGCTTTGGAGTTATTTTGATGAAATTTTACTGATATTTGATGTCACAAATGATAGGTAAAAGCTAGAATGACCGCTGATCAAATGTGATATGAAATACGAGTGTCATATCTACATGACATCGCCCTTATTGCTGACCCTATGTTCATCACCTAGAAAATTAAGCAAAGATACACTGATGAACTTGTTAACATTATCATTGAGGGTGATAAAAGCGAGGAGAAAGAGGCACTAAGAACATAATTGGACTGTAGAATCCAATCTTTGAATGTAAGCAGTAATTCGACTAAAGAAATAATAGAAGTTTAATAGATATTAATATTTTCTAGTATCTTATGGATCATGATCTCTAATTTTATGTGTTCTTGTATAGACATATGTGCCAGTTGTGAAATCACATGGTGAACCTGGTGAGGGTTGTCGTGCACAACCTTTATGTAAGTAACACTTTGTTTGTTTACATCAACATTATAACACTACCTTTTTTTTGTGGACGTTTCTAGCTAGTATCCCATTTGAACTTTATCCAATGCAAATATCTTTGCTAACAATATTGTATTCTTTAGCTCATGATGGAGTGCAGATTCCTCCTTCGATTAGCAATCTAGTATTGCCTAGTGCATTGTCAGCAATAAGGACCATGCAAACATCCTCGTCTATGCCCACTAGAATTGGTAAAACCTTGTTTTGCTATATTTTGTAATGTGCTATGTTTTGTAATATATTTCTACAAGTTGATGAACAACATAGTCGCATATCAATGCTTAAATGATGTCTATAGAAGCTTGCATACACACAAACACATGCATACACACACCATGCATACCTACATACATACATGCATACATACATATATATATACCCACACACAGAGAGACATGGAGATAAGTAGGGAGGTAGCCTTTTAGTTTTGTCCTGTATACCTTTTCCTCATAACTTCTCATTTGCACTTCTAAAATTTTTGGGCTCATGACCCTTAACTATTTCTCCCTATAATATGTTGGTACAAGAGCACACTTATATTTACTCATCCCAAACACGGGCCAGAATGCATATTATTATTCAGGTGATGTAACCGTCTGTTCCTATCTCTAGCTATTGGTTTCACATGCAATATTTAACCTTTACATGACTTCTCATTTTATAATTTTGCTGCTAAATTTGTGTTGAAATTACTAGTAAGAATAAAGCCTTGTGGTGTTTCATCCACACCACATTTAGTGTAGTTACAAACATTTATGAATTTTTTTTTTATCACCTTTTTCTAGCTACTTGAAGAGTGTTGAATAAGTAAAATTAACAGCTTGAGGTCTATAAAAGTACCAAACTATTGGTTGCAAGTTGCATTTGGTCTCCACTTATTTAAAGCTGAAGCTGTTGCACAACATTTGTTAACATCGGTAATGGCATATACAATTGATAAAATAATGACAGTTGTTGATGGAATTCTGTATAAGTTAATGTAGGTCATATGCCTTGAATTCTTTGGCCTGTCAAATACTCTTGCTTTAAATATACTCCAAACTTATGGGTCATTTGGATGCTTTTGTGATGCATTTACTTGTTAGAATTGCCTTGAACAACACAATCACTCATCTGCATTTTATTGAAAGCAAGAAGCTCAAGCACCCAAGGCATTTTGCTTCATACAACATCCTTAGGCATAGGAGCTTTAAGCTTCAAAGTATGTTTGCTATTGTACTGTAGATGATTATGTGGTTAAAGCTTACAAGTAAAATACAATCTTATTCTATAAGATTACAATTGCCAATTTGAACTACTTTACTAATGTTCTAGATTTTGTAGCCCATTGGTTATGCTTCTCTTTCATGCTAGGCTAGAAGTTATCTCCATTCATGATAACGAATATTAATTTTAGCAACTTTTAGTTCCTTTGTATTGTGAAGCTCTTAAAACTCCGGAGACATGTTTTCTCATTTTAGTTGTTATTATTGTGAATTCAATTTGAGTTATAATGAGGTTACTAAAGCTCTTGAACTTTTAATGGCGAGGAGGCTTCCTCATTAATCTCTTTCTATAGTTTCTACATGCTATACAATGTGGTAGTCTTGACATTGATTTTTTTGCCAGCTATTGTATCTTTTAGCAATTCTGGTTTGGTATGCCTATTTGTAAGTGCTAATCTAAGAGATGTTAATAGAAATTGATGAGTATGAAATATGGGTATTTTGTCTTTCTGATAGCATCAATACAATTTGTTTAAGTTAGAACCATAATTCCTATAGTGATAGGGAAATTATTGTTTGCTGGGATTTTGGATGTGATTTTGTATAATAGTATAGTATGGCATTTATTTGGTGGTGTAGAAATTAAATAAAGGTGCAATAGATGTAAACTTTAAATTCCATGGAAGTGACATACAGAACAATGAGGTGTGAAATTGGTGGTAGGTTGTTGAATATAAGTAGCTTTAGATGTTGCATTATCTTGATTGTGTTGCGTGCAGATTGGTATTTATTGTTACTAAAGGGCCTCTTCTATACAAGGTGGTTTTGAATAGAGGCCTATGGTCAATGGAGCACAAGAAAATAGGAAAGACTTATGATCATCGGAGCACAAGAAAGCAAAGATTCCTCTTGTTTTGCAGATGACATTTGGATTATATAGATGTCTAAATTTAGTAATGCTAGTGATTTGTAGCTAATAGAAAAAGAGTACATAGGCGTCAACATTGTCAATTTTGGAGGATTGAATTTATGGAGCTTTAATTGGCTCATCATCTGCTATAGATTCTAAGATTCTAGTACTATAAGCTATTTATAACTAGTGTGATAGTTCAAGTTGTAAAGCATAGTGATATAGGTTATTTGTACCTTAAGGTTACATTTTACTACATTTTTCTTGAGGTTTATGGTATGCACTAACCCTTTGATTTGATTATTGTGGCAGCCATAATTCTCTAAGATGCAAGTGTGGTATTGCATATTTGAACTAGTTGGTCTTGTTTATCTATATTTGTGCACCTTGATCATCATTGAAGGCCAAGTTGATTTGTTTGAGTTGTAACTGAATTTACCTATTTCTAATAGTAGACACAGTTTTTATGTTAAGTGCATTTGTGGAGTGAATTGTAGTGTTAGCTAATTGTTAGTATTCATTTTTTATGAATGGTCTGTGAATGTTAGAGGTGGGGTCACTTTCCCTACGTGTTCAATCAAGTGCATTTATATGCACATGTGATTGGTTACGTTCAAACTATTTCCTCAACTTAAACCTAGGGCATCATTGTTGTAGCAATCTATTATTACCACAGTGCCATGTATGTTGGATGCTAGTAAATCATTATTGATCTTAATTTGAAGTTTTATAATCTTTTTTGGTGAAGTGTAGCTCTTTCTTTTTGCATGTACTATTTTATTTCTCTTTTTGGTCAAGTGTAGCTTTATATTCTTATGTGTGTAAAATTACTATATTACAATATGGTATATTGTACTATGGTTTGACATGCACGTATTATTATGCTACATAGCTTATTGTGTATTTGTGTACATGTGCATAAGAGTTACCATATGTTACATGGTCCTAGAGTTTGATATACATGTACATACTGTATATTTACCACATTTGTGTTTTATATGGTAATGCTATATGTTATCTATATATAGAAATGATATAAATACTATTTTATCATCTCTACATGACTTCTCATTTTATAATTTTGTTGCTAACTTTGTGTTGAAATTACCAGTAAGAATAAAGCCTTGTGGTGTGTCATCCACAGAGATGGCCAAGATAGATTTGCTTCAACCCATTTGATTGTATGCATAATTCACAAAATCTTCACTTGTCCTTTTTCTTAACTTTTGTTTATTGCATGTATAACTACTCTTCTACATTTAGGATGCTAATCTTACATCAAGTTGGTGAACAATTGGATCCAACTTAGAAGCTATTGCTAACAATGTTCTAAATGATGCAAGGAAAAAACATTTTTGCTAGTCAATTTCTTCAATTTGATTATATCCATAAGTATGCATATGTATTTGCATTTGAAATCTATTCCGAGCAAATATACAAGAGTTTTTAAGCTTGATTATTCAAGAATGAGTTGTATCTTTAATCCAATAGTTGTTTGGCTATTATTGACTGCACCTTTCATAGTCTCTGGGATTGTCTTCTTCTTTGGTATTATAAGTTACATTTGTTTCTAGGCAGCAAATTAATTGGTCATATTAACAAAGTGTGACTGGTGGCATCTCTCTGTCATTCAATTCATTTAGTCTCTGCTTTAATTGTCATGATGTTTCAATTGATAGACCAATAGAGAGCAGTACTGCTGAAGCTGATCCATTTCTTGGAGTAGTCCATGTGATTAGTATTGGTTCATATGAAGGGACATTATTGCTGAATAAGAAAACTATGTTTTTGTTAAAAGAATGAAATCTTCTAGGTGCTTTAAAATTGTTATTATTTAAAGTGTAAATTTAGTTTACTTTTATATTACTCATTTTGGACTGATAAATCCTTTATGTTTTTGTAGGTAATAATGCTTTCTTTGAACATCTTTTTCATATGACATGGAGACTATTTGGACCCACCATACGTAAAAGCTATGTAGTTTCATATCATTGCTACATAATTTTTCTTTTCTTCCATTTATTGTAATATATTAAAGTTATTGATCTAACGATCTATTTGTTTTTAAAAAGGTGGAATTTACAAGCCGTCAAATTAGAAAATCAGTTGATTACATCTTTTGAGGAGAAATTTGGAAAAAACATTTTTGACACTGGCCTACTTCTCAAAAGAGTAGAAAAGCATATAAAGACTGTGAGGGATCAATATAGAAGGGCTCTTAAGGATAACCCAAAGTATGACCGTCCTCCTATGATTCCACCGATGGAGTGGAATGAAATAATAGAAGATACAAAGGAGAAAAGGCTACGTGAAGATAGAGATAATGAAGTACCACATGGAAAAAAGAGGTATATCATGATGGTATTAAGTACATTATAATCATGCACTAATTATTGATATTTGTAAATATATAATCTAAGATGTTTGAAATTGTTCATAGATTGCAGGACACATCCGTGGCTACAAAAGTGAGACTAGAAAAGTTTGGCCAACACAAACTTGGCTCTGGTGGCTATATGAATCTCCAGTCTCGACTTGTAGGTAGGAGCAATGGAATTTCATATATATTTTTTAAAATATAATTTTTCAAACAATTTTGTTTAATGAAACCATACATGGAAAACTGACGATATTAAGCAAAAAATACAGGGCACAGAATTCAATGTGGAGGTCACAGATGAAGATAGAAAAATTGCCTTGAAGGAAGGTTATAAAGTCATGGCTACATGCCTATGCGAACAATCTGTAAGCCTTGCACAATAATCCAGTGCACAAAATAATATCTCACAAGTAAATTGGTTAGATGAAAAGTAAATGAAATTGAATAGTTGAGAAGATTCTTTTTTGGTATTAGTTTTGAACATAAATTGACTGCATAACAATGTGCATAACATTTTACTGCAGCCTTCATATCCTACCATAGAACCTACTCATGACGAAGGCCATGATGTGCATTATAGTGGTGGAGGTATTAATTTACTATTGGAAATTAATTATGCAATTATGAATACAATTTAACATCTTCAATTACAATTTGATGTGTATCCTTTTTTTGAACATTTCAGAGCATGTTGAACATTGTGTTGAAGGAGTGGAGCATGTTCCAAGTGTTCAACATGTTGAGGTGGCGACGGATCAAAATGTTAATGTACATGATGTGGATTGTCAGGTAAGAAAAATGCATGTTATGTTGTACTAGTACTTAATTACAGACTTGTAACAATTAAAAAAAGAAAAAGAGTATGCCAATTTGTCCCATTTACTTGTTCTTGCAACAGAGCCCCCTTTAGTGTAGTAGCCTCCTGATCCTCCAAAGAGAAGGAGCCATCATAATTTGACATTACACATGCCAAAAGAGGAGGAGAATGATGCAGATATGGGTGCTCCTATGAGTGCTTTTCTTAAGAGAGCTCAGAAAAACAAAAAGAAGAAATGATTTTTTAAAAATCTTCTTTGATAAACCTTGTTGGATAATGAAAGAATTTTGTTTTAAGTAATTATGTATGAATGATGCATATTAATACTAATTTTTATTTTATGTTAATGAATATTGTTATGTGTTAATGAAGTCTTGATTAGTATTCTGTATTAATGAATGTTATGTGATTGTATTGATTGAATGTTATCGTTCATAAATGGATGAATGAATGATTGAAGTATGTAATTAGATGATAATGGGTACTTTAGATTGATGTTAGGGGGAGGGGGCTGAGGCCAGATGAGCTTCCACCTTCATGTGGTTGGTCTTGTTAAGTAGAGAATATTATAGTATTCTTGAAACTAAGTGAAGCTCAAACTAACATAAAATGGACACTTTGCATGTGGTAGGTCTAAAATGATCCACGACTACTGCTGCCCATAACATGAATTTGTGAAATACATTCTGATATCACCAATTTCAACATTTTTTTCAAAGCATAGGAGTGGCCTATAGTCTCAGCATGAATTTTGAGTAATGCCTCAATCCCAATCCTTATTGAGAATCTTGTCTTCTAGCATATCTTTGACAAAACCTAGTGCAACTTTTGACTCACAAGAAAAGTTGACCTTTAGTCTCATGTTGGAGACATGACCACATGCTTTTAGCTCCTTTCCCTTTCTTGAACTATACACTTGCTCACCATCCCTTAGAAATGGGTTTAGCATCAATGTTCCTGCCAATCCTCCTTAATTGATATTTCAAACATGCCTCATGCAAAGTGTAAAATTTTCAGACATGCCTCATGGCAACAATTTTAGGTTCTTAAAAAATAGAATGACTTAACACACGCTTGTCAACATGATCATATCTAACAAACTCATGGTGCCTGAAAACATAGGTGTCTTTAAAGATCAATACGAGAGCTTTGAACTAATTGGTGCCCTTAAAGATCAATACAAGAAATTTTAACTAACTATAGATGGTGTGCCTTTAAAGATCCATGCAAGTAGCAAGACCTTTGAACTAAATATAGAGGGCCATTATAGGTTCTTGAAAAATTCCTTCATTAGTAAGATAATGTGCTACATGATCGGAGGTCACATGCAATGCGAAAAGCTGATAGAATCAACTTTCTTCCTAACCCATATGTTTATTCTACATATTTAATGAGCATTCAATTTAGACTATTCCTTTTATTAATTGCATTATCAACACCTTAGTCACCTTCAACTATTGGAATTCTTTAGTTTTGAGATTATGCCAAATCTCGCTAGCAATTCTTCCTATTTTATTTCATTGTTTGTACTTATACCGAAGAATAACAACCTTCCATAAATCTCCTTCAGTTAGAGCAATTTTTTGAAGTTAGCAAAAAGTTCAATTTTTGGTGTTTTCATTATGGGGAAGGGTGAAGTGAGTTTAACATAGAATGCAAATGTGATATGGGATTTATGTGTGGCTACCTACAATGTTTGATATTTGATCATTTTGTTCCCTTTATATATTTACATTCTCAAGGTAGATTTGGCAAAGTCATTGTGGTCTAGCAATTTTGATTTTTGAGTCCTACTAAACTTGTTATTGTTAAATATGACTAATAGGTGATAGGTGCCCTCAGAGAATTTGGGCTCGAGTCGTCAAACTTGATTCTTGGAATCAACTTCACCAAGAGTAATGAGTGGACTGGTATCAAAATCCTCTCACATAGAAAGTTTCAGATTTGTTTAGTTTAACTGAACTGGGCATTAAAAATAAATAGGTTTATTTTTTTGATAAATGAAAGGAAGCAATCTTTAAATAGGCAAAGTTTACATGAGATTGGGAACATACCAAACCCATATGAGCAAGTGATTTCAATCATTGGTCGAACTCTGTCTCCATTTGACAAAGATAATATGATCCCCTATTTTTTCTTTGGCGATGGTTTGTACTTATATATATATTTTTACATTAAATAAAACAGCTTTGTGAAAATGCATTACACATAGATATAGGCTATCATGTGATGCATATGGTTGCCATTATCGTCTTTGGAATTATATATGCTATTATATTTTGGTCTTGCTGTAACAGTTCGAGGAGTTGTGGACATAATTTTTTTTCAAGTTTTGGGAACCTTAGGATTTGTAGCTCCAAAATACCTTGTAGATGGTATGCCTCAAATACTAGGTTGAGCTTTCAAATTATGTTTATGGCATATCCGCTTCCTAGAAAAATCACATCCTAGGAAAATAGATATAATTAATATTAATTTTCTATGCTACGAATGCCCCCATGACATTGAGTTGCCTCTACTTAGATAATTTTCTTTGTACAATCAATGACAGAATTATCTTTGAGTAACCAATGACATGGAAATTGATGAAAAAAAGTGATGTCTATGCATTTGGAGTAGTTCTATTGGAACTGATTACTAGAAGAAGCCTGTAGACAAATCTATGCTAGAAGGAGGCCAATCTCCCATTACCTGGGTATGCTTTATCTTATTGCTTACTAATTATATATATTTTATTGATAAAAGGTTGAAGTCAAGATCATTATTATTATGTGTTGTGATCGATTCTCATATAAGATACTCAAAATTTACTGTTGTGTTGTAGGTTCTCGCCTTATATATAATGTATTGTTTTTGATAAGGTAAACAGGTTTTAAGGGGTCCTGAAACCCATAAGTTTAACAACAAGAAAGGCTGAAAATAAGCGAAAAAATGCCCAGCCAAAACATAATCCTTACGGCTGAAAATAAGCCCAAAGGCCCAGCCCGAAACAACTGCCCACTAAAAAGGCCAAAGAGCCAACCAGAAAAATAGAGACCAGACAAAAAGCCAAAGCCAGGAGAAACAAAAACCAAAGGACAGAGACCCAACCTAGCAGACTACTTCTCCATCTCGAGCATGGTCTGGGCAGCTTCGGCGCACTCTTGTTGCTCTTCTACCTTATGATCCTGGGCGTTCGTCAAATCCTGCTCCATAGTGCTGTCCTTGGCTTTATCCACATTCAGCCTATCTTTGTCTCTGTTCTGTTTATCATCTTCCTCCATCTGGTTCCTGTCTTTGAGATTGTCCAAGAGAGAGAGGATGTTGTCGTTGATCGAAGCGAGGAGGGAGATCATTTGACTTGCCAGGTTGTGATTGTAGTTCTCAATATTTTTTACTCTCCTCTCCATCAGAGTCTCCCAGCTGTTCCGGTCGCCTTGGCTTTCAGCACCTGTCTTGCTCTTGATTTTTTCCATTTGGGAAACCCTATCTCTGACATCCTCAAGCTCATGGAAAAGCCATTTAATTGATCTGAAGTTGTCGATCATGCTATTGTGGGCATTGTTCAACAGATTCATGCCCGTTTCTCTTGCATTATCAGAAATAGCCACCATAGCCGGGTCAATTAGCTCATTGAGTCTAGGCTTCTCGAGGTCGTCCACCAGGAGTTGGGGGTTCATCGCCTCTCTATAGATTCCCATAGTGGCCGTTCTCACATTGAAGTTCTTCCAAGCCTTCCTTCTGTTATTAACTTGCACTTCCCCCTCAATCTGTCCAGAGTTGTCATTTTCCTCCAAAGGAGGCTGAGGATGTATAGGGGAGAGGGGAATGGGCAGAGAATCCTTTCCCTGACTGCTGGAGCGCTCCATGCTCTCTCCCTCCCTCTTCTGTCTTTTTCTCAGTTTCTCCTCATCCAGCTCCTCCTTCGAAACCTTGTCAGAATCATCAGTATCCATTTCCTCCTCCACCTCAGCAAAGCCAATTTTAGCTGGGGTATGACCTCTAGGGCTCTTTCTGCTGGGTAATTTGATAGAGGGGTAATCCTTCTTATGGCTTTTAGTCTTCTTACCTGAATGCTCAAAAACCTCATTAGAGCTGATGCTCTCAACATCGTTGGAATCTGAGGAAAAACTGGAGCTGCTCTTGTCAACATCCGCCCCCTGGATAGGGTTTTTGCTAATGGTTTGAGCATGGAAATGCTCATGAATCAGAAGCAGAAGACCCTCATGCAGTGCCGGGTTGACGGTAGCTTTCTTTTTAAAACTAGAAATGGCCTTGTTCATCGAGTTAAAAAGATAATACGGGAAGGAGATCTTACTACCATGGCGAAAATGATTCAGAATCACAAAATGGTGAGTCCTAACCCTATCAAACCTGGGGTCTAGGGTTATATATTCAATGACAGCGTAGAGAACATACCTCCAGAGCTTCTTTATAGTATTCGTTACAAAAAACGTCTCTTTCTTGCCCAGCTTGTTCAGCTCTTCAGTGTTTTTCACAAAATCCTTGATTGCATTAGAAGACATCTTCTTGTCTCTGAAGAATTTATGCCCCTCCATCGAAATCCCCATGACTTCAGCAACCACATCCTCAGTAATTTGAAAGTAGACCCCGTTCACCTTAACCTTACCATTATTCCACGAATTCACCATGTTGTTAGTGATCTCAGGATCTGAGCCATGAAGTTTCTCGAAGAAATTAGTAACCCCACCCTTTTCCAGCTCTCTCCAAACTTTGGCCTTGTTCTTCCACTTTTGAACTTCCCCCACCGGCTCCTTTCTGCTCCTCTCACCCGTCATGTTTACCTGATCGACTTCCACAATTCTCATGAACTCTGATCTGTGCAAGTTATTTGCATTCGAAAAAATGGTGATGTTTCTTTTATGATACCCATGAATGAACCTCTTCTTGAAAATAATGGTATCGTCCTTTTGAATGTGTCAAAAAATCAGAGGAAACCCCTTTTGCTGGTGCAAATCACGATGCCAATAATGGCACTTACCATTTATTAAGCAATCTTTATTATCCATAATTGCATTGGATTTGAGCCGTCCTTCCCAAGATATTATCTTGGTCGATGAGCAAATTTGCCTCCGTCGAAAAATCTTTTTCGGCATGCCAAGACAGATTATTGGTGGCGTTAACCCCTTTATTAGCAAACCAATCAGCTACTGGGTTTGCCTCTCTGTAAACATGAGTGACGTGGACCTTATCGAACTTTGTGAGAGTGGCGCAAGTCTCAGCAATTATGTTCGCAATCGTCCACGAGGGAGGGGAAATACCATTAATGGTATTAATAATGTTTTTGGAGTCCCCCTCAAGCCAGAGTTTAGTAATCCCGGCTTCAAAAGCCAACTTGACCACCTTACTCGCAGCTCTTGCTTCAGCCAGATGAATAGTCTGGATTCCCAGCGGGGAAGCAAAGGCAGCTATTCCCTCCCCATAGCTATTTCTTATGATTCCACCGCAGCCTGAAGGGCCTGGGTTACCCTTAGAAGCCCCATCAAAGTTGGCTTTTGACCAACCATCTGGGGGGAGAATCCAGCTAGCATCCTGCCTTTTGAGGTTCCTGTCTTTTTCTTTAGCTATCTTTCTGTCCCCTTCTTCTTCTTCTTCCTCCTTCAGCACTTGGATATTTTCCTTTATATTCTTCGAGACCTTCCTGCCAAGGATTATAGCCGGCTCCTCTCTGTCTCTAAATATTCTATTATTCCTTTCCTTCCAGATTCCCCAGCAAAAGTGGGGTAAAATCCAGTCCGAGTGATCCTGCCGACCAGCAATCTTACAAAGACCTTTCCACTGATGGAAAAAATCCATGAGATTATCTGGTTTGCACTAGAGGGTTTCATTATCATGTGTGATGACATTCCACACCTCCCTGGCATAGTCACATAAGATGAAAATGTGATTTCCGGTCTCAGCCTGATTCTTACACAAGGGACATCTACTGGGCATAACATGTCCTCGCTTCATGAGATTGTCATGAGTAAGGATTTTGTTCTGAAGAGCCAACCAGTAAAAAATGTTGATCTTTGGAGTGAGATCCAGAATCCAAGCCTCCGCCCAAGGGGCCTTCTCTTTTAAGCTCCAAAGTGAATTATAGCCTGAGGCAACAGAGTATCTTCCATTGGGATTATCCCTCTAGACCAGCTCATCCCCCAAATTGATAGGAATCATGGAATTGAGCATAAGCATTATAGGAGTCAAGTCCTCAGAGATGAGGGATAGGTCACTCCATTCCTGGCCATTCCAATAATCACAAACTTTGGACCCAATTTGATCAGTACAAGCTTGCATCCATCTCTCAAAAATAGGGTTTTTGATAAGTGGATCTTGGGAAAGCCATCTATCCGACCAGAACTGGATGTCCTTCCCATTTCCCAATTTCCATGATATCCTGGCCTTAGCCAGGTCCCTGGCTTTCATGATCCCATTCCAAATGTTTGATCCTTTTGGGATATCTTCATTAAAAAGGGTGAAAAGAAGAGTGGGTCTTCTAAGGTACTTGTTTACCAGGGTGTCCCTCCATTCACTGGTGCTACTGAAGATCCGCCATATTTGTTTAGCTAGGAGAGCCTTATTGAGGTGAGTGATCTTTCTAATACCCAGACCTCCATACCTCATAGGGAGGCAAACCTTCTCCCAAGAAACAAGAGGATATCTTTTCTTCCCTTCATTACCATTCCAGAGGAAGTCTCTCTGGATTTTCTCCATTCTTTCAGCTATTTTCCCCGGGATTCCAAAGAGGCTCAGGGCATAGATTGGCAGATTTTGAAGAGAAGATTTGACTAAGAGGCATTTCCCCGCTTGACTAAGAGAGACCCCTTTCCAACCAGCCATCTTCCTGTTGAATCTGTCCAAAATACCATTCCAAAAAGACTCCATATATAATGTATTGTTATTTATTAGGCATATATAGCAATATAAATATCCATAACTTTTTAAATTCAATTTGAGATTAAAATACAACATTCTTTACCATGGTTTCTCATCATTTCTTTAACTTTTCATTCTTGCAGTTATATACTAGAAATAATTCATTCACTTGTGGATGAACCTATTTAAGATCCATTCACATGTTACGTTGTTTGAAACCTGATTTCAGGCTTCATGAAGAAATCATCTATAATAGACACTTTAGTTTGTTCAATTAGGTGTTGCACTCCCTTGAAAATCACAAAAACAAACATAGTTAAAACCAAAAGGATAGAACAAACTAATTATTTAGGTTGCTTAAGGGGGGAAAAAAGAGAAGTGACAGATCTTACAGCAAAATGCTTCTCATGTAGTCAACTTTAGACCTTCAATAAAAGCCTCTTTATTGTGTTGAGAAGATACTCCTGGATTCACAACACACCTTGCACTATCTCTTAATGCCATAATCCAATTTTTCATCTCCTTTCCTTATTCACTAGCTACCAATCTTCTTCACTACCCTTTTGATATTTTTTCTCTATGAATCAACTTATCATCTCTATCTTGGCCCAATTTTCCAATCATCTACAAGGAAAGAATTCAATCTTCTAGAGCTTTCAATTGGCATATTGTTCTATCTAGAGAGGAAATCCCAACATTGGAACACCCAAAACTTTGGATTCAATAAAAGAGTTCCATTCACACTGTGTGAAGATGCCACCTATGGATGGGTGTGATAATACCTGTTAAGAACATTGCTCAGAACAAAAGTTGAAACATACAACATAGAATCAATGAATTTATAACCTAAAGTTATGATTTTTAGAGTTACAACCAAAATTTGTCAGTTTTGTTTTAGGGTTTATCAGGATAGAGTTTTCAAAAAAAAGCTACTCTATCTTTCTATCTGGACTGAATGCTTGAACTCCAAATAGGAGCATGAAATCTTTGATATGGACTTTCAAATGATTGATAAGTGCATAGCAATTATGGGAAGTGTGTCATGATGAGGTTTTTCAATTAGGAAAAATGTGGTTGCCACACTACATTTTACACTTTTTAAAACACACTAATAATGCCCATGCTCAAGTTTTCAAATCATTGAGTATGGTTTAATGGACAGTCAATTTTCTTGTTGGGCAGTCATCATCTTGAATCTTATGGATACAAGAAGTATGCATGTTGCATAGCTAGGCATTAGTCTTTGGGTCCAATCAATTGTAATAGGCATGAAGTCCATGTTGTGGAAATTCAAAATTTCAAAAGAATAGCAATGTTGTGTCACTGGTATCTCCAAATGCATCTTATCTCTTCAAACCCTAACTTATTCTCCCAAATGTTTTGTATCTATGGTGAAACACCCCATGAAGGGGGAGTGCCATAAATATTTTTTTGCACCTTCTATCAAACGAGACTATCATACTTATCAAGTTGAATTTGGCAGTTAGAAACTAACTTTTGACAAAATCCATCATCCATGGAAGAGGATTGAGTTTGTAAAGCAAGAAAAGTGTGGTAAAAGGGAAAGATATTGCTCCACCCATAATTATTAGAGCCTCACCACAGTCCCAAGTTTTCTTACATGAACAACACCATTCATTTCTAAAAATACTTTTGAACTATGTATAAATAGAGAGGACTAACTATACACTACAAAATAACAACAAAGAGAAACCAACTAATTACTTAGAAATCCTGTAAAAAGTCATGAACACATGAAATACAAAGATGACAAGATAAAAAATAAATGAACATAAATGCAATATAAGTAGATATATTCGTAGAAATGCATTAGAAAATCATGCGACGGGAGACCATCACATTGGGCTTGGTGACTTGGCATTGGCAAGCCTGGATGGCGTTGTCTTCAAAGTTTAAATATATTGATCTTCATGAGATAGACATCCTCCTTTACATTAAAGGCCTTAATGTAATCAAATAATTTTGCAATTATTGAACACCAAGCTAAAAAGGAATATTTATACTATATGACCATTTTATTCAATGGCCTTCTATCTATGTCACATGGGCATAGATATGAGAAGGACATTGAACATAGATAGAACAATATTTTATAAAACCCTAGATACAATACAACTAAGATACAAAATATGCCAAAAAATAGATGAGTGTAGACCATTTGATCAATTCAAATATAACCACTTCCTCCCCACCCCCCAACACACCAAATACACACACAAGCATATCAGATATGGATTCATATATGAATTAGTACAACTATCTACTTGCCTGACTATGAGCTCTCATCTAGACCATATTACAATATCCTGATATAGGAACAAGTTGTCCGTGTGTCAAAGAAATAAAAAATTAAAAGAAAGCAACTTTGTTGCAAACAAAATACATATAAAGCTAAAAAACCAAACAAATAAACAATAAATAGTTATATAATAGAAGTCTCACTGACAACAAGCCTCATTGGCAATACAAGAGTCTTACTAACTACAATCAGACCACCAACCCCTGCCCACTACGTAAAGAAGAATGGCTAAAACACAGAGGGATACTCTATTTCATTTCAAAACAATAAATTTACTATCTCATATTTGTAACAGTTTGCATAATCTTCTTATATGTATTCAAAGATTGCAAAGAATAAAACTCTATAATTCACTCTGTAATTCACCAATCTTACACAAAAGCCAACAAAGTCTCTCGATGCAAAATTTACTATAACCTTGACAAACTTCTTTTTCTTGTAACATCAAATGCTCATTGGAGACTTAATTGCAAATTAGGTCTAGTAGGACAGCAAGTTGGGTTTACCAATGAAATGAACACCTAGAATTTTGAAAATAGAACTTCACTTGAACCACAGTGAGTGGCAATTCCACTTCCACTAGCCATGTGCTGTACAACTATCTCATGTAAAGATATTTCTAGCAAATTGTGCAACAATAACATCTATATCAATACAGTCAAAGGTCAGATGCTAATTCCTTGTCACCTGTTCATTATAATCAAGTTTCATACATGACAGGAGATCCTAAAAGTAATGGGGGTCTAGTACTAGAGACCTTAATGGGCTTGAGGGGCAGTGCCCTAGTGGGTTTTGTGCAGTGGGGGGGTGTTCATGATGCATGACAGGGCTGAGGGACAAATGCCCTACCATAGAGTCCATATTAAGACTTCTAGAGCAATGTTTGATTTTATTGTTGATCTATTATTGTTGTTTATATTTGGGAAGTAGGAGAGAGGGAGAGGGAAGGGAGGGAAAGTGGGGATGAGGGAGATGAGGAGAGAGAGTGAAAACAAATTTTTAGTGAAGGAATTAAGAGAGATTTGTAATGTGGTAATAGAATAATTAGGATTTCAATGTATAATATGGCAGGTATTGGTGAGAATTGTCAATCAGTTATGATTTACATCTTTGGTGGTTCTAGCTTTTTGTTAACAACTACAGTAGCTAAATTTTGCAAAAAAATCTTGTGCATTCAAATGCAGATTTGGGAGCTCACAAAGATCGAACATGCAAATTATTACCTAGAAAGAAATTAATGAACAAAATTAAACTTGCATTAAGGTTATAAAATATGAAATAGAGATATTAAATGCACAATATTCAACTTGCATAGATATCAACCATGAAATGAAGATATTTGCTGCATTAAATTTATTGTTGAAGATTTTTCAAATTATAGTTTTATTTCAAATTTCATATTTTAAAGAACTTGTTTGATCTTGAATATTCGGTTGAATTTATCTTGCCTCTAAATACAAATGTATAAATTATCAGTGTTGGAGCTCTATTTCTCATGACATATTTTGAGTTTTTGATCACTTCATGTATAAATCTTTTAGGCTCTGAAGAAATTTTTGGATGGAGATGCCATATTAACGTTAGATAAAAAATAAACAGAAACCCTGTTGCAAACTTGGTGATAGAGAAAGTGCTATTAAGGAGTGGTTAAAAGGCTTGGCAGTGATTTGGTTTTGAACAATCAGGTACGCTTCATGTGTCCAAACTTTGTCTACTCAAAATTTAGCTCTTGTTTATGGCCTATTATTATTATTATTATGAGTTTTATAAGTTTATATAGTTCATTTCTCTTTTAAAAATTGCTATTACATTTTGGTTTTCTTTGTGTTGTACATAATCCAAATTAAACCCATTTATTTCTTATTATAGGGCCGCATCACCCTTATGCTTGAAAAAAGAAGAGGAAGCCTCATGTTATAAGATTAGAACCACAAGAGCCATATGAGAATGTCGAAGATAGTCATGATGTGCCTATTAGCATCATGACTATCTTCGGCATTCTCCTATGGCTCTTGTGGAATATTCAAGGATTGTAGGTTATCCTTCAATTAGGAATTCTCTTTCAATTGAGTTCACAAGGGAGATCAACTAGCGAAGATGATTTGTTAGCTTTTAATACGCTTCATAGATGCGATTGCATTATATGAGATTCATTACTACACTTGGGAATGGGATCATCTTCAATCTTTAGAAGATTGAAGATGAGCCCATTCCTGACTATAGTAATGAATCTCAAAGCTCCTTCAGCCTGAGCATATCATGTCCTTTGGATGATCTTTCTGAAGCTGCATCAACATTATATCCTTCAGGTGTTTGATTCTTCATCTTTCTTCTTTATTATTCTATAGAACAATTCTTATGGTTTAAGTTTTTCAGCATCAATTTGTAATTTTAATCGGAAATCTCTATATATCTTTTCTTGCCAGATAGGGTTGCTTAGTTTTTATGTAAATGTCTTTGCTTTTGTAGCTTGGACTTGAATTCACCACCAATGCTCTTTATACTGCAGTGGGGGTGGTTGTATTGGCCTTGTTTGTTCAACTTTAGGGCTCTTCTATTCAGAAGGGGATCTTTGCTAGAGGTTTTGGAATAGTATTGTTGACTCTAGTTGGTTGTGAGGTAATTAATATTACTTTATTCTGCCATAAGAAGGGGCTCCACCTTAGCTGTGGTGTATTTTTAATAGTTTCTTCAAGTGTTTGATGTTGTAATGTGTGCTTTGAGTTTTAGACTTCAGTTTATACCTGCCAACAACAAGACTACTTTGCGTCATTAGAATCATGAATAAGGAATGCAGAGGTAAGATTTTTTAGGTTTTTGTTGAGAAAATGTTGATATTAAAGCAGTGGGGCTACTTGGCATTGTATGTAGGTTTGTTTGGTGTAATTTAAGATTTGAAGAAAACTATTGAAATTTTTCCTGTCCTTCCTATTTTATGCAAATTAAAGATGAGATTCATTGTTACTTGACTCCTCTACAGTTTTCAATAACCACTGGGATACTAAGAGCATATCTTCTTGGAATGTTGGTATCATGATGCAAAATTCCTATTATAGGTAATGTGCTTTACATGTTTTCATCAAATAAAATATCACAATAAATAGTAAATGGTCTCCATCCAGGTTGACATCTGGTAAAAATCACAGCATTGAGATTGTTATTTTGCATTTGAGGAAACTCAACATTAGTCCACTTATATGTGTCATGAATGATATTTGCAGAAAGGTCCCTTCTTTATTCCAGAGTCCCCTAGGTGGTTATTGAATAGCCTTTTTTCCTAATAATTTCCTCATGGTCAGTGATTTATGTGAATTGTTAGTACTTTTAGAATCGGATTTTTTTTATATATAGCTTATCCCTAGTGCAAGAAACCAGATTTTGGATATGTTACATGCTTATTAGCTAGCAACACCATACTAGATTTATGTAGGTAGTTAACGAAGTGAGTTAAGCTATTCGGAACTTAATCCATGATTCCAAAGCACAATTCTAGTTAGTGGTTTTAGTTTAGAGAATCCATTTTACAATCCCAATAGATTATATAATTCACTTGCAGGCAAAGGTTGGACAAAAGAAAGAGTTTAGAGCAGCTTTGCAAACCCTTTGAGGAAAATATTTTGATGTTTTTGCCGAGGCAACTGAAATCAAGATCTTTACTAATTTTTTTCTAATATATATGTAATTCTGAGTTAGTTATGCTACACATATAGTTTAAATTTTAAGTTTTGTGTTAATTATCTCATCTATTATAAAATAGATATAAGCTTTGTCAATAAAAAGCCTATCTACTATTTTAAATTGAATGGTTTGTAGAAATAAGTTCTTTGAATTGGGTACCTGTTGAATGTCCCTAATTTGAGACCGCTTCATCTATGGATGTTGAATTAGAGCATATTGTCGAAGATGCTCTTGATAAAGTTTCTCAATATCTCATATCTATTTTTATTGCATATCATCTTTGTATTATGCAAGTTGTAGATGATTGGCTAAGCTCCAACTCCTAGTAGCTACACAAGTATTAAGATTCATATTTCATTATAGTTGCGGGGATTTTTATTCTCAAAAATAAATTAATTTTTTTATGTCAATATATATTTTTTTGGGAGTATTTTAGATCACTGTGAATGTATTTGTTATAGAAAAGAAGACAAAATAAGGCAATTAATTTTATGTGACAAAAGATAGATAGACGTATTATGATCATAAAGTAAAATAACAGTCTCTATCTTGTTATAGAGGGCCAAACTAAGAGTTCTAACCAAACACAAGTTTTTTTTATGGAGTGTATAATATGTGCTATAGCTTATGTTCATTGCCTAGTTTGTGCATATCTAGCAACCATGGCTTTTGATGACCACATTACGTTCAGGCATCCTGTCAAATAGTTCACGTGACTTATCTATGCTTCCATTTTGCAACATTTTTGATTTAAGCAATCGATAAACTACAAATAATAAATTATGCAACAAAATGGGAAAGAAAAATATGTTCTATTGATGTACCTAGGAACTGACATTATGTCATGGGACTTAGCCAACAATATATTTGTACCAAGTATAGTGCACTATAATGGTATTGTTCATACAATGTTGATATTTACTCGAGAAGACTATTTTTATTTAGTTTTATTTGCTAAGTTTCCTTTTCAGTTTGATTTTGAGCTGGTGATGCTTGAGACTCGAATGCCTACAAATGCTTCATGCAATGTCTAGTCTTAAGCCTTGATCACTAGGCAAGCTCCTAGCTCTTATTACAGTTTGCTTACTACAATGTCACATCTAGTTTGCATGTGATTCTACTGACCTAAAGGATACTTAACCACAAATAATAGTAGTCTCCTCTGCCCAAGATAATACAACTTTGTTTAGATTTAAATAAGAAAATCACAACAACATTATTAGTGAGGATTTTGCCTGCTCAAAAACTTCTTATCTAAGAAAGCCTTCCTGAGGGTTGCGAGCTTGTCTATTTCTCCTTTATGTTAAAGGTTTAATGCGAGAATGTTGTTAAGAGCCCACCCAAGGTTATACAAATACAAAGTGAACTGGTTTTTGATTGCCTCTTTTATTAGAGTAGATTTACCTGTGGGGTGTAGAGCACATGGAGAGCTTGCCCACTTATTTAGAGTTTTGTTTCTCATCCTTTTCCTGAATATCATATCATAGAAAATACAAAGAGCTCACACAAGTTTGTATGATTAGTTACTGTTGATGTTTTTCAGGTATTCTATAAAACAGTTCACATGGCTTGCGTATGATATGACATTTTGCATGCATCCTGCACTCTCTCATCTGGCTGATGATGGATTACAAAGAGTGATATGAAATGATGATGCTAAAAAACACACACAATCAAATCCAAAACGAACTTCCATTACAAATGGATTGTGGAAATCTGATATTGTTAATTTTGCATGCATGTCCACCAGGACAATCACAACTTAAACATATAAATATATATGTTTAAACTTAAACATATAAATATATATGTTTAAACTTAAACATATAAATATATATGTTTAAGTTGTGATTGTCCTGGTGGAAATGCATGCAAAATTAATAATATCAGATTTCCACAATCCATTTGTAATGCAAGTTCGTTTTGGATTTGATTGTGTGTGTTTTTTAGCATCATCGTTTCATATCACTCTCCGTAATCCATCATCAACCGGATGAGAGAGTGCAAGATGCATGAAAAATGTCATATCATATGCAAGGCATGTGAACTATTTTATAGAATGCCTAAAAATTCTTTTACACCTAAGCATTGGTAGAAATTTCTACCTTTATTGGTTGAAAATTCTAACAATGCCTATGTGTTTTCTACCTCCATTGGTCAAATTTTTTTGGCATCATTGGTCGAAATTTCTATCTTCATTGGTCAAAATTTCTACTTTCATTGGTCAAATTTTTTTGCCATCATTGGTCAAATGTCTACCTTCATTGGTCAAAATTTCTACCTTCATTGGTCGAAATTTTCTACTTTCATTGGTCAAAATTTTCACCTTCATTGGTGAAAATTTTCTTGTAGCACTGGTCAAAATTTCTACCTTCATTGGTCAAAATTTTCCACCTTCATTGGTCAAAATTTTGATCACTTCCTGGTAGAACTTGCCCCATGGCTCTGGAAGGTTTTTGACAAATAGGTTGGTCAAAATTTTGACCAAAAAAATTTCAATCAATGGGTTGGTCAAATTTGGTCAAAAATTGGGTCAAAATTTCAACCAATAAAGGTCAAAAAATGGGCCCAAATGTACTAGTGTATGAAGAGTTATCAAGTAATCCTTTTTAGGGTTACATGCAAGTGGAATACAAAGCTTTCCAATTTTGTGAAGATTGTCATCAAGAAGAACCAATGCACCAAATTTATGCAAACATTGATAAACATTTAATGATAGGTACAATGGAAATGAAAATGAAAGGTGAGTTTCAAGTAAGGGAAGACAAAACATCAATTCCTCACTCTTTGTCATGCACACAACTTGAATTTGAAGCATTTGAGTTCATCAATGGAGTTTACAATGAGGAAGCGAGAGGAAAAGATAAATATAGTTGTCCAACTTTTGAAGTCTTCTATTTTAAAGACATGCTTTTAAAAGTTTCTAAAGTTACATCTTAATGAGCTCAATTCCTTGTAGTGATTATTTTATAAGGAGACAAATGAAGTTGACTCAATGGAATATGTTTTGATAGGTGATTCTAACACAGTGCAAGGCAAGAGGATCCTTGAAGGATATGTCCTAGCCCACGGAAACACAACAACAAGAAGCAATAATGCAAGATCTGATACCAAATCACAAATCTTTATTCATAGATATAACTAATTACATGCAATATGCTCAACTATAAGGCCTTCCAAGTTAGGGCCAAATACAAACAATAATTGCAAAATCAATTTTGCAAGATCCAATGAGATCCAACTTACAAATCCTAATCCTAGCTAGTCTAGGTACACAACTACAAAAGAACACCAAGAAGAATCCACACTTGTACCCTCAGGTCCACCAAGCTATTCTCTAGTTCTCAAGCTGCAACCCTAGCTCTTCTCCAACTTTATCCAAGATCCAAGTGTAAATTTTCTCACATTCAATGCTCTATCCACACACCCACAACTCCATCACAATCCTGCTTTAAACTGCCTCACATTCAACGCTTTGTCCACTGACTCAGGAAAGCTTTCCCTTCAAAAATTTCCAAATTGCTCCTCTTAAATTGCTTCTCTCCCATCCCTTTGCCAAACTCTAAGCCTAAATATCCTACTTATACTTACCAAGATGACTTACATAACATTCTAGAATATTACAAAATAGAAAGGCTGACCCGACAATAGTCTAGACACATCCCAAGAAAAGATCTTATCATAAATGTCACAATCAAAATAAATCTCACAAATTGGCTTGCACCAAAAACATAGAAAACATGTCCAAAATGTTGATACTTGACATCAACAAGAAAAATTGACACATGAAGGATCACTCGACACATGAAGGATCACTCAACACATGAAGGATAACTCAGTACACACTTTGGAACTCGACACACACTACAGAGTGAGATGGGATAACATGCTAACTTGAGTGTTAACATGATATGGTATAACTTCAACTTGACTTAAACTGCAAAATTAATGACACTTAGTAATTGCTGTAACTTAGTAGCAACCAACAGAATTAGTGGGATAACACGACGGCCAAGATGCTCCTACATTAGAATCCTCGGGTAAATAGAAAAGTGTGTCCTACAATTTGACGCCCAAAGAAAGAGCAACAACCATCTTTATCTTCACCAAAGGCTTCCATTCCAATAGGGACAAGAAAACCAATCTACACATCATCCACATCCACATCATTATGTCAAACACCAAAATCTGAACCAACCAATCAACAAGCTCACTCCCAGGAACAAATTGAACATAATACTTCATCATTAAACCCTTATCCACATCAACAAATAGTGAATCCACACCAGTAGCAACAAACTTTGCACAACCACAATATGTAGATCTCCATCAACACATGCCAAACTCACAACACCAACAATCTCATTACTCACAACAAGATGCTCTGCAATACATAACTCACCACTAACAGAAACTAGATCATCCATGACCAAGTGCTCTACAATTTTCATATTAGACCCAACCAAATGAACATGAAAATCAACCTTCATCCTAGCATCAACAAGATTAGGAATATCCTCAACAACAACCTCAAGTTGCTCTACAAGTTCTATATTAGATTCCACAATCTGATCAACAAAACCAACCTCAACCTTGCTATGCCATCTTCTCTCACAAACAAGTCTCTTAACTAGCCAGACAACTCTCTTTCGAATCAGTAGACTCTAGCTCCACAAACTTCTATGGCATTCCTTTCTCACCTCGTCCTTAACTCGATCAACCAAGCTAGCTTCAAACTGAGTAGACATCTTAGAAAACCTCCTCTCCACCACATCACGAAGATTCACAATCATCTCAGGGTCCAATCCTCTAGGAGCCATCTCCCAAGATCTTCGTAAACCCTCTACAACAAATCCTTCCCATGCTCCTTGTGATAAAACCAATTTTTTTTGCAAGTAAGATCACAACCTACCACCTCACATGAACAATCAGAAACCAAATCACATGTCTAGGAACACAGATCTACAATACACAAACTCTCTATGATCATGCCTTAATAAGATCAAACTTCCATCTTCACATCCATTGATCAATCTGCAAGCCCTCTACAATTGTAATATGCCACCTCACAACCAAGAGATCTAGGAATCCAAAAAGAAAAATCCACCACTAGATCAAGATCTTCTCAGATCTACTTCTCCAACCCAAGTCTTGGTGCAAATTGCCACAACTTTGGTGATCTGTCTACACGCTTATGAAAAACCTTCGCTCTGATACCACTTGACACAATGCAAGGTAAGAGAATCCCCAAAGGAGATGTCCTAGCCCCCAACAAATAACCACACAATGGAAACACAACAACAAGAAGTAATAATGCAAGATCTGATACCAAATCACAACTCTTTATTCATAGATATAACTAATTACATGCAATATGCCCAACTGTAAGGCCTTATGGGTTAGGGCCAAATATAAATAGCAATTAAAAAATTAATTTTGCAAGATACAATGAGATCCTTACAAAACTAATCCTAGCTAGTCTAGATACACAACTGGATAAGAACACCAAGAAGAATCCACACTTGTACCCTCAAGTCCACCAAGCTATTCTCTAGTTCTCAAGCTGCAACCCTAGCTCTTCTCCAACTTTATCCAAGATCCAAGTGTAAACTACCTCACATTCGATACTCTATCTACACACTCACAACTCAATCACAATCTTGTTGTAAACTGCCTCACATTCGACATTCTATCCACAAACTCAGGAAAAATCACCCTTCAGTTACTCCCAAAATTGCTCCTCTCAAATCACTTCTCTCCCATCCCTTTTCCAAACTCTAAGCCTAAACATCCTATTTATACTTGGAAAAATGGCTTATAGAACATTCTAGAACATTACAAAATAGAAAGGCCGACCCAACAATGGTTTGGACACATCCCAATACAAGATCTTATCATAAATATCGTGATTGAAATAAATCTTGTAAGTTAGCTCACACCAAAAATGTAGAAAACACGTCCAAAATTTTGACACTCGACATCAATAGGAAAACTCGACACATGAAGTATCACTCAGCACATGAAGAATATCTTGACACACACTGTGGAACTCGACACACACTGCAGAGTGAGATGGGATAACACACTATCTCGAGTGTTAACATGACGTGGGATAACTTCAACTCAACTTAAACTGCAAAATTATTGGCACTTGACAATTGTTGTAACTCGACAACAATCAACAAAATCAATGGGATAACACGACAACTAGGATGCTCCTACATCAGATTCAAATGTAGTTGAAGTTTAAAAATTGGATCCAATATTTGATTTGGCTCAAGTTTCTTATTGTCACAAGTTATGTCAAGGTTATCCAATTCATGGCTTAATTTTTTTTTTCACTTCAAGCTATCAGGGGGGATCATTAAGAAAATGATTTTGGAATGTCTAGAGTATTGCCTAGTGTTATGAGTAGCCATATGCAGGAGGATACTAATGCGATTAAAGGGACTTCACAATATATTGTGAGATATGGTTGTTTGGTCCAATGCTAAAGAATGTGTCATACCTCATACATGACTATTTGGTAAACTTGTTAAGTTTACAAGTATTGGCCAAGTGTTCTCCTTTGTTTCACAAAGGTGCCTACTTCGTGTAATTGGTAAATGGATTTTCATGATCATCTTTGAGTTACCTATGGTAGGGGAACCTACCTTGTATATATTGTAAGTAAATTTTTTGGTGTGCTCCTTTAAGTTTTTGTTTCATCTGGTTTTTCTTTCAGTTGTCCTCTTTTTTGTGTCATTTTTCCCCTTCGCAAAGTAGTTTCCTCATGTGGTTCTATAATATAATGGATAAGGCACTGTTCTAGTTTTTCTAGATTTGAGCTTCATTTTTATCAGTTCTTGTCCCCAGATAGAGCTAGATGTTGTCCAGATACCAAATGGCTCCAATCCTCACCATTTTTAAACTATGGTTATTCCTTGAAAGTACCTCTCTTCAATTATTAAAATGGTCGCTTCTCTTCAATCTTTTTAAGCAATTTTGCCTTTCAAATATCTTCAGATCATTCCTAGCTATGTCCAATCTTTTGAATTTTTGTATTTTGGTTCCCAAGTCTCAAGTTATCCCATGTTAATGGAAGACACCAAAATACGTGTTTTCCACTCAATCATTAATCATTAACCTTTAAAAGAGATTTAGTTTCGGGCTCCAAAACACGTGTTTCAATTCAAAATCTTAACCTCTCCATCTAAAAAGGGTTAAGACAAGTTTCCAAATACGTATTTTCCACCCAATCATTAACCTTAACCTCTAATCTAAAAAAAGGTTAAGATTGGAGTCCCAAACATGTGTTTTGGTTTAAATTATTAACCTCTTTGTCTAAATGATAAAGGTTAATAATAAAAAGGTGTATGTAAGATGAAAAATTCTAATAGGGAAAACATACATCATGATCAAGGTGGGTCAACAACCCAATTCTGCCATGAATTTGATACTTCAACTTGTGACACATTTAATGGTGTTCAGAAATTAGTTTCCAATGATTTGGGTAGTATGTGCGAGGAGGAAAATTTGAAATCTATAAAGTAAGTCTTTTTGCATCTTATCTCCAGCACAGACTCAAAGATAATCCGAGAATTACAGTGCATCATCATGTTTCGATGCAACCCCAAGACACACTGCTAGAAGTATAAAACAATGCCATTCGTCCTCAATGAAGACATGTTTACACATATGGACTTGGCATGAACATAAACCAAAGGAAGAAAAGAATTGGTGTGCAAAAATGATGTGCAGAATGGAAGACCATGCGTGTAATCCGTTTGACCAAATATCTCTCAAAGATAACATCGGGAAGAGCATGGATTTGGGCATTCAAGATTGTTGTGGATTGCAGAAATAGAGATTTCTCGTTAGCTGGATCAATCAATGCCAAAGTTTCCTTGGTGTTTTCCAAATAGAATGCCAAGTCAGATCTATTGAATGATCCCAAGCTCATGACTATCCCAAGACAGTTTTGGTGTGCCATGATGGAGTACGAATGGAGATCACCGCATGCCTTATTTTGCATAAGAGGGAACTCGCAGATATACCAAATGTTTGGTAAGTCATAATTGGGTAATGAGGGATGACAAGTGTTTGATCAAATGTATCGAATGAATATTCATTGCAGTTTACTTCAAGACACTCTAGGCAACGTTATGGAAGGAAATTGTGAATACCTCCTAGTTTGTGTCTCCTTATTCCACGTCATTTTAAAGATTATGAGCCTTCGGTATCTGCTGTGGTGAAGTTAAAAAACACAAACCAATCATATTTTCAGCTTGAGAGGACAACGCCTCCATCGATTACCAGATTATGAACCTAACTCGAGAAGAATACGATACAAGTCTCGTTCAGTTCAAAGGTTGTTTACATTGTTCATAATGCGGGTACATTCAGATGCACATGAATCAATAATAATGTGCACAAGAATTTGTAAAATGGTATATTCGGCATGAATATATTTGACACAGTAGAGCTGACCATAATAGCATGATCTGCATCTGAGATTGATGAATTAGAAATGGTCAAATAGAATTGAACCAACATGCTCTTTCTGTACCAAATATTAAAGCATTCGGTTGGTTACAATATGTCCTAGCCATCTCTCAACAAAGGTCATGTTAGGATCTGGTATTGGGGGTAATGTTTCATGGTTCTTATGTTATACCAAATGGATGATCTAGCTTAAAAAATTAATATGCCTAAAACAAGTAAAACTCTTTTAAATAAATCACAAATGAACGGGGTTTTCTCAAGAAGAAATTTGAATTATAAATCATGAATGATTCATCTAACTACCAACAAGTTGATGACGCAAGAGAAGCTTTGGTAGTTATATGTGGTGCATGGGTTGAATTAATTTGGATATATGGTGCAATAAAAACCTTTCACCATCCTTCTTATCCATCACATTCAAATGGGAATTACAAGTTGTCATCCTTAAAAATATGTATCATGCCAAAAAAGTAAGAAAGAGTGTGTGTCAAGAGTTTGATTAAATGCGTATTTGAGGAATTATGTGAAATGGGAAGGTGTGAATTGTTTGACAATTCTACAACGCACAGTGATGCAAGAAGAATTGATTTTCAGAGAAAGAATATTTGAAATAACTAAGAGATTGCAAATTGTGGGGTTGCGTATAATGTCTTTTGCCAAGAAGACTTTCCTACCTCTAGGAATATGAAGAATTTAGAATGAATTAAATACATGAATGAAGATTTGAAGACATAATTCCAATTGAATTGGAAAATTGGCAATCTCACATAGTGGGAATCCATTTCACTAAAGAACAATTCTTGCTCTTGTACAAGCCATTTTGATAAGGACAATACATTATCCTTCATGTGATGTAATGGTTTTGATTTTCAGGTTAATTTTATAAATGTTAATTAATCTCTTCAAAAAAATGTAATTGTAGGGTAGTTATTAACCACAGAGGGGTAGTTCTTAACCTTAGTGTCTATACAAGGGTTCATTTTGGCTTTGTAAAAGAACTTTTTGGATTTGGAAATAAGGGGACACTTATGTTGAAGTTTGATAGCAAATATTTTTTTGGAAAGTGGGTAAAATTCTTGCTCTTGTAATCAACATATTTTCTTATGTTCTTGGTGCAAAGAATAAAAGGAAGTGCATTTTGCATTCTCTTTTAAAAAAAAAATCTAAACTGTTTGGGTGTTGATTTTTGTCATAATCAATGTTTTTCATGGTATGATGTAAGCATTAATGAACTATCAAATCATTACTGAGCTAATGCTAGCCTTCAAGCATAGTTCTTGATCATTATTGTTAGCAATTAAAGTTTATTTAGCAAGGCTTAGAAGTCATTTGGTGCATTTGTCTTCAGTAGCCTTCCTCCCGTCTTTTAGAATTTGAATACCTCTTTATTTGAAAATAAAAAATTATATCTTATGAGGGAGATGACCCTCTAAACACAAAGGAAGGTCGTATACCAAGGGTTTATCCAACTGTTGGAGAAACTGATTTGTCACACATTCATTAGGCTAAATCATGTACTTTTTAAGTGACAAATTTATGTTTACCAACCAAATTTTGGTGACTCTACTAGGGATAGAACAAGAAATATTAATCAGTCACATGTGATGAAGCAAGATGGTATTATCACATGAGAATGTGCTTCTAGCTCTCCAGTTGAATCTTGGTTTCTAGGACACACAAGAAGACATTATTTCATATTTGAACACTCTAGCCTAGAGGTGTAGACGAAATGCTCGACAATATCTTTAGGTAAATTTAGTTCTAGAAGGAGAAGAAGAATTTGGCAAAATCTTGCAAAGAACTCCTATCGGTCAAAATGTTGTGGTTATTGAAAGGATAGTTGTTATTCCAAGAAGGAGCTGACAAAATCTTGGTCACATTTAAGATCATGTAAACAATAATCAATAAGTTGGCTGATAAAAGCTACCTTCCCTAGAATGAAGGTTGGTGACTCTATTTAGAAGATTGAATATTGATGACTCTATTTGAGGTTTGAATTCAAAACATGGTTTCATACAAAGGGAAAGTGGAAAGTGATAGTGACAGTGATAGTAAGAGTGATGAGGAATACGTTTCATATCCAAAGAAATAGATCCCTGATGAGCATCTACAAGTTGAATTCATGAAGAAATTCTATGGTAGTAGGAGGCTAGATCATGGAATGGTTCATCTCTGCTTGTTGCAAATTTTCCAAAAGATAGAAGAAGATGATGTAAAATATTATGGGTTTCTTTCTCATGATCATGAGTCTTTATTTGAAAAAGGTTCAACATATAAAGATAAAGAAGGTCTTTTCAAAAAAATGTCTTTCATCTAAATCAACGATGAAGAATAATAAAAATGTCTCTTATACACCTATTTCTCAACAAAATGAGTTTCCAAATGATCCTGGACAATCAAGCTTCTTAAAGAGTTTCTATGGTGGTCAAAAACTAGATCTAGAAAAGATTAGTCCTTCTTTCCTTCAAACCTGGAGACATATTGAAGCAAGAGATGGAAGAAAGAACCAATTCTTTTATGATGATCATTTGATTACATCAAAAATCCCCAGTAATGATGATGTTCCTTCTACTACACCTTATATTCAAGAAAATTAAGATTTAGGTGATCCTAAACAAGTGGAGTTTTTAAAAATATTATGTGGCAATAGGAGGCTTTATCCTACAAAACTACACTCATGTTTTCTTCAACAATTTAGAAAATCAAACGAGAAGATAAAGGGGAAAATCATTTTCTTGTCGATGGAATACCCTATGAGAAAAAGATTGAAAGAGATTCATTAGGAGGTGCATACAAAGAAAATGATAAAGGAGTGTGTGAGATAGAAAAGGAAATCTTTATTGATTCTTGTCATAAGTGTTATAAGGATATCTATGGAAAAGAAGAAGAAATCATCCATCAGTCTAAAAATAAGGAGGTTGAAGAAGAAACATCAAAGTCTTTTCATATGTTCTCGCAGCCACAAGTTCAAGAGAATGATGAAGGAGTGTTATAAGAGGAGCCTCATGCATTTTTCATTCCAACTTGGTGTTTGTAGACCTTAGATGATGATTGCTTATGTGGAGAATACCTTCTTATTAATTCACCACTAATCATTGAAAATGACAACTCTAGTGGTGAAGTTAATTCTCTAGAATCTAGTGCACAATCTTCTATGACTATCACTAATGAAGAAATAACCTCAAGTGAAAATTTGCAGACATTGTCCTTATCATCAAAGATGGAGGTCTTTACATTCAAAGATATTGAGGGATTTTAAGAAAGTGATATGATAAGAAGGAGAGTAGAAGATCATATACAAAAGAAATCTGAAGAGTTGTCAAGTAATTCTTTTTAGGATTACATGCAAGTGGACTACAAAGCTTTCCAATTTTGTGTAGATTGTCATCAAGAAGAACCAATGGACCAAGTTTGTGCAAACATTGATGAACATTTAATGATAGGTACAATGGAAATGGAAATGAAAGGTAAGATTCAAATAAGGGAAGATAAAACATCAATTCCTCACTCTTTGTCATGCACGCAACTTGAATTTGAACCATTTGAGTTCATCAATGGAGTTTACAATGAGGAAGCATTGAGAAAAGATAAATATAATTGTCCAACTTTTGAAGCCTTCTATTTTGAAGACATATTTTAAAAATATTGTAAAGTTGCATCTCAATGTTCAATGCCTTGTAATGATTATTTCATAAGTAGACAAATGAAGTAGACTAAGCAAAATATGTTTTCATAGGTGATTCAAATGAAGTTGAAGTTAAAAAATTAGATCCAATATTTGAATTGGAACAAGTTTCTTCTTGTCACAAGTTATGTCAAGTTTATCCTATTCATGACTTGATTTCTTTCACTTCAAGCTGTCAAGGGGATCATCAAGAAAAGGATTTTGGAATGCCTAGAGAATTGTCAAGTGTTATGAGTATCCCTATGTGGGAGGATACTAATGTGATTAAAGAGACTTAACAAATCTACGATGAGATATGGTTGTTTGGCTCAATGCTGAAGAATGTGTCATTCCTCATATGTGACTATTTGGTAAACTTTTTAAGCTTGCAATTATTGGTCAAGTGTTCTCTTTTGTTTCACAAAGGTGCCTACTTCTCGCAGCCAATAAATGGATTTTCATGATCATCTTTGAGCCACCTGTGGTAGGGGAACCTGCCTTGTATATATCATAAGTAAAGGTTTTGGTGTGCTCCTTTATTTTTTTGTTTCATATGGTTTTTGTTTCATTTGTCCTTTTTTTGTGTTAGTTTTCTCATTTGCAAAGTTGTTTCCTCATGTGAATATGTAACCCAATGGATAAGGCACTACTCTAGTTTTTCTAGATTTGAGCTTTGTCCTTGTCAGTCATTGTCCCCTAATAGAGCTAGCTGTTTCCTAGATACTAAAGTGGCTCCAGTCCTCACCATTTTAAAGCTATGGTTATTCCTTGAAAGTGCCTCTCTTTAAATGTTAAAATGGTCGCTTCCCCTCAATCTTTTTAAGAAAATTTTCCTTTCAAATATCTTTGGATCATTCCCAGCTTCATCCTACCTTTTGAATTTTTGTATACGGGTTCTTGAGTCTCAGGTTATCTCAGGTTAATGGAAGGCATTGAAATACATGTTTTCCACTCAATCATTAACCATTAACCTTTAAAAGAGGTTAAGGTACAGGATCTAAAACACATGTTTTAGTTCAAAATCTTAACCTCTTCATCTAAAAAGGGTTAAGATAAGTTTCGAAAACATGTATTTTCCACCCTATCATTAACCTTAACCTCTCATCTTAAAAAAAAGGTTAAGATTGGAGTCCCAAACATGTGTTTTGGTTTCATTTATCAACCTCTTTGTCCAAATGATAAAGGCTAAGAATCAAAAGGTAGATCATCTAAAAAGTGTATGCAAGATGGAAAATGTATACCAGACATGAAGGGATGACATCACTAGTTTGAAGATGAGGAATCAAAACATATATCATTATCGAGGAAGGTCAACAACCTAGTTCTTCCATGAATTTGATACTTGAGCTTGCAACACGCATAATGATGTTTAGAGATTAGTTTCCAATGATTTGGGCAATCCACATGAGGAGGGAGATTTGGATTCTATAAAGTAAGTCTTCTTGCATCTTATCTCCATCACACACTCAAAGGAAATATGAGATGGTGCACGATCAATTTTTGAGGTGACCCCAAGACACATTTTTGGAAATATAAATCAACAACATCCATTCCCAACGAAGACATGTTCACACATATGGACTTGACATGAACACAAATATAAGGAGAAAAAAAAATGGTGTGTAAATATGATGTGTAGAGTGGAAGACCATGCATGTAATCCATTTGACTAGATATCTCTCAAAGCTAACATCAGGAAGAGTGTGGATGTGGGCATTGAAGATTTTCGTGGATTTTAGAAAGAGAGATTTCGCGTTAGCTAGATCAATCAATGCCAAAGTTTCCTTGGTGCTTTCCAATAGAATGCCAAGCTAGATCTATTGAATTATCCTAAGCTCATGACTTGACCAAGGTAGTTTTGGTATGCCACGATGGATTATGAATAGAGATCACCACATGATTTGTTTCCTATAAGAGATAAATCATAGATATACCAAATGTTTGATAAGTTATAATTTGGTAACAAGGGATGACAAGTGTTTGATTAGATGTATCAAATGAATATTTATTGCAGTTTACTTCAAGACACTCTAGACAACTTATGGAAGCAAATTATGAACACATCCTACTTTGTGCCTCCTTATTCCATATCCGTTTGAAGATTATGGGCTTTGGTATCTGTTGTTGTGAAGTTCAAAAGCACAAAATAGTCATATTTTCAGCCTGAGAGGACACTGCCTCCACACGATTACCAAATTGTGAACCTAACTAGAGAAGAACATGGTACAAGTCTCATTCAATTCAAAGGTTGTTTACATTATTCATAATGCGAGTACATTTAGATACACATGAATCAATAAGAATGTGCACAAGCATTTGTGAAATGGTATATTCAACATGAATATTTTTGACACAATAGAGATCACCATAATAACATGATCTACATCTAAGATTGATGAATTAGAAATGGCCAAATAAAGTTGAACCAACATGCTCCTTCTATTCCAAATATTAAAGCATTCAGTTGGTTACAATATGTCATAGCCATCTCTAGACAAAGGTCATGTGACATGTGGTTCTGTGAGAAAAATGAGCAATTGATGTCTTGTGATAGGCAGCTTGATGAGATTGAAAGGCAAAAAGAGTTAGAGAGATAGAAAGAGGATATGGAATACTAGGCCTATCTCCAACAACAAGAGGAAGAGAGGGAGAGACAATAGAGACACATTGAGGAGAAACTTACAAGGCAAGTTGCTTCAACAAAAGAGAAAGAAATGAGTCTCAAATTGGCTCATTTTCAGACCAAGGAAGCAGAGGCAACACCTTCTCCAATGTATATCATCCCAAGCTTCAACAATCCCCTACCATTATAGGAGCCTACTATTGGAACTTCTCCACTCCCTACACAAAACCGATGGCCCCATGAACCTTCCATACATGTTAACATTTCACTCTTTGAGGGTGGACCAGTAAAGCGAAACAAAGCTAATAAAGTTGCCATGGGAGGAGTTGCATCTTATTGAGGAGAAAAGAGAGGTAGCCATTGAGAAGAAGGAAGAGGATCCAATCCTCTTATTTGAAGAAATCCCCTCTTTTGTTGAGGAAGAGGAAGAAGAAAATGTTGTTCATTCTCTTGAGGAACAAATCATGGCTTTTGATCCTTTAGAAGAAAGGTTTTGTTGTAGGAAAAGAGAGAGGAAGATCAAATGTTGTAGCAAACAGTCCTCTATGATATAGAGGATAGAAAAGAGAGCCTCAAGGACCAATCCTCTTATTTGAAGAAATTCCCTCTTTTTTTGAGGAAGAGGAAGAAGACAATGTTGTTCCCTCTCTTGAGGAACAAATCATGGCTTTTGATCCTTTAGAAGAAAGGTTTTGTTGCAGGAAAAGAGAGAGGAAGATCAAATGTTGCAGCAAACAGTCCTCTATGATATAGAGGATAGAAAAGAGAGCCTTAAGGATAGCTCTATCCTTGAGGAAAAAAACATTGATATGCATGAGGTTGTCCCTCAACTTATGCATTTTTCTATAATAGAGCAAGAGGATTCAGATGGAGATAAATTTGGGATGAGTTGGAAATGTTTTGTTCATCCTTGGACATAAAGCGATTTGTTCCTTCATTAGATTATCATGAGTTTTAGCAACAACAAATGAAGATTCACACCATACTAGTAGCTGGATTGAGGAGGTGGTTCACGGGAAACATGAAGAAGATGTGGATATTATTTCTTCACAAAAAGAGATGAAGCCACTTTCAAACCAACAGGATACTACCATTATAGAACACAACAATGTTGTCAAGGCTGATTTCTTAGACCCGGTGCCATGAAGAGGATGCCCCATAAGGCATCTAGATTTGCCAAAAATCTGCATGTTGCCCCTAGACATGCTTACTTTTGAGTATGAGGGTGAGTTCTACAAGAGTGAGCACAAAAGTCTTACTCAAAGTGACAATGTCCCATCAACTTGTGAGGAAGGGTGACTATTTCAATAGCCTAGTTAATGGCTTTGTTTGATTTCTTTTATAGATGCTTGTATATAGTAGAGTAAGTGTTTCTAGATTTCCAAGAAGTGTACGAGCACATTTGTTCTCTTCTATCAAAGCCTTTTGAAGCTTTCCAAAGATCCTTAAAACACTTTTTCTTTTTTGTTGGTTGCAGATTTTGTGAAGTTCCAAGTGGGCTAACATGTCATTCTTTGTTGGTGACTCCATGCCCAATGGATTTCTTAAGGCCATAAATCTATGCTTAGCAAGAAAGCATTTCCATTGAGTCACCAAGAATGTTGGCTATTTTTGCCTCCATTCAGCCCATCATTGATAATCGATCTGAGAGATTTACAATGGGCTAAATTTTTTATGGTGGGTTAACATGCACAAATTGGCAATCAACATGTCATGTAGTCCATTTTTTTCTATTTTACAATGCCACTTTCATGCCCTTTGCAAAATAGTAGAGTTTCTCTATTTTACAAAACTTCCTTCCTTTTCTTTGGGAAATAGAAAAGTTTTCTATTTGGAATGTTTCACGTGTTCCCGCATTTTCCTTGCCACGTGTCTCCATTTCATTCATTCCATGGTGTTGCAGTGTTTTCCTATGGTTAAAGTACTGGAATTGTGTCACATGGTAGTGGGTAAACTTTTAGTGTTATCCCATTGTGCTACTTTGCAATGATAATTTTTGGTGGTCCGCAAAATAGTGAAAGCGTATGTTGTTCCTTCTAATGTGCATTAGAAAATGTACCAACCATAAGATTTCAAAGGTTCTTTCATCAATGATTATGCTTTAATCATTCATTGGGAGATTTTTGTAGTATTTGGTTTGTCTAATTTTCTTATGAGGATCTTCATTAAGGTCCACCACTTTTGGGGTAGATCTATTCTTTTCTATGTGGGTCAACTCTATAGTTTATGCAGGTGGGTTAATATGCATGTTATCCCATCTTGCATTTTTTAATAGTGGTGTGAGTTGACTTCATGCATCCAACACACATCTTCAAGGCCAGTTCTTTAATACTGCATGACTCCTTGGCTCTTGTTTTATGGTGCTAATGTATCTCCATGCCTCTTCAATGTTTGGAATGATCAAATCTTTTGGGATTTGATCTTCTTACAGATGGGTTCATTTATTTTGGTCTCTTCCTATCACTTTTATGGGCAAGTTGCATTTCATGATTCTTTTTGATATTCATTTAATGCTCTTCTTTGTGACTCTAACTCCAGTCTGGTTGGGGTTTGAACTTCATATCTAGATTTGAGTTATGCTTAAACTGTTTAAAAAGAAAATTTGTAAATATTTTTTGGGGTTCTTCTCTATTTTCATTTTGCAACAACAATATGCTTTGCAAATGTATTCCTATTATCTTCCATTAATAAAATTCTCAGTTTTACCTCTTCTTTCCAATCTAATATAATGTGCAATTCTCGCCTTGTATGGATTGTTTTCTTTTTTATTTTCTTAGATTTGTTTGTCATGTTTAACATTTTGGCAGTTGTTGTATAGTGAAATCCATTTCCTTTCAGCATCTAGTTAGTTTCTAGCCTGCATACAATTTCATGGAAGGTAGAATAGATTTGGGATCTTTGTATTTAGGTGTTTTATTCATGTTTAGTGCATTAATAGGAAGAGGTAGTAACCAAATTTCAATTTGGTGCATAACCCCCTTTTTCAACATTTTAATTTATGCATTCCTTCTCCCTTTTCCTGTCAAGTTGTAGCTTAGATCCATCTTGAGTGTAAGGAAGCTGGCCCTCTCTAGAGATTCAACCTTAGAGTGAAAGTCCCACACTTGGAGGTTGTTTCCATGTTACATGAGGTCACTTGAGGGTCATAGCTCAAGCAAGGGTGTAGACTTTTGTGTCAACATTATCCTTAGGAAAAGGCTTCATAAAAATTTCTGCAATCTTCTCATTTTTGTTAACATACTCTAATATGATCTCTTTCTCTACAAATTTCTCTCTCAGAACATGATACTTGATATATTCTTTTTCCTAGAATGTAACATAAGATTCTTAGACATACTCATTGTACTTGTGTTAGCACAATGCATGATAATAGGTTCTAATCCTTTAGCATCTATTTCATCCACATGATCTAATTGCGATTGTTTGCTGCTGCTACATACTCTACTTCTGTTGCACTCTGTGAAATACAATCTTATTTCTTTCTTATCCAAGAAACTAATCTTCCTCCAAGAAAAAATTATCCACCACTTGCACTCTTTCTATCATCCATACTACCTACCTAGTCTTCATTAGTTTATGCACATAGAGTAAAGTCATTTGATCTATCATACCATAACCCAAAATTAGGTGTACCCTTCAAATATCTGAATAACCTCTTTAGTTCTATATAGTGTGATTCCTTAGGATCAGCTTGAAATATTCCTACCATTCCATCTGCATTTTCTATATATGGCCTTGTGTGGTTTAGATATTACAAACCTCCAATCATGTATCTATACTTCTTCTACTGAGCTGTAGGTGTCTCATCTTTTCTAGATAATTTGTGACAAGTTATCATAGGTGTACCAATAGGCTTACAACTTTCCAATAAAACTTTCTTCAATAAGTCTTTCAAATACTTAGTCCATGACAAGAAAATTCCATCACTATTCTGCATAATCTATAAACCCAAGAAATATTTCATCTCACCAATCATGCTCATCTCAAAGATTATATCATCTTCAAAGATTATATCATGCTCATCTCAAAGATTATATCATCTTCATTTCATTGGAAAACTTGTTACATCCTTCATCATCACCTCCAAAGATTATATCATCTTCAAATATCACAATAATCAACAATCCATTCTCAATTTCTTTCAAATATAAGTTACTATCTTTAGTACCTTTGGAAAATCCCAAATTTTCCAAATACTTATCCAACCTCACATACCATGTTCTAGGTGCTTGCTTTAATCCATACAATACTTTCTTCAACTTACATACCATATCTCCTTCATTTGTTAAAGGAAATCCTTCAGTATGGTCAATGTAAACTTCTTCTTCAAGTTCTCCATTTAGAAATGTTGAGTTCACATCCATTTGATACACTTTGAGCTTCTTATTTGCTTCATAAGCCAAGAACATCCTTACTACTTCAATTCTAGCAATAGGTGCAAATGTCTCTTCATAGTATATAATTTCTTGCTTTGAATATCCTTTACATACCAATTTTTCTTTGCTTCCCAAAACCTCACCTTTTTCATTCATCTTGTTTCTGAAAATCCACTTAGTCCCTATAACATTCTTATCTTAGCTCTAGGGACCAATTCCCGTGTCTCATTCTTCACAATCTAATCTAGTTCATCCTTCATTTCTTGAATCCAATGATCATCCTTGCATGCTTCATCTACACTCTTTGGTTCAACTTGAGAAATAAAAAATAATTATTCATGTGCTATATTTATTTTCATAACTCCTCTATTGTTTCTTCTAATAATATGACCAACAAGGTGATTCTTTATCAAATCCTTATTTGGTGTTGGTATCACTAACTCAATTCTTAGTTTTTCTCTAGGTTTAAATCTTGGTCCTTCTCTTTGTTTCACATCTTCAATGTCATTCTAAAAATCATTGTTAGTCTCATAGAAAGTCTCAAAATTTTCTTGGATATGCTTGATTAGCGTCTTCATCATTAGAATTATAATCAAGCATTCTTTCTTTAAGTCCAAACTTCTCATCCACTTTTACCTTTGCAATCTCAACAATAGTCTTAGTTCTTTGATTAAAACATCTACAAGCTTTTATTTTCAATGAATTATCAAGGAGCATACCTTCATCATTTCTTGCATCAAGCTTACTAAAGTCATCATCTCTCTTGATATAGCATTTACTTCCAAATATTTTGAAATACTTCACTGATGGTGCATGTACAAACCATAGTTCATAAGGTGTCTTGTTTGTACCTTTTCTAATATGGACTCTGTTCATTATATACACTACTATATTAACTTCTCTCTCTAAAATTTCTTTGATACATCATTCACAAAAATCATAGCTCTTGCTGCTTTTTTTATGGAACTATTTATTCTCTCAAAAATTCCATTCTTCCCAAGATTCTTAGGACTTGATAGCTGCCTCTTAATGCCATTCACTTCACAAAAAGTATTAAACTCCTTCAATCTTTCTATCTTCCTCAGATATGGATTTTCTACTACTAGCATAATCTCTACTAGTGCTTGCACTTCTTGAAAAGGAAGGGAAAACACTTAATGCACTAAAATTAGTCTCCACTCTAGGCAAAAGACTATTTCAAAATTACTTCTATTGCTTCCAATGTTCCAAGAAGAGTCTCTCTAGAAAAATTTTCTATACAAGGTATCACTTGCTCAATCATCTGCACTGTATGCTATAAAATGGTGGTGTCAAAGTCTTCAAGATCTTCCATATGATCTCATCCTCATCTTTAGTTCCATTGCAAGGCTTGATTCATGCAACAATTTGAAATATTCTACCAATATAAATTCTTATAGATTAATCTTCCATCATTTTAGCCTCTTGAAATAAACATATCTAGTTTTGTACTCTAATTCTCTTAGCATGCTTATCACCTTCAAAAGTAGATTCCAAAGCTATCCAAATTTCATGAGATAATCTTAAATATTTTACCTGACTATACTGATTTTCAGGAAGAGCTAACAAAAGTGCTTCTCTAGAAAACATGTTACACATGAACATATCTCTATCATCTTCACTACACTCTTCAAGTTTTATTTCTTCAACTGCTATCTTTATAGTCTTCATCATTAGTAAATATCTTGGACCCATGCATAGAAAATGTGTCTTCATCTTTCCTTTCTAGTTGCTATAGTTAACTCCATAAAACTTAGGACTTTCTTTTCTGAAATGACCCGTCATTGATCTCCTTAAGCTATTAAGATTTTTCTTCAAGGACACGATGCTCTGATACCAATTGTTAGAAAGTAAGGTCCACAAAGATAATTGAGGGGGGGGAAATGAATCAGTTATCAGATCAATACAAGTTTTATCAACCTTACTAAACTTTAAACATGTGATCAATATAAATAGTAATCATAAGAAGATACACATACACAATAACTCTAGATATGTTAATTAGGGACACCCTTGATTAGACGGAAAAACCCCATGGTGCTGGTACCCAAAAAATGATGTACTAATATAAAAGTTTCATGTGAGAGGATGGAATCTATTAGGAGCCAATTAAATAAATTAAGTACATATCAATCCCTATTAGGAGACCTTGAATCCCTGTGAGGAGATACAAATCCTGTTAGGAGTTGTGCCAACCTTATTAGGAGTTATGGAAGGTAGATGGACCCACTGTCCAAATAGCTTTAGGGGAAAGATCACTAAGCTCATTGTCCAATTGGCCTCTATATAATTCCTTTTAGACTAATATAAATACAACTAATCTCAACAACTTCAACTCTTGTTCTATCTTAAGTTTATCTCCTTTTGAGTCAAACTTTCCATTTCTAGCATCCTTGTGAATATAACACCTACTTCCAAATATTTTTAAATAACATACATTTGGTGTGTGTCCATAGTAGATTTCATACAGTGTTTTGTTTGTACCTATCTTCAACTATACTTGGTTAAGGGTGTAGAAAATAATACTAATTGCTTCTCTTGAAAATATTTGTGCAAATCCTTTCTCAATCATTATTTCTCTAGTACAGTCAACAATGGATCTATTCCTCCTTTCTACAATTCTATACTATTGTGGTGTCCTAGGTACATATACTTTCCTTTTAATTCCATCCTCATTAAAAAAATATTTTTTTATGAAACATGAACTCACCTCCTCTATAAGATCTTAAACATTTCAATCGCTTCTTAAATTCTTCTCAAATCTCACCTTATACCATTTGAAGAATTGAAATATATCATATTTAACTTTTAGAAACATCATAGTCATTATTCTTGAATAATTATCAATAAATAGAATGAAGTATCTATCACCATAATAGCTTTCAACCTTCATGGGACCACAAAAGTTAGTATGAACCAAATCCAATATATCATTAGATGAATATAATTCTTTTGAGAAAGTTGACTTAGTCATCTTACTAAATTGACATTTTTAACACATATCACTACCAGGTTTATGTAAGCTCATTAAAGCTCTGACTTTTTTCTTCCCACTGACTTTAATCATATTAGAAAAATTCACATGATAAAGCCTCTTATGCCATAACTATATATCTTTAACTCTAGAAAATAGACATATATTTATAGTGGAATCTAGCTAGAATATGTTACCTCTTGTTTGTTTACTAGTCCCAATAAATTTTCCATTAGCATCAAAGATGTTTACTTTTCTACTTTGAAACTCCAGTTGGTGACCTATGTTTTTTGGCTATGAAACACTCAAAAAATTATATTTATGACCTTAAACCCAATAAGAATCATCACACCTAGTCTTTTCATTCAAAATTATTGAACCTCTTCCTTTTATAGGACATGGAACATCATTTCCAAATTTAACAAATTCAACATCATACTCTTCTAGATTATTAAAATTATCAACATGACCAGTCATATGATGTGAATAGGCACTGTTAATAATCTAAATATCATTCTTACTAACATGAGATATAAGACCTTTTCCTTCTTCATACATTTCTTCCCCCAAATATTCTTTCACAATAACATATTCAACTTCCTCACCTTCATTTTCATCATCATATTCTAGCTTAGTATGTTCTTCCTTAGCTAGATAATTGTTACCCATGTATGGTCCACATTTTTTTAATCCATAATCATGGTAATTTAAAGATTTTTTCTAAGAAAAGGTCTCCTATTGAAATCCCCATTATCAACACTTTCTTGTTCGACATTCTTTGATTTCAAGTTTTTAGTTGAACAAACTCCTGAACATGAACATTGAACACTTTTTTCAAGGTTCGAAGTTCATAAGTTCACCTTTTTTCTAATTTTTGTTGTCTTAGGAGAATAGTTTCCAACATATTTTGAATTTTGAACTTGAACATTGAACTTTTCTTATAGTTCAATGTTCATGTTTGCTTTTTTAGGAAGGCTTACACCATTGGTTATACGTGTCCAAGCAGGTGGCAGAGCAAAAGCAACTCTTTTTTATCGAGATCTATAGGAAAGATATGTATGAATTGGGAGTTAATGGTAATGATGGCAAGGCATGTTGCAATATGTGCAGAGATTGAATGAGCTTTTAATGATGAAAAGTACTAGTCCAATCATCGATCTTGTAAGCTATTTGCATGCTTTCGATCGAGGTCTTATGTTTTAAAAGAAGTTACCTTACTTTCATTCCTTTTTCTACTCCTATTTTAAGTAAAGATTTGTCTAGTCTTGTCTAGAGATACATGAAGGTAGCTTAAGCATTCCTTTTAGCAAATCTTGCATGCACCTGACATGGTGAGTCTCTCGCCCTTCATTATTAGGTGTTGTTTCTTTTCCTACATTATTTTAAGGGTTGTGAATTCTTTTTGTCTTGTTCTATTTTGGTTGACTTTCCTGCCACAACTATATTCCATCCTAAGTTACCCAATAAGGTTATGGAGTCTATCATAAGTAGTTTCTTTCTTGATATTGAAAACACATTCCTTCAAAAGAAGACATGGGTAAATTATTAGTTATATTTGCAAACCCAAAACCTGATTCTATATCCCAAAAGGTCTTAGAAAGTGGGTTGTTATAAGAATCCACTTTTTCTAAAACTTTTCCTTGCCTAAAATTGGTCCTAGCATGCAAAGATAGATATGACATACCTGAAAAATGTATTTGCACCTTCAATGCTGAGGTTCTGGTATCTATTAACTATATTTTTGTAATGGGTGCATTAAGGATTCCTCCATACAAGGTATATGAGGATTGGACTATCATCTCTTCCTACACATAGTTCTCTACTGATATCATTGAGTTTAATAATACCATTGCTAAAGGTTTTCTTTTCAAGTCTGAAAGAGGAGGTTCCCATCTCCCACACCTGCTAACTAGAGAACATATGATTCCCAAGATTAAAGATATTATTGCACCACTGAATAGAGTGAAAGGGAACCTCCATGCATTTCATTGAGAGAATTGGATGTACTTTTTCATTCAAACAATTCTTGGAGAAGATAAGTTTATTGACTGGATGGGTATCATAGCAACCAAGCTTCAAGGAGAACTTTCTCAAGTTTCCAAAACTTTTAGCTTTTATATGTCTTCTTATTTGTTTTATATATTGGCTTATGACAGGGAATAGAAGGGTGTACCGCATTCATGTTGGAATCAAAGCATGCATATTTATGAATAATATCCTCTCTTATAGAAGAGAAAGAACCTAGAAGGCTTCAAAATAGTTCAAGACACCTTCTTGGTTAAACTTGTGTTCGAGCTCCAAGGAAAAGAGAACATAAGAATAACAAAGGAAGCCTCTTAATTGATTGACATTTATGGTAGTTTCTTTACCCAATTTCTAAAGTTCACCTACCTGAGAGTAAGAGGATATGAAGGAAAACCCCTAAGATTTCCTTGACACAACCTTTATTGTTTTGTGTTAATTGAAATATGTAGATAACTGATAGAGGTAGAAAGAGTTGTAAAAATCAGATAGGTTTCAGCTAGACATTACCTATTGAGCTCAAACATTACAAGTGCAAAAAAATCCAAGATAATTTGAAGCTTAAGGCTGAAATTAAATCCATGAACCTATTGACCTACTCTACTAGACCTAACTTCGACAATCAAGAATTTTCCTTGAGATATTCTGAGCTAGGTTCATCTGCTTTGCATGTTCCCCATCTAGAATATTTTTGCGCTAATTGTCAAGATAATTTTGAATTTAAGAGGAGGTTATGGTCTAGATTGTCACTAGCCTAGATCAAAGATTTTGATCTCTCACAAGATACCTCTAGAGCGGTTAAAGAGGATAATTTAGAAATTGTCAATCCAACTTATATTGAACAAGTGAAAGCTTACCCATTGCCAAAAATTGACTAGACAATACCAGAGGAGGATGACCTGTGTACTAGAACCTTTCCTATCTTGACTAGAACAAAACAATGGATCATTAACAAAAGATAGTCAAAATCATTGGTTTATAGTATTCAAAGAGTTCATGCTAGCCCTAGTTCACCCATAATTGTTCTTCATACTAATAAAGTTGTTCCTTCTCCTATTGTAGGAAAGTTAAAGTCAAGAGTTGAACTTGAACTTCCTATACAAGGTTCAATTCAACTCACTCCTTCTATCAAGTGGACTTGCTCTAGTAGCAAAAAGAAATAGGAATAGTCAAGTGGCTTGAAAGAAACTTGTGACAAGTTAGTGATAATTGATCTTGATTTAAGAGAGGAAACTTCTATTGGAATCCTAAGTGGTGAGATGGAACAGAGGAATCAACAAGTGATAGAGGGGGCCAATACTTTGAGTTCAATGGTGCTTAGTTCATCACCTCTGCAAACCCCTCATCCTAAAGAGAATCTTTATGTTCCTAATTGGTTTGAGTTGTCTATAAGTAAGAAAAGAAGCACAGTGCTAGAAAATCTTCCAGTAGGTGATATGGTAAGAAAATGTCTCGGGAAGACCCCTAAAGGTAAGAAAGAAAAAATTGAGACTACATTAAATATTGATGAGAATACAAGATAATGGATAGCTGAAGTGATGAAGCCAACAATTGATAAAGGTATAGATGGGGTACTTCCCCAAGATTATATAATGGAGAAAATGATCCTTGGTCCTACTTCTAGGTCAGTAGATATGAAGATATGGACTGCCAAAAAATCCAAGATTTCTTGTCACATATGGAAGGATCAAAGGGATAAATATGAGCTAAAGCAGCTGTTGCAAAAAAGGTGGAATACATTCATGAAATCTAGAACCCAAATACAAAAGCTTTACCTACCACCATTTCTGTCATTGATGTTACATCTCCCCTTAATACAATTTTCATTGAAAAGGTCAAGAGAGATAATTCTATTTCCCGAGCCTACAATAAGTGGTTGAACACAGTTCATGCTTAGACAACTAGTTATTTTTCTCACTTTACAAATACTAACTCTAGAGCTGATAAATTGATGACTGCCCTGGAGTTAGAGATGAAAGCTTGGGAAGCTAAAAAGATTAAGTGGGATGAATATGTCATTGATATTTTAGAGGTTCAAAAATACAACATAGATAGGTTCTTGACCAAAAATTCAGAGGCCAAATTCAATGTTGATTTTCTGTTCATCGCTAGAGTTGACCTAGATGGAGGAATATAGTGATTAAACAAGAATTAGAAGAATGCTCTAAACTGTTGAAAGAGGTGGCTATTGGAAGGAAATCTTAGTAGCTGACATTAAATGCATCAGTGAAAAATGAAAAAATCATGGAAAATAAAGATCAAAATAAGAAACTCCTGAAAGAGGTGGCAACGACCTTTTTCTCCAAGGTGAAACTGCTGGAAGAAATGAGTGAAGTCTACATCAAGGACTTGACCATTGTAACTAGAGTAGATTCTATGATGATCATTTGCATAGACCATTTGGATGTACAAGATAAAAAGCTTGATCATATATGTAGGATTATGAGGATGTGGAAGCTTTGCCTGGAACATGATGCGAAGCCGAAAGTAAATACTAAATAGTGTTTCATATCTTCAAAACCTAATATGGATGAGGTAGATTAAAAGAAACAAGCATCGAAGAACCAAACATCTAAATAGGAAATTCGGTCCTCCTCTTCATTATTCAATCGACATTACACTGTTTCTTCCCCATTCATCGATCCATTTTTTTTTTTTCTATTCTACCCTACCACCCCCCTTACAAATTGCACACCTCAAGAACTTCTAAAATTGAAGACATCTGAATAACTAATTTAGAAAACTAATCCGCCAACTAACTCAAACCTGATTTGCAGCATGCTTGTTGGTATATGAACTAACCTAAAATCTATTATTTGTTAACAACTAAGATGAAATCGAAAGTAAGACTCACACTGAATTACATCATGAAGACATAAAAATGGCTTACTAAGCCATATCACAATGTAGAATAACCAAATATAATCTATAATCTTTAAAATATTTTTGATAGCCAAATGCCCCTGCATCATACTCCCTGGGACAGAAAAATTCAAGTCCCATTGAATTGTTGTGACCTTCTTCTAGATTTTCCAATTGTATGGTATATGATGACTGAATTGATGGCACTTGCCATAACATGCTGAATGCAATCATTGTGGTAAATGTCCTTCTTGACATGTTTAGTGCTACCTTCTTCAAATTTTGGAACAAATACAGTAGGCACCATCATATCACCTGCATAAAAATACCAATCAACTTGATCCACAATCTGGTCTTCTTCCTATTTGTATATCTCTAGAACATCACAGTGATCAAAAAATATGTCATCCATTATAGCAATAGTCTTTTCCTTAGCCTGCAATCTTTGGACTATGTCTTTTCCTTCTTGATCAATTTTGTCCATATTTCCATCGTTTGGGCAAATCATTACTTCAACCATACCTATCACCAACTCTCCCTCATCTGCAAGAACCTTTTCCTTACAAGGTTCAACAACAACCTCCTGTTGTTCACTCTCACTCTCTACACCAGCATTCATCTACTGTCCATGCCCTTCCAATGGAATGTGTACTACTTCTTGATCCTTGTCTTCATCAACAATTTCATCTTCATCTACTGCTTGCTCCAAAAGCAATGCTATCCTCTCCCACTTTGCAATACTCTTATCTAACTCTTCTCTAAGATTCTTGTATATTTTTTCTTCTTGTTCTTCCAAAACCCTTCTTAGGCTTCTCAACTCCTCCTGTCTCATCCATTCTATTTCTTTCTTTCTTGCTTCTTCTTTCTTCTTTTTTCTTTTTCTTTCTTCTCTCTCCTTTTTATCGCCATACAAGTACTCCTTCAATGCCTTAATCATTTCTCTTTCACTCCTTGTCAAAATCATCTTCTCAAACCAATCTAGGGTTTGTTAGATATCTAGCCACCACCTTGCAACACTCTCGGAGGATAGTTTTACTCCAAGCATCAACAAGGGACTTTCAATCTTTCAAATCCTAGATTTTCTTCCCAAACCTCTTGCTGTGCTCTAATACCAATCTAATGCGGAGCCAAAAGTAAATACTAAACAGTGTTTCATACCTTCAAAATTGAATATGGATGAGGCAAATTGAAAGAAAGAAACATCAAAGAACCAAACATCTAAATAGGAAATTTGATCCTCCTCTTCATTATTCAATCCAAATTACACTGTTTCTTCCCCATTCGTCGATCCATTTTTTTTTTCCTATTCTACCCTATCACCCCCCTTACAAATTGCACACCTCAAGAACTTCTAAAACTGAAGACATATGAATAGCTACTTTAGAAAACTAATCCACCAACTAACTCAAACTTGATTTGCAGCATGCTCGTTGTATATGAACTAACCTACAATCTATTATTTGTTAACAACTAAGTTGAAACAGAAAGTAAGACTCACACCGAATTACATCATGAAGACATAAAAATGGCTTACTAAACCATATCACAATGTAGAATAACCAAATATAATCTATAATCTTTAAAATGTTTCTGATAGCCAGATGCCCCTGCATCAGAACAACTTGGCATTTTGCAACAATAGGAATTGATCAGTTTCCTTGCAATGCACAAAACTTGGAAAGAAGATTGTGGCAGTTTCTCTAACTCCCAGGATTCGCATGCCAATGTCAACAATCCAGCTAGAGCTTAGGAAGTGATTGAGTGGCCATATGTCTTAATTTTCTTTTTTTAGTTAGCTTTACTTAAGACTCAATTCCATTCAAACAGTTGGCAACTCCTTAGGGAGTTAGTTTTTAAAACTAATTCAGAAAGCCCTGCATGACTATATATGTTTTGTTTTAGTTGACTTGAAGGATTGACTCTCTGGACTTAAATACTTATGTTATTTTAATTAAGTTAGCTATTGTGTCTTTTTGGCTGAAGACACCAAGTTAATGATAGTATAATTAATTGTGTATTTATTTCTTGGGCATCTCTTTTGGCGATCATGTGGTTAACCCGTTGGATGGTAGTTTCGTATGAAATTCACTCTTGCATTGATGCCATTTTATTAACTATGTTGGAGTTACTATTTTATTTTATTTAGTTTGGTGAGATTGATCATAAACATGAATTTTTTAACTATGTGTCATATGGTATGTATCAAATATCTATGAATCTACAACATTGTTTTGTGGTTATGGGAGAATGTTTTTTATTTCCCTTAAGTTCTTTCAAGATAAAAGAGTGAACATTATAATTCATTTACAATAAGAGTATATTGATAAATCATTGTAGAAGGTAGCTGCGCCTTTAAAACATAGAGAGAATTTGTGAATTTGTAAGATTCATTTGTGGTGAAAATTGATTTTTCCTATAAATTTAAATGTAAATAGCTGGGAGGGAAAAACTACTCACTAAGAATAACAATAATTCTATCCCTTATCATTGTAATCCTTTTTCCTTCAGTATTTATTCTCCCTTTTTAAATTCTTATCATTATTTCTCTTGTTAAGAAATCTAGATGTAATATGACCAACTTCATTACACTTGAAACATATTTATTAAAAACAATTGTTCAATTGTGTATTATCTTTATTGTTACACAAAATGTCATATGTTAACCAGTTAGTGTTTGTCGAGCTCACTTGGGTGATGAAGAAAGTTCTCTATGTCTGCTAAGCATTCTAGTGTTTTACAATTTTAGGAAGATAAGGTCTACCGAGTTCACTTGGGAGACAAAGGAAAGATGGCAAGTAATGAGTGTTAACTGAGCTCACTTGGTTACCAAAGAGAATTCATAGAAGATAGTGTCTATCAAGTTCACTCAGAAGGAAAAGTAAAGTTGGCATGGAACCAGTGTTAACCAAGATCACTTAGTTACAAAGGAAGTTTACAAAGTTGCAGTGTTAACTGATCTCACTTGGTTAACACAGAAAAATCTATTCTGGGTTAGTGTCTACTGAGAAGGATCAACTAACAAATAATTTTCTTGTTTTGGCATATTGAGTTTAATAGATTTGTTTGTTGGTTCTAGCCAACTGAGGAGATGAACATTAATTATTTTAAGTTGTAATTCAAGATGAATTGATAATGTATATGATATAAGGTTAAGTTGAGGGATTGAATATGAGAATGTGTGAAGATAAGAAGATGCTAGAGGAAGCAAATTGGAAGGATAAACAGAATATCCTCGTTGGGCTACAAAGATTTATCTGATTAAGAAGGATTGAGTATTCAAGCTAGAATTAAGATCTAAATCAACAAAGACAATTGCATACAAAATCAAATCAAGTTATTGTTCCTCTCTAAGCATTGTAGCAGTGAATCAAATCTCTTAATAGAGTTAGCCTAATAGCTATTTGTAAATCCTCTAACAAGGTGTCATTTCTAGATTGAAGTGTCTAAAGACCTCTAACAAGGCCACTCCTAATAGGGTGATTAAATCCTTTAACATGGTCACACCTAATAGTGTGCTTTGTAACCCTTAACAGGGTTGGATCCTAATAGGGCTCACTTTATAAGAGTGAAAAATAGTAATTAGTTGCAATTGGTGGTTTTTATCAAATTGAGTTTTCACATTAAATATTGGTGTCACTTGTGTTCATGCTATTTATTTTATGTGCATGCAACTAAGTTAATTAATATTGATCACACTTAAAATCATAAGATTTGAATGTTCAGTATTTACCAAGTTACAGTTGATATTTTAGTTGTTGCCAAGTAACAGTAAGTTGCTAGTGTTAACAGAGTGCCTCTATGTTAACCAAGTTACAATAGAATTGAGTTTTATCAAAGTTTGTGTTTTGATTTGTATTGACATCAAAGGGATTTGGGATTTATTTTTGTGGTAATTGATTCACCCCTCCCCTCTCAGTTACTCCTCTTATATTTTCAACAATTGGTATATGAGCTTTTGCTGCTTGTAGAGAAGGTTTCAAGGACCTAAGCTAAAGATCAAGATGTCTTACAAAAGAGAGATTCCTAAGTTCAACAAAGATAACTTTGAGGCATGATAGAAACTTATGAAGCTACATCTAGCAACCATTAGTGACTCAAGTCTAAGATATTTGAATGTCAAGTATAAAGCTCCTACTGGAACTTTGACTGTGGAAGAGATTGCTAAAAAGAAAAATCATAACATTATGATGATTGACATTGCATCTACTCTTAATTATGCTGAATTTGATGAGATCAAAGATTTTCCTACTACTCATGAAATGTGGGTCAAACTAAAGGATGTCTATGGAGGAGATGACAATGTGAGGAGAGCCAAAGTAGAAAGTCTTAGAGGCCAATTTGATGAGATGAAAATGCGAGAGGATGAAAACATCACAAAATATGTTGAAAGAATCAAAGCAAGTGTAATTGCAATTAGAGCCTCTGGAGGAGAAATTGATGATGTGATAGTGGTCATCAAGGTACTTAGAACCCTTCTTCCTATTTTTGTAATTAGAGTATATGAAATTCAAGAGATGAGATGTCATCCCAATAATAGGATAAATTTAGATGCTCTAGTGAGAAGGATGACAACCTTTGAGTTAGATAACTATGACAACTATGTTCCTAATTCTAAGAGCATTGAGTTTGCATTTCAAGCCAACTTTTTACTCAAGAAGAAAGGTGGAAAATCAAAAGGTAAACAATTTGAAAGTGAAGAAGAAGATAGTTTTGACAATTATCTTGAAGTCATTGAAGCCCTACTTGCAAGAAAATATCCCAAAAGAAGAGGAAAGTACAAAGGTAAAATTCCCCTAATCTATTTTTCTTGTGAAGAAGTTGGTCATAATGCTGCAAGGTGTCTAAAAAGAGAAGGCAACGAAGAAAGAAAACGTAACAAGTAAAAAGGGAAGAAGGATTTCAAGAACTACAAGGACTACAAGGATAAAGGTAAGAAGTCTTGTTTCATGGCTAAAGATTCTGATAATAGTGATGACAATGAAATGGTTTACATTGTTGTAAAAGATGAATTTGATGATGAAGATGATAACATGACACTTATTTCTCATGTTAGTAAAAATGATACAAGGATCATTGATAGTGGTTTTTCTCACCATATGATCGGTGATAAAAAATGTTGGAACATATGGAACACTATGATGGCGGGGGTGTTAGATTTGGAAATAATGAACCTTGTTGCATAAAAGGAAAAGGTTGTATTTCACTAACCAATGGACTTATATGTGAAAATGCCTACTGGGTTGAAGGATCAAAGCATAATCTACTAAGTGTGGCACAGTTGAATAACATTAGATTCAAGGTAGAATTCATGAATGGGAAGGCCAAGCTGCTAGATGGAAAAATAAATCTAGTTGGATTTGGTAATCAAACTAAAGGTAATTTATTCTACCTAGATCTAAGTGAAAGTTCATGTTTCATTTATCAAATAGAAGAAAGCTGGTTATGGCACAAAAGGTTGCATCATGTGAACTTTGATAACCTAATCAAAATAAGAAAAAAAGAGAGTGAGTTATTCCTAGTCTGAGGAAACTTGACATGGGCATGTGCAAAAATTGTTAAATTAGAAAGATGGGAAATACAAGTTTCAAAAGAAAGAGTTATCATTCAAAAAAATTCTTGGAGTTGGTTGATATAGACCTTTGTGGACCTATTGGCATAGAGAGCTATAATGGAGATAAGTATTTCATTTTATTTGTTGATGATTATTTTAGAATTTGATGACAATAATGCATTTGAAAGATAAGTCTGAAGCTTTTCAGAAGTTCAAATGGTATCCGGCTAGAGTTGAGAAAGAGAGAGGAAAGAAACTAAAGTGTCTAAGGTCTAATAGAGGAGGTGAATTCATCTCATATGAATTCAATGAATTCTACACTTAGAAAGGAATCAAAAGACAAGTATCAACTCCTGGTGCACCTTAGTAGAATGGTAAAGTAGAAAGAAGGAACAAATCTATTATGGATTGTGCAAGGACCCTAATGATATAAAAGAGTGTTGCAATCAAATACTAGAAAGAAGCAATCAATACAATAGTTCATACCTTAAATAGAGTACAACTGAAGAAAGACTTAAATCAAACACCTTATGACCTATGGTATGGCTATAAACACAATGTTAGTTACTTGAAAGTATTTGGTAGAAAACTTTATATCTTGAAGGAATCTAGGAATGGCAAATTTGATGTCAAAAGTGATGAAGGTATATTCCTAGGGTACTCCAATAGAAGTAAAGCATATAAATTTTTAAATTTGACTTCTCATAAAATAATAGAAAGTGCACATGTTAAGATTAATGAGTTTGTAGAAAAGAGTGAAGAAGAGAGCAACAAAGAACTTGAAGATTACAAAAAGTTTGTTTACTTTGAACCTAATACATTTTATAATCCAATTGGAAGTCAGAAAAATTTACCTCCCGAGTCCCTAAAATCTCCTAAGCACCTGAGTTGCAGGTAGTGCAACCCAATTCATAGTCTTAAGGACCCGAGTCACATTTAGAAGCAACCAAGTTGCAGCCAATGCAACCCAAGTCTAGGTTTGAAGGAGCCAAGTCACAAAAAGTGAGACACAAACATGATGTAGAAGGTAATGGTGAGGCAAGTGGAACAAGCTCTAAATCTAAAGAATCAGTACTTGCAAGATATGTCATAAGGCACCATGCAGTTGAGAAAATGATTGAAGTTAAGTAAGAAGGTACAATGACAAGGAACAAATTGAAAGGTACATGTTTGCTTACTAAATTTGAACCTAGAACTATTAAAGATGCTTTGGACAATGAAAGTTGGATTAAACCAATGAATGAAGAGATAAAATAGATAGAAAGGAATAAGACTTGGAATCTTGTTCCTAGACCCAAGGATAAGAATGTAATTGGAACAAAGTGGGTATTTAGAAACAAGCTGAATGAAGATGGATAAATTTCTAGAAACAAAGCAAGGGTAGTTTGCAAAGGCTATTCTCAAGAGGAAGGTATTGATTATGGAGAAATTTTTGCTCCTATTGCAAGATTAGAAGGTGTTAGGACTCTACTTTCTTATGCTTCACATAAAGGATTTAAAGTGTATCAGATGGATGTGAAATCTGCATTATTGAATGGATGTCTAGAAGAAGTGTACATAGAGAAACCTAAAGGTTTTGTAGATCCAACCAAAAAGGATATGGTATTTAAACTACACAAAGCATTATATGGTCTCAAACAAGCTCTAGAGCTTGGTATGAAAGACTTCATAGTTATTTGATGAATATTGGTTTTCAAAGGAAAAATGATAACACCAGTCTTTACATCAAAGGACTAGAGAATTAGATATTACTAGTAGAAATCTTTGTAGATGATATACTATTCACTGGTTATGACGACTTATGTAAATATTTTTTTATAGAAATGAGTAAGGAATTTGAGATGTCAATGTTTGGGGGGATCAAATTCTTTTTTGGCTTGTAGATTCAACAAAATAAAGATGGTATCTATATCACTCAATCTAAGTATATCAAGGAGATACTAAAGAAGTTTGGAATGAAGGACTCAAGACTAGTTGGAACACCTATGTCTAATGGACATAAGATTTCCAAAAATGATGATTCCAAGGAGGTAGATCAAACCACATATGGATCTATAATTGAAAAAATTCAATATGTAGTACATACTAGGTCTAATATTGCTCTTGTAGTTGGTATGGTGGAAATATTTTGAGCTAATCCTAAAGAAAATCATATGATGGAAATTAAGAGAATTGTGAGGTATCTAAAGGGTACTAAAGATTATGGCTTATGGTACAAGAAAGGAGGAAACTTTGATTTGAAAGCCTTCACTGATGTAGATTGGGCAGGAAGCATTGATGATAGGGAGAGCACTAGTGGTGGGGCATTCTTTCTTGGTAAGAAACTAGTGTCTTGGACAAAAAAAAGGTAGATTTGCATCTCTTAGTCTATAGTAGAGGCAAAATATGGTGTAGTAGTAGTCAATTTTTCTATTATTGTTTGGTTAAAGCAACTGTTGGTAGGCATGAAGGTAGAAATCAAGGATCTAGTGATTATTTTCTATGATAACACTAGTGCAATTAACATATCAAAGAATCCCATGATGCATACCAAAACCAAGCACATAGCAATAAAATATCATTTCTGAGAGAATTGGTGCAAGAAAAAGAGGTGAGATTGGAATATCTGAATACTAAAGAAAAAATTGCAGACATATTTACCAAGCCTTTACCTAAGGATGCATTTTTGTATCTAAGAGGTAAGCTAGGGGTCATTCCCCTATTTGAAGCTCACTAAACAATATTTAGTGATGCATTAACTAAGTATACTTGAAGATTAGTCAAGTTGATGTAGTAATGAAAGGGAAGATTGCATATGAATTTGTACATTAGGTACATTGAGATTCATTAAATATTATTTTTGGCATAGGATGTCAAAGAGGGAGCGCTTACTATCATATCAAAAAAAAATTTGTAAAGGGAAAGTTTGCTATGAAGGTGTCATAGAGGGAGAACTTGTGCAGTAGAGTTTATTGAAGTGTAAACTTGGAGAGTTTTCTAACAGAGGGAAAAAACTAAAATCAAAGAATCATTCTAGAGGGAGAGATTGATGTAAGAGGGAGCTCACACTAATAGAGAGAGTTCTCATGAAGGAAAATCAAAATCAAACTAAGGATATTATCCTTACTTTTATTTTTCTCTAAAATTTTATTTTATAATGACATTTTGTGTTGTCATCAATGACAAAGAGGGAGATTGTTGAAAATAATTGTTTAATTGTGTATTTCTTTTGATGTTACACAAAATGTCATATATTCACCAGTGAGTGTCTACCAATCTCACTTGGGAAATGAAGATAGTTCTCTATGTCTACCAAAATTTTTAGTGTTTTCCAAGTCCATGAAGATAATGGCTACCAAGTTCTCTTGGGAGACAAAGGAAAGATGGAAAGTAACAAGTGTTAACTAAGCTCACTCAGTTACCAAAGAAAATTAACAGAAAATAGTGTCTACCAAGTTCACTTGGGAGACTAAGTAAAGTTGGTATAGAACAAGTGTTAACCAAGCTCACTCGATTAGCAAAGAAAATTAAAAAGTTGTAGTGTTAACCAAGCTCACTTGGTTACACACAGGAAAAACTATTTTGGGTTAGTGTCTACCGAGTAGGGTCGGCTAACAAAGGATTTTCTTATTTTGGCATATTGAGTTTAATGGATTTGTTTGCAAGTTCTAGTTGACTGAGAAGATGCATATTAATTATTTTAAGTTTCATTCAAGATGACTTGATAATATATATGATATAAGTATAAGGTCAAGTTGAGGGATTGCATATGAGAATGTGTGAAGATAAGAAGATGCTTAAAGGAAGTGAATTGGAAGGTAAGTAGAATATCATTGTTGGGCTACAAAGATTTATCTAATCAAGAAAGATCAAGTATTCAAGCCATAATTAAGATATGAATTAGCAAAGATAGTTGCATTAGAAATCAAGTCAAGTCATTGTTACTCTCTAACCATTATAACAGTGAATTAAATCTCTTAACAGACTTAGCCTAACAACTATTTATAAATCTTCTAACAAGGTAACATTTCTAGATTGAAGTGTTTAAAAACCTCTAAGAAGGCCACTCCTAAAAGGGTGATTAAATCCTTTAATAGGTTCACATGTAACAATGTTCTTTGTAACCTTTAATAGGGTGGGCTCCTAACAAGGATCACTTCAGAAGAGTAACAAATAGTAACTAGTTACAATTGGTGGTTTTTCCCAAATTGGGTTTCCATGTTAAATCTTGGTGTGACTTGTGTTCATGCTATTTATTTTATGTGTATGAAACTAAGTTAATTAAGGTTAATCACCCTTAAAATCATAAGATCTAAATGTTCAATATTTACTGAGTTACAGTTGATATTTCAGTTATTACTAAGCAACAGTAAATTTCTAGTGTTAACTGAGTGCCTTTGTGTTAATCGAGTTATAGTAAAATTTAGTTTTATTAGAGTTTGTGTTTTGATTTGTATTGAAATATAAGAGATTTTGGATTTATTTTTTGTGATAACTAATTCAGCTCTCCCCTCTTAGTTACCCCTCTTATATTTCTAACAATATCAAGGGTTTTTCCTCTTGGGAGCCTCCTAGCCAACAATGCTTCTAGCTTATCTTATTTCTACCCATTTCATTCATAGTCACTTTCATCTTTTCTATAGTGAGTACTCTTCTCTTTCTTTGAACTTGCAATATTTAGTGATGACTTAAAAACATTCTCTAACTAGGTAAACTATTATCAAAGTTACTCAATTTAAAAGTGGTTAATCTACCGATTAAAGCATCAAAAGTAAGGTTATTACTAGGGATGGATCATAGTTATTGAATAGCTAAAAATATAATGGCATAAATAGGTAATAAAGTTCTCAGTAGTTTTCTTACAACATCTTTGTTACCTATGACTCCTTTGGCAGCTTTAATGATACTAACCACTTCCTTGATTTGGTAATTGTATTGTGCAATGTTTTGTCTTTTCATTTGCATTAAATCAAAATTTCCTCTTAGACTCTCATCTCTTTGGTCATAGCACAATTATTGACATCATCAAATTCAACATCATTTAGAGAAGAAGTAACTTATATCATTAATGTTTTGTGGTCTTATTTTTTCTTCATTTTCTCAATTGTTATTGGTCCAAGTGGTGGTGAAGTGTACTCATTATCTAGATAGTACAATGCAAAGTCTCTAATTCTTGACAGGTATAATCTCACCTTGCTTTTCCATGATGCAAACATTTCTTTGTTCAGCTTGGGTACCTCTTATACATCTTTAGATCTTTAGCTTAAGCCCCTTTAAACTTTCTCTTTCAAGCACACAACTTTGCTACCAATTTTTAGATAACTGAGAGGCAAGGGGTGAATCATTTATCCTTAGGTCCTTAATACTAATTTAAGAAACTTTACTAATTAAAATTTTAATACACAAGCTCAGTAACTAAATCCAAACTCCACAATAATGTCCAAATTAACTTTACGAGTAAATTGTTAGCTTATATTGAATATCAGAGGAAAATACTATTAACAATATACTTCATATACCTCATATACCAAGTTGCAACAATACATAATAAAAAATGCATCAAAATGAAATATCATGCAACACAATCATCCATACATTTTGATATGTAAATATTTTTTACGTAGAAACCTTGTTAAGGGAAAAACCACCTAGGACCGATAACCCAAAATTTTTACTCTTTTGAAGTAAGCTAAGTTAGGTGCCAACCTTGTTAAAGGTTACATTCACATTATTATATGTGATTTTGTTATAGGATTTACACCAAATATTATCTAGAACTTATTACTCCTTAATTGAGTGACCTTCTCTAAAGGGCTTACAAACATTCCATGGAATGTCACCTTAAAAATGATTTATACACAAGACTATTAAATCTTTTAGTTCTCAAAATTCTTGGTTGAAAACCTACAAGCCTTGCTTACTTGATGCTGGGAAATCAACTTAGTTTGGTCAATGAAGAAGGCTGAAAATACATTTACTCGACCTTCACCTTTAGATTTTACAAAACCTAGGTGGTTGTAACTTTTTATCTCAACTCTTATAGAGGAGAAAAATTGCCAATGTAGACTTAAAAATGATACTCTTGAGTAGGAAAGTACTTTCTCAAGGAGAAATTAGGCGATAATATTCTTGAAAGTGAAAATCAAAATGTGAAGTAAGATATGCGAATAAGAGGATGTGACAAAGTATCTCACCTTCCATTTAATTGCACTTTTCCTTAGATAAAATATAAGACTAATCATTTCTTGATGGGAGAATAGAGTCAATAAAAATGTTCATTAAAACCATCCAATTTCTTAGAGATAGGTGCACTTTTATCCATTGCTCGATAGAGAACTTGAGATTATAAAACCTTAGTTAATTGAATTTAACTCCAATAGTAGTAAAGACCAATTACACAAAACTAGTGTACATATTTTTCTTATCAAGGATTTATTTATTTTATTTCAATCCATCAACAACAATGTAAATCTAAGAAGACAATTTGTAAATGCCAACAATTATGATCTATTCCCAAACTTTAGAAGAGAAATAGAATATTTTTATTAATTTTGAAAAATGAGTACAATAGGGCAGTGAGTGGTTGCAATGTCTATCTCTATATTGCATATTCATATATTTGTGTCTCTATATATCTATCTTCTTATATCTATAACATTGATAACTTTAAGAAACCCCTCCTAGAAAAAATGCCTAAAATGCTGGCGAATCCAACATTTTGTGGGCATAAATTTTTTAATGGCGAGGGTGATTTTTTTGTTCCATGCAGGGAAATAAAATATTATATGTTGGTAATTTTTTCTTTCCCTAACAAAAAGCATTTTAAATGTGGTGAATTAAAGATTTTTCTAGCTCATAGATAAATAAATGATGGCTTTTTTTTCCTCGCCAAAAATGAGATTGTAATGTTAGAGGTGAATTACTTGTTCTATAGAAAAATGAATAATAATGGTCTTGACTAATGTTTAGTGGTAAATTGAAAAATTGTTTAATCTAAATGCAAATTTTTAAGTGTATTAGCTAGTGACCATTAGTAAACAACTGTGCTGACTAGTATACATTCTATTATTAAAAATGTTAGTGTCACCATTGGCTAGTGACCAATTGTATTGACTACTAACTAGTGTACTATCTATTATTAATAACATTAATGTCACCATTATTAATTACTAATTTGGCTACTATCACTTTTGTATCATTAATACATTAGTTTTATTGACTATTGATTGGTTAGAGATCAATGACAAAATATGCATTTTGGGGCTAGTTGCTTGAAAAGACCTGGAGCCGCATGAAATTCTTTGGAATGGAGACACATTAAAAGTTTTGCATGAAAAACATTAACTGGAATGCAGTGAACATCATATTAAGATTATAATCATAAATGTGGTAGTGATAGTTACTATTGTAACATTCCATTTATAGCCACCTTGGCAGGCACTCTGATTGTCTAACATTAATGCGAGTACATTTCCCACACTTGCAAATTAATAGTAATATGAAAGATCATGAATGCCAAACAATTTAATGCAACTTCCATTAAAGAGTCTCTTCAATTCCTCTTTCATTCGCATTTCTCAAATTCTTGAATCTCAATTCAGTTTGCAAAGTTTCTTAGAATCTTAGGGTTGTAATTGTTATGGATACACTAATTCAGTTGAAATGCACCACAATGGGTTTGCAAAAGCCCTTTTTGGGCATGATACCTGAGGATGTCCTAGCCATGGTTTGCAAGGAAAATGCCATAGGTTCTTTTATTTGCTATGCTTTGTTCATGGTCCTCGGCCATGAATTCTTAAGAAATGAGATGAGGTACTGTATTTCCACATATATTACCTCCCACTTCCTCATGTCTCTTCTTGATCTTAGGGGCAATCAAGTAGAAATTTTGATGCTTGCATGTAACCTTTTTAGAAGACGATGTCAAAATTCTTGTATTGGCGAAGAAGTTATTAGAGCCGAGCATTGGCATACCTTTTGTAGACATAGTAGACTAGTGTTGAGAGTAAGGCATAGGGAGCATTGTATAGAAGTATCCCTTCTTGCTTGGCATGAATGAATGTTGATTGACTCACCATCGGAAGTGGGCACAACTCAGGAGAGATTTTTTTGTAGAAGTGGTTATTGTTGGATGACATTAGTCATATTGACTTCACATGGCTACACAAGTTTAGTGACATTATCATCTCTAAGAGATTCCTTGTGGAGGGGCTTGAAGACCTTTCTAATTGAAGGCTTCAAGCCCTCAACCTGCTGATGTTCCCTGTTCCCCATTTCTTGTTTCCTTGACCCTTATCCTTAAATATTTTCTCTCTCTCTTCATATTGGGCCTTGCCCTTGAATGTAAATTATGAAATAGTAAAATCAGGCTGATTTAATCAGCTATTTTGAATGCTATGCTATGAATATGTACATTGTACAATCTCAAATATAATAAATGAAAACAATTATTTTTGGCTTCTCAAATCATTGTTCTTGTTAGTCTATGACTCTATTTTTGGCTTCTCAATGCATTGTTCAAATGTTAGTTTGCGAGTATATTATAAAAAATTAACTGTCACAAAGTTAGAAAAAAAAAAAGGGTTTCAATAATCCCTTTATGGTTTCATATTTGATTAATGATTTATAGTAAAAAATTATTCAATTGAAAATTATCCAATGAAAATTTATTATATGTATATGTATGTCCTTTAAATTTCAAAATCTGTAAAATTTTTGATAATATATGAACGTAGGGGCCAAGGCCATACAAGTTAAAGTTATAATAGTTATTATTTATTTAAAAATATTAAATAAATAAATAATTAGTTTGTTAGAGTTAAATTTATGATACATGTAACATCATGATTCATGAATCATGAATCATGATTCCTTAATCCTGATCATGCAATTTAAATTGTATAAATGAAATTGAAATTTAATTTGAAAATAAAAAGTTCAAATTATAACTTATATATAAATGTTCATATAAAATATAAAATATTAATTTATTTATTCATTACTTCCTATTTTCAAATCTAAATTTATTTAAATATCATGATCATTATAATATTTTTAGTTTTTTAAATCATATTTTGAATTAAATAAAAATACCAAGATTATTTAAATTTACATTAAGTTATCACTTATCATTATCAAGCTGAAGCAATTTAGTAAATAAATATTATAATCTTTCTTATAGTTATATCGAAGTCTCGACTATTGATTAAAAGAAAGATCAACGACTCGAAATGAATTTTAGATCAATGTGAGGAATGTTTTCCCTGTTAGAAATAAGGATTACTAAGGGGGGGTGAATCAGTAATCTACAAACTTTGGTTGCTAACTGGATATTATTACTTACTTTAAATCATACATAACTAAGCAATAAAGTAATGCTAAATAGTAACAATAGAAATTCACAAAGATAACTCATAACACCATATTTTGTTAACTAGGGAAACCCTGGCCAAGGGAAAACCCTAGTGGGGATGATACCCCCTAGATAATATACTAACATACAAGTTCCTTGTTAGAGGATGGACCCTGTTAGGAGTCAATAAGCAAGTTCCGTATAAGCAGTTCCTATTGGGAGACTTTGAATCCCTGTTAGGAGATTCCAACCTTGTTAGAAGTTGTGCCAACCCTATTAGGAGTTGTAGTACAATGTATGCAAAAGAGCCGACTACCCAAACATGCAATTTCAACTACAACAAGATCTCATTGCTCAAACAAGTAATTTACTATTATTTTCCTTCCTTATCTAATTTCTAATCTTTAGCTTGATCTTGAATCACTAGATAGCTCATACAAAACTTTGCATATACTGCTTTCACAAAAGTTTTCTCACAAGCACATATAAGTACTTTGTTTCTTCATAATATCAAGATAGCACACTTCTTATCACAAGAATTCCTTTGCATAAATACCACACCTTTATATAAGTTACTACTAGGTCAGCTAAGACCACAATTCACTTTTCCAAGTCAAAGCAAAGATCTAGGATATTGACCCTAATTGGACAAGTAATTGTTTTGTAACAAAATAATTCTTTCCTTTAATTCTGCTGTCTTGTTTCATCAAAACATGATTAAATCTATTTTGTATAGTCTATACAAACTTTCAAGGATATATATGTCATCACCAACATGTATACTATCTCCATGTAACTTCACTTATCATAGTATGATGTCTGCAACATGTTATGAACAAAACAATACACTGCTGCAAACCAAATTCTATACTCAGACAATTTTCTTATAACCAAACACAAAGTATCTTTATTTTTGAGGTTTCCTATCAACATGTAAATCATGTGTTTTGATTAGTGAAAAAAATTACATATCACAATTATCCAATTGTCAACAATCTCCCCCTTTGGCATTGATGATAACAAAATAGAGAAAATTGGCTAAGGGACAGAACTTAACTATCAAAATAAAAATTACATCTATTACAACTTTATATATATACCCCCCTTACAATATGATTTATACTACACATGTATCTCTCCCAACAATGACATGTATACAATTTTCCCATGAATTTATGTTATGAACAAAACAATACACTACTGTAAACCAAATTCTATACTTAGACACTTTTCTGATTACCAAACACTAAGTATCTTTATTTTTGAGGTTTCCTATCAACATGTACATCATGTGTTTCCATTAATGACAACAATTACATATCATGACTAGCCAACTGTTAATGATCTCCCCCTTTGGCATTGATAATAGTAGAATAGGAAAAATTGGCTAAGTGACAAAACTTAACTATCAAAATAAACATTACATCTATTACAACTTTATATATATACTCCCTCTTACAATATGCTTTATACTACACATGTATCTCTTCCAACAATAACAAGTATACAATTTTCACATCAATTTCTCCCCCTTTGACATCAATCACAAAAGTCAAAATGTCAAGATTCAGTAAAAAACTATCAAAACTACTGTAACTGCTGTTGTCCCTTTATGCTGAAATTATCTTCATGCAATCATCAAAAATAATCTTCAAACTATCCATATCTTTGCTCCATGTTTCTTTGGTAGAATCGACTGATGTGAGAATTGCACATAATGCATATGATGCAATCTCAACTGCATTGATATCTAAATACAAAAAGTTTGTATATGTGTCCTTGGCCTTGACACATTCTTCTAGCTGTTTCTCAATGAATGATAACTTTAGAGTAATGGATTCTCTGAAATCAGATGTTCTCTTTAATAACTACTATTTTTGAAGTTCTAGTTTCTTCATATTGTTGTGAATACTGGCAACTTGACTCTCAATATCATCAACTTTACTAGATGGGTGCTAGATTAGGCTAGATAAACCCTCTAGATCATTCATCTTAGCCTCTATCTGATTGTCTAAATCATAAGTCAGTTTGTATGATAAGGTACACTTAACATACAAAGCTTTCCCTTGGACTACTGACATTTCTAAAGTTCTTTTATGCATGTATATAGATTGACTAAGTTGTTCTTGATATTCTGGCAGATGGTGCTAAACAAGTTAGCATCATGGGAAATTTGAGCTTTTGCCTTTGAAACATTCAACAATTTAGTGAACTCTTCATCGAAGGACTTTAGCACTACCTGTGCTCTTAGTTTGAGATCTAAATCAGTATGTTGTACTATCATAGTAATGTGTAATTTATCAGTCACTTCCATTAGTGATTTCTGTAAGATTTTCACCATTTTATTCTTCTATAAACGTTTGGATAAGGATGAAATCTGTTGACATATTAGTTAAGTTTTTTATTAGTGACACACACTTATTCAAGATTGTATATAGCTACTGAGCTCATTGTATAGTTTACAATGTTTACCAAGCATTATAGTTGCTACTAAGTCCTTTAGAAAAATCTCAGTGGTTATCAAGTAGATTCAGTAAGTGTAAAGACCAATAGTGTAAATCAAGCTGTGTAGTATTCATCGAGTTCGTAGTATATGAGATGCTAGTCAAGTGTTAACCAAACTACTCCATGTTTCAATTTATACCAAGCTCAAGGTGATAGTGTTTAATGAGTCTTGCCATGGTAAATGAGTGATTAAATTCATGCTGAGTTTCACAATATCTACTGAGTCACCAGTATAGATCAAGTTCAAGACTACTTAGAAGTGATTAGTATGGACCAACTTCTATGTCTACCAAGTGCATGATGATACCAAGCATTTATAGTGGATGCTAAGTATTAGAATCTCACTGAGTGAGTCTTCAAAACTTGAGTGTCTTCATGTGGGCCAACTTTGTAATTATGTAAAATTAGATTGGTATATATATGTAATGTATTGTATCATATCCATGTGCAAGTGAGAGTATGTATGTGTGTGGTGTGATATACTAAAAATGCAATCAGAAAGGAGTAGAAAAGAGAAAATTACAAAGGTCATAATAGTATAAGGAGTAACAAAGACATTCTATCATAGAAAGGTGATCAGTACACAAAGGAATCCCATTCAAAAAAATAAGTTACACATCAGAGATCTACTCCTACTTCATCCTAACAGGTGGATTAGTTAAAATTCTTTAACAAGGTAGACATAATCATCTTTCATAAATCTCTTTACTAAGTGCATACTTCATTGTATGTTTAGAAATCCTTTCACAAGGTGGACCTAGTAGTCCTTATTGCTCCTAATAGGGCAGATCATCAGAAGTGATCAATGTAAGCCTTAACAAGCCAACTTTATGCTATAGTACTAAAGTTTGTGGGTATCATCCTCACCCCAATTTTACTTTCTATTTGGAAGGTTTCTGAGTCATCAAATCTTTATGTCAAAAGTGCTATGGATTCTTTCATGTTTTCAGTTTCTCATGCATGTAGTTAGATTAGATTATATGTGATGAATTGAATGCTATTTGGAATTGAAATTGTTAAAGTTTTAGAAGTTACTAATTCACCCCTCCCCTCTTAGTAACTTAGCATAGTCTTGAATATTTCCAACAATTGGTATCAGAGCTATTGTGGTTCTTAGAAGAAAGTTTAATAGCTTGAGCAAAGATCAAGGACATGGATATATTCAAACTTGACAAAGCTATTGATAGTGAGAAGTTGGATTTTGAAATGGCCATTTCCTAACTCAAGAAAGCTAAGGAATAACTCTCCCAGTTCATGAAAAGAAGAAAGGAACTTGCAATTCAAATAAATGATCATCACTACATTGAGGAAAGAATTGAAGACTTTCACCCTTCAAGCAGCTTAGATGAAGCAAATAATGCAATCAAAGAACTCCTAGAGAAGAATGGTTCACTGCAAGAAGAAGTGAGGAAACTAAGAAGAGAACAAGAAATCAAGTCAGTAAGGCTATGTGAAATCATGGAAGAGAAAAACAAAACAAAAGTAGAGTTGTAAGGAAAAGACAATGAGATTCAACATCTATCCCTCTAGCAGATTGACTTCATCAATCAACTCACTAATGCAAATGAAGAAATCATGAACCTGGGATCAGAGAATGAGAGATTGTAGAATGATGAAATCCAAAGAAAACATGAATCAGTTGAATGAACAAAATCTCTATAGAAAAAAAGGAAAAGCTGGAATTGGATATAAAGAAGGTAAGTCCTCACAACAAGGTGCTCAAAAAAATCAAAGACCTACTTGTAATCACTGTGGTAAGATAAGTCATACATCAAACAAATGTTGGAGCAATGGGAAAGCATAATTCAATGGAAAATGCTACAATTGCAATCAGCATGGTCATAGAGCTAATGAATGAAAAGAGAAACCAAAATTTGAAGGCAAATGTCACAAATGTAAGAAACATGGACACAAGGCATCATAATGCAAAACCAAGACACTAAATCCAATAGAACAAATTGTGAAAGTAATATTTGGTTGGGACTACAACACTTGGTGTAGATGTCATTATTGTGGAGAGTTTGGACACATTGGTATGAATTGTGTTAGACATCATATGTGGAAAAGAGATACTACTAAAAGATGTTTTACTTGTACTAAACTTGGTCATCTCGGTAAGAACTATATGAATACTAGTAGAATTAAAGATGAAAAGAAGGAAAAGGCTGATAACATCTAAAAGGAGATGAGATAGCAATGGGTTCCTATGTCTACCAAGGATACCAGTTCAAACAATGATGAACTGAGTCACTCAAGAATTGGGTGACTCTATCATTTCTAATTAAGTTCTCAAGGGAGAACTAGAACTAGGCTATCAAAGAAGACATCCAAATTAGTTCCAGATTAAAGGTCACAAAGATCCAAATCTATATTTAGGATATAAAGGGATCACTAAGTGAGAACGATTATAGTTAGTATTGAGTTACTTCTCTACCAAGTGAGGTTGGGTCATCAACTCTACCAAGTGAGGTCAAGAGTAATGAAGATTCATGTGGTTACTAAGTCATGAAGACTTCATCGAATGATCAATGCCAAGTAGTGGATGATAATCTATCAACATATCTACTTTTGTACTGAGCATTAATGACAAAATTTCAAAAGGCATGAATCGAAGTCATTTCTTTCTATAAAATTTTGCGTGCTATTGTAAAAAGCGATCTTTAGTGCGAACAAAGCAATTTGAGTGAATCTCCAGCCAAAGTTCTTTTGAATTCTCTCAATCTATCGAGTGAAGATGACATCCAATAGCACCAAGGTTAAGCAAGGATATAACATGTTGGTTCATGGAATTGAGTGGAAGGCGCCATATTTCAAGCTTACTATTGTGGTTGCCAAAACCCTAGATCCTAGTGGAGCTCAATCCCAAATTCCTCCTAAGGTACTTCTGATCAATGACATTCGTACTCATTTCAAATGCATTATTCAAGAAATTGGTACATTAGAAATGGATGATTCCCTAGGACAACTTTGTGTGAATGGAGTTTTAAAGTCCAAACACTAACATCTCAAAATCAAAGGGTTGACCCACATCCCTCATATGCCTCGTGAATTTCAAATAAAATGGATTAGGTTTATCCTTAGCCAGGTGCATAATGGGCAGTGATGGCTAGAGCAACCAATTCTGGTAACTAAGAAGATGATTCATTGAATCAATTGGCTCCCAATGATAGCCAAAGCCAAAATGACAAAACCCTGGATTGAGCAAAACTGGAAAAGAAAACCCTAGTTGAATGGAATGGTAGAGGAATGGAAATCAATAGTGTTTTAGATGTGGAGTTGAAGTCTAGTATTCACATAATTGGGCACAAGATATATAGCTCTAGTAGATTGAACAATGTGTCATGTGAAGCCATGGACTTAAAAATAATTTATCATATGACCTTGTCGACCTATTGTTGAAGCAATTCAACAAGAACATGGAAAACATAAGAACATCAAAGAATAATCCATGTAAGTTTGGTTCTTTGTTAACTTGCCTATTCTTTTATGTACATAAATTATTCCCCTCTAAAGGCACTGTAGTTTGAAGAAAAGATGTGCCTGTTCTTTACCAAATAAATGAATATATTGCCAAGATAGGTGAGAATTACAACAATATCATGGACAACTACTTCGATGAATTTAAGGAGAATATGAAGAATAGGTTCAGAATTCCCAAGAAGCTAGTTGAAGACTATAAAGATGATAAATGTTTCATGGTGGATAGTGATAAGGTGTATATTTAGGTAGCTAGGCCTAGAATTGCATGGGTAAAACCTCTTGGTTATGAAGTCAATATTGATGAAACAAAGGATATCATTGAAGCTCTTATTAATGAACTAGTTGATCCTAAGGTTGCATACTTTGGAACATATGATGAAGCAAAGGCTAGGATTGAACTTGAAATAAAGCTCCCCTCAGGTGGTCAACAAAGGGAAGAGAAGGATTGCAAAGCTGAAATCAAGTTCACCCCTTTTGTTAACCGAGGGAAAAGGTGAGGATGAGCTAGTTGAGGAAGCAGAGGATGATGAAGAGTTAGAAAAATAAGAACCATTTAAGAAGAAGGGTAAGGTGATCATCACCAAGCCAACAAAGCCATCCACTATAGTATTCATCAGGAGGTCAAGGAAGAAGGCTGACAAAGAAGAAGGAGACATCATATTCAGTAGACCTACACCCAATTCTAGGATAGGCTAAAGGAATTAAAAGATGGTGCAGACATAACAAACTTCAAGGCTTTAAAATATGAAATCAGAATAGATGAAGAGAAGAAGCAAATAGAAGATCTAGTCATAGACAAAATGGGAAAATGGAAGTAATCCCCTAACCAGCTTGCTTCCCAGATTCTCAATGTCTTAATGGACAAAATAAGGCCAAGGTGGGAACATGCCATGCAAATTGTCAAGAATATATGAGCAAACCTTGAGGTAGTTATTATTGAGCATATCTGATGCAGAGGTAAAAGAGTCACTGAAGAAAAATGAAGATAAGATGACTCTTAAGTTTAATACTTGCCTAATTTTAATGAAGGATATTGAATATGTTGTAAAGAATGCTGCAAACACTTGGAAGAATGTTTATCATCTTCACAAGCCAAGTGATTTTCCATTTGATGTTAAGGATGATGATGATGATGATGAAGACAAGGATGAAGAGGATGATGAAGGATCAATTCATTTTGTTTTAGTTGATTATCAAGAGTACAAGGAGAAAGAGGTTGCCAAGGAAGAAAAGCAAGATGATAAGGAGACTAACCTAGTTAAGATAGCTGCAGCAGTCATTGCCTCACTTCCTCACTCCCCAAAAAAACTAGCAACTACATCATGCATGGAGAAAAACTCAAAAAGTTTGATTGTGACCACTAGTGACATCTCAAACATCCAATCAATCTTTACCCCCACTCAGATCAACACATCATTGATAGAAGTAACTTCCACTTCATCTACGAAGTAGTACACTCCTTCTTCATCAACCGAGTTGGCAACATCATCCTTGGATACTTCAGTTTTGGGCACTTCAATTTTGGCTACATCAATTTTGAGTTCTTCAAGTATTTCTACAAGTATTCCTTCAATTAGTATAGTATCAGTTTTTACTACAAGCCCTAGTATGTCCACCATTGTTTCTATTTCAGATACAAAAGCAATAAGTGTAAAGATAGTTGAGCCTAAGGTTCAATCGAGCACAAAATTTTTGAGGAAAGGAAAGGAGATAGAGGAAGACATTGATTTAGATGAGGAAATAGTAATCCCAAATTGGGATATTTATAAGCTAACCCCAAACCAAATGCAAACATTTGGTGAACTCCTCTAGAAGAAGGAAAAACAACAAAGACTAAGAGAGAAGAGAGATAAAGAATTCAAAATTATGGAACATGCTAAGAACATTTTGACAAAGCCATAGGTATTAAGGTTGATTCTTCTCAACCAATTTTGTATCAACTAGCATAAGCAGTCCAAAAATTTAATGAAGATATTGATGGAAAAGATAACCTAGTGCATAAGGTTGAAAAGAAGTTTGACAATAAAGTACTAGAGTACATTGCTCAACAGATAGCCATATATCAAGTGGAACTTTCTACAATTTTGGGCAATTTAGAAACATATTGCTTAAATGTGTCATAACTTTTTGGGAAGCTTTTTAATGTTTCTAAGTTTACTAAGGAAATAGAGGAAAAACTATCCAAAATAGATGAAGATATGAAGGCCAGTGCTTAGCAGCTGCAACTTGACCCTAGTTCAAGCTTTGCACATTTCAAGAAAATAAGATTCTTGTCTGATATGCAAGCAGAATTGCTAAGAGAAGAAGCACGGATCAGATCCACATTAATAGAAATCCAAAATATGATCCTTCCAAATATGGATGCACTGCAAAAAAATATTACACATTCAAAAACCCTCATCCATGAAAATAACTTCTCTATTGCAAACCATATAATAGAATTGTTAGTAGAGGTATAAATTGCACTTCAAACATGCAAGGTCCTGCAAGACAATTGGGATAAAACCTTGGCAATCATTCTCAAGGTAAATTTTGAATTCTTATCTCATATTGGTGTTTCTATGTAAATTAGTTAAGTACATCTTTGGCATTACTGTCAAAAAGGGGGAGAAAGACAATATGGGGAGAAAGGAAAGACACAGGAGAAAGACAATATGGAGAAGAACATGCAGTACGAGGGAGATAAGAAGTAATATATGTTGTATATAGAAAGAAGATGTATAGTATAGTATATATACCTTACAAAATCAATTTTTAAAAATCTTAAAAATAGTATATTCTACCAAGTCAGTATCACATGGTGATGGATATAAGTTATTTAGTTTTGGTTGATAAGTATTTTTGTCACTAATGCCAAAGGGGGAGATTGTTGACATATCAGTCAAGTTTGTTATTAGTGAGACACTTATTCTAGATTGTATATAGCTACTAATCTCATTGTATAGTTTACAATTTTTACCAAGCATTACAGTTGCTACTGAGTCCTTTGGACAAATCTTAGTGGTTATTGAGAAGATTCAGTAAATGTAAAGACCAATAGTGTAAACCAAGCTATGTAGTATTCAATGAGTTTGTAGTAAATGAGATGCTAGTCTAGTGTTAACTGAGCTACTCTATGTTTCATTTTATACTGAGCTCAAGGTGATAGTGTTTACCAAGTCTTGCCATGGTAAACGAGTGTTTCAGTTCATGCTGAGTTTCACAATATCTACCGAGTCGCCAGTTTAGGTTGAGTTCAAGACTACTTGGAAGTGATTATTATGGAATGAGCTTCTATGTCTACCAAGTGCATGATGATGCCAAGCATTGATAGTGGATGTTGAGTATTAGAACCTCACCAAGTGAGCCTTCAAAACTTGAGTGTCTTCATGTGGGCCAAATTTGTAATATTTGTGCAAACTTGTATTATGGCCAACTTTGTAATTATGTAAAATTGGATTGGTATATATATGTAATGTGTTGTATCATATCCATGTGCAAGTGAGAGTATATATGTGTGTGGTACAATATAATAAAAATGCAATCAGAAAGGAGTAGAAAAGAGTAAATTACAAAGGCCATAACAGTAAGGAGTAGTAGAGACATATCTATCACAGAAGGGTGATTAGTACACAAAGGAATCTCATTCAGAAAACTAAGTTGCACATCAGAGATCTACTACTACTTCATCCTAATAGGTAGATTAGTCAAAATCCTTTAACAAGGTAGACCTAACAATCTTTCATAAATCTCTTTATCGAGTGTATACTTCATTGTACATTTAGAAATCCTTTCACAAGGTGGACCTAGTAGTCCTTATTGCTCCTAATAGGGTAGATCATTAGAAGTGATCAATGTAAGCCTTAATAGGCCAACTTTATGCTATAATACTAAAGTTTGTGGATATCATCCCCACCCTAGTTTTGCTTTCTATTTGGAAGGTTGTAGAGTCACCAAATCTTTGTGTCAAAAGTTTTATGGATGCTTTCATGTTTTTAGTTTCTCATGCATGCAATTAGATTAGATTATATGTGATGAATTGAATGCTATTTGGAATTGAAATTGTTAGAGTTTTAGAAGTTACGATTCACCCCTCCCCTCTTAGTAACTTAGCATAGTCTTGAATATTTCCAATAGAAATTAGATCAATCCGATCATCATCATCAGTGGCCAAACTTGCAAGAGAGAGTAGAATGGATGAACTAGATGGTTTAGTTTCATCCTCCCTCTATTTCTTTGCTGCTTCCTTAGCTTTCCTCTCTTCCTCTTCTTTCCTTTCATTTTCTTCTCTTTCTTTCTTCTCTTCTGATCTTTTCTTTTCTTCCTCCTCTATTTTCCTTTTCCTTTCTTCTTCTACAATTCTTCTATTATATTCTTCTTCCTTTATTTTCCTCTCTTCCTCAAGCAATTGTTGCTTGGCTTCCTCTATCTTTTTCTTTTCAACTTCTATTTGCCTCTTGTCTTCCTCAATTTGTTTTAACTTTTCCTTGACATCCTTGATGTCTAGTATATTTAGTTCAAATCTATCAAATGGATTGATATCATCAATGTTAAGAGTAACATTGGTTTGATCAATTTTCATAGTGTCACCACTAACTAACACTTTTGAGGTTCTAGGAGCTGGAGGGGATGCGGTCCTGTATTCTAACAATATTTGACTAATAGCTATTGCTATCTCCTTTCTCAACTTATCCTTCTCACCAACCATAAATAAGAATGGCCTCAATTTGTTCCTCAAGTAAGGAGCAAGGTTATTTAGCAATCTCTTAATCTCATCTTCATCATTAGTCTTGCAGATTGTCCTTAGCATAGACTTCTGAAGTTCAAAGTCTTCTTCCCTTGCTGGAGTCTTCTTATCTATAAGCCTCTCATAGAATTTTTGGTTCACTACTCCTTTGATATCTTTCACACTAATATCATTTTCTACAATGTATCTTACAGTAGATATATCAATCTAGTCCTTCTCAAAATTATTATAAAGATCATAGAATTTGTTCATCTGAACAAAGTTTCTCTCATTTTTAATCACCGTGTTTATCTTTTCAATCTTTGGCTTCCATGGTTGTTGAGCTTTTCATGTAGCTTGTTTAGGTGGAGTCACCTTTTTAGCTTGTTTGACTTCCTATTCCTCAACCTCTTGATCACTACTAGAGTCAATTGTCAACAATGCTTTCTACTTCTTGCTAGGTCCTATAGCCATCTATTTGACTCTCTTAGTCTTTGTAGTTACTGCTTCAACTAATCTTTTTGATTTTCTTTTATGTTCACTGGGATGAACATTAGGCACTACTGCGTAAGGTATGCTCTGTCCTAAAGTTGTTTCAACAATTGAAACTACCAAGGGTTGTATAATTAATACACCTTGTTTCATAGCCTATCTTACAACCTCAGATTCACTCTTTGACATTCCAACCTCAGATAGTGCCTTCTTCATAATTGATTCAACCTTATTGTGAGATGCCTTCTCCAAGGTTGCTTGACAAGCATGTTATGTGATTTCATCATATGTGCCAAATCTATACTCAGCTTTATCTTTCTTTGAATTCAATAATAAGTCAATGTAGCCAACTACAACATCATCACTCAACTCATAGCTCAAAGGATCCAAGAATGCTTCTTGAGGTTTGATAGCTTGAATGTATGTCCTCCTTGAACCTATCTACAATTGCAGGTGAGATCCTAAATCTCTATTTCATCTCATTTTAGAATGTTCTCATAATCAAATTACCATTGTCTAATATCTTGTCTACAGGCTTCCTTCTACATATTTCTGTAATCTTTTCCATATTGCATCGATCACTAGTCATAATATCTATTACTAACAAGTAAGGAAATCTCTTTAGCACATGAAAGAATATGCGATTAATCAATGATTGGAATCTAAATAAACCATTCTTTGTCATCTTAATCTTTTCAAGGTTTTCCAAGAGTTGCATCCTTAGTATTTCATTCAGATTAACTTGTTCTTTCTCTACACACATCTTGTAAGCTACATAAATCAATCTAGCTAAAATTTCATCTATCTTAGAACTTGCACAAACTAAATAGGCAATAATTCTGCTAAGAAATCTCACATCATCCTGCTTGATGGAGATGATTACCAAAGCTTTTTCATTGTATATTGCCTTAGTGTAGTTTTCTACTTTCTTCTTAACCATCTTCTCTCCTATGGGTACACTACCTTATTTGCTAAGACCAGTTACCTTATGAATAAGGTCGATAGAAATGTCTACTACATTATGTTCAATCCATAGTTTTCCATCATGTGTTCTACTCAATATGATTTGAGTCCACCTATCTATATCTAGTTCTTAGTAGAAATGATACTTAAATAAGTCTAATTCCTTTAAGTGTTCAAATCCGAGCTTCATAGTCATATCGAGGTTAAAAATTAATTCCATATCCTTATTCATATATTCAGTGCCAATAGACTCAAACATGTAATTCAAATAGTTTTCTACATCTTCCAGATAAACTATGTTGTTCAAAGTCATAAACAATGTAGAGTTAGGGTTTCCATCACTAGGTTTTATGAAAACCATCTGAAACTTAGGTCTATCCTCATTTTTGACATTGTGAACAACTAACATATCCATAATTCTTTATCAACAATATATTTTTTTGAACTAATTTTGCAAAAGATGATAAAATACCTCTTTCCAAAAATAGGGTTTGCTTCATAATTTCTTTGACAAGTCATTTTGGAATGCTCTTCACTTTTAATGTGTTCACAATGAAGTAAAATCAACTTCATACTCCATTTATCCATCAACTTGAGCTTGCATTAATTGTGTAATTTGTAAATGTGAAAAAGCTACTATTTGCATTCTGCAATCAAATAATTGTCTAGAATCATCTGTCTAATCTTCAAATGCCAGACAAGGTTTAATATAGCCTTCTTCCATCATGAAAAATATCTTCAAAACTTTGCATCATGGAATTCTCTGCAAAAGCCTACTTTTCATCTTCTGTTATAGAATCAATCTTTACTGTAATACTAGTAACTCTGAATTTCATCATAACTTGTTTACATAAGTCCCCAATCCCAAGAGAGCTTAGGTACCATATGAACATAATAGAATAAATCTTTTCCCAACTTCACTACCTCTAATTTTGTTTTTGACCAAAGTTCTTAAATTCTGATGCTGTAAATAGGCTTAATTCAACTTAGTTGAATCAAAGTCAACAACTATCTTCAATCTTTTTGTCTCATCATCATTTAACTTTTCTTTTGAGATACCTATTCCTTTATGAATGCTACATTAATTTCTTCTCAAAGTTTTCTTATAATGTTTCTTTGTTTTGTACTATTAGATTTAGAGTTCCTTTCATGGTTCCTTGTATTGTTCCTTCTATTTTTGAAGTTTCTTCCATTGTTTCTTCTATCTCTAAAGTTTCTATCAATTCTGCAGTACTTCACTGTGTGTTCAAAGTTATTGCATAAATGACATATAGGTGCTCTGCTTCTAGGATTCTACTAATCATTAGGTACATGACAATTTTGAGCAATGTGTCCTAAGTTGTTACACTTATAACACCGATCTGTCTTATATCTTCATAGGATCTTCCTTCTTTCAACGTCCTTTCATTAGATCTTCTCCTATCTACAGGGTTAGATTATATAGACATTCTACTATTTCTCCTATCATTATCATACTTAGGTTTCCTATAATCAATTGCATTATGAACCATACCATGACAATTATGACAATAAAAGTCCTTAAAATGATTGAATGACTTATTAGTAAAATATCTTTTCATATGAACTTTTTCATTACATAAGAAACACTTACTTCTAAATTCATACTTGGTTTTCTTAGAAGTGTCCACTTGCTTTGGTTCATCCATGATTTTAACTTCCTTGTTTTTCTCTACTTCTTTAGGTTTCTTAGAAGATTGACTAGATTCAATCTTGTCATCAGATTTGTCTTTTTCTTTTTGATCTAATCTAATCTCAAGTTTCTTTGTAGACATGTTAATTAGATAGCCAAGACGAGTCTTGTCATAAGAAGGTCTTTGTATAGACATTGAATTATCAAGCTTTTCTCTACTAGAATAAAGTTTCTCAAGCTGCTATTCACAATGTGCTAATTCACCTTTCAAAATAACATTGTACTTAAGGAGTTCTTCATGATTTTCTTTCAATTTTTCAATTTTGGATGTTTTATTTGCTAGACTTGCTCTTAGATCTGCATTTTTAGTCTTTAAATCAGATTCAATTTTGCTAATCATTTCTTAGAGTCAATTTTAGATTTGTAATCTTCAATTCATGCTTCAAGATCTTGTATTCTATTTTCAACTTTGAATAGTCATCATCAATTGTTCCAGATTTAGTAGATTTAGGCTTGGATTTCAAATGTTCAATTTTCTCTTTCAACTAACCAATATATACTTTGGAGTCTTCATATATGTCCTTCAACTTATCTCTTTCTTCAGTGAGGAGATCAATTTTTTCAAGAGCTTCTTCAAGGTTCTTCGATTGTTCCATATCCATAGGGATCTTACTTAAGCTATTAAACCTCTTCAAAGTAATTGTGCTCTGATACCAATTGTTAGAAATAGGGATTATTGAGGGGGGGGGGGGCGGGGGGCGGGGTGGTGAATTAGTAATCTACAAACTTTGGTTGCCAACTGGATATTATTACTTACTTTAAACCATACATAACTAAGCAATAAAGTAATACTGAATAGTAACAATAGCAATGCACAAAGATAACTCATAACATCATATTTTGTTAACTAGGGAAACCTTGGCCAAGGGAAAACCCTAGTGGGGATGATACCCACTAGATAATATAATGATATATAAGTTCCTTGTTAGAGGATGGATGGACCTTGTTAGGAGTCAATGAGAAAGTTCACACTAGTACATTTGCACCCATTTTTCTACCAAAATTTTTGACCAAAGCTATGAATCCTCCTTATTTTTTGTTTTCATTCTCGTGTTGGTCACAATTTTTTTTTCCAGCTTTGGTCAAAATTTTGACCAACAACATGAGTTTGCCCAAGTTGAAAATATCCAATGTTAAAATTTTGATAAAGATGCTCGAGCGCACATTTGACTTTAATAAATTTTCATTACATTTGGTGATTTCATAGGAGGATGAACTCTAGTGATTTCACAGGATTTTGCATTAGCTCTAGTGATTTTGACCAATTTTTCTCGTGAGATTTCATGCCATAATTGTGAAGTAGGAAGTGCTTGGATGTTTTTAACAACTCCTCCATAATGAATTCGTTCTACTCTTTAGCTCGAGAACCATAATAATTGAAACATTTGCCAAGCTCCCATCTAAATTATTGAAGGTATTTACACATATAAGATCAGTTAAATAATAGGCTTAATATTAAAGTCCATATCCTCTTGTGATATATGTCATGTTTTATGTCTGGACTTTGTATTGAAAGAAACCATAATAAAAGTCTTCATCATAGATTTCACACCAGTTGAAGAGTTTGAATGATAATTGGCAATGAGAAGTAGTGGGGCGATCATCCTATAATCTGGATGGTTTGGAGCTTGGCCATCATAAAAAAATAAATGCCCAGTTTGCCACCTAGTTCTTGGTAGGTGTCTAGCCCAGTCCCTTCTTGGGCGCCCTATCTCTATGTGGCTGAGAAAGCTGGGTGCTTCACATGAACACTCATACTGCAAAGGCTAGAGAAGATATAGCCAGGTAGGGCCCTGATCTAGCTATACTATGGAAGGTAGATGAATGATGTTTCCCTTATTAGGTCTATGTTTCCTTCAAGGCTATTTCTCATGATACCTTCATATGTCATATTTATTTAGGCTGATCTAGGTGACATAAAAAAAGGAAGGAATAGAAATTGGTAGAATTTTTTGGCTCATTAAGAACTACCATATTGATGGCAATAAGGAGATGATTGCCATTGGCATGATGAACATTATAGGTCCATGTTTCTCTTACTACCTCACAACGGGTAAGTATTTAGCCTTCTTATTTGTTTGGACTCTTAAAGATTTAAGTTTTGAACTTAGTATGGCACTAAAGTTTTTGTGCTTTAGTACTAAATAGCCTTGCTTTACTATACATGAGGTTTATTCAGGTGTCTTTTCAAGGTCAACTATAAACTTCAATGCTAGTTGCAAGACAATAGTATCAAACATTGTGATGGCCATTGGAGTGATGTTAACTCTCCCCTTCTTGACTCCAATATTTCACTACACTTCCCTTGTAGTCCTTTCTTCCATTATAATTTTAGCCATGCTTGGCTTAATTGATATCCCTAGAGCTTATCATCTCTAGTAGGTGGAAAAAATTGATTTCTTAGTTTGCATGGGAGCTTTTTTGGAGTGGTCTTTGGAGATATTGAGATAGGTCTTATCACAGATGTATGTTGATAGTTCTTATTATTTCATTGCTAGGGACCCATGAAAAAAGAAGTATACATTACATTTGTTTCTATAGTGTTAGTTTTGAATTTAGTACCTCTTAAAATAAATTGGTAAAATAAGTAATGAAGTGCTTGATTTACTCAACAAAGTTTACATCCTTTCATTGTAGGTGGTCATTTCTATACTGAGATTGATAATGACCGTTTCAAGGCCTCCTACTATAGCTCTTGGAAATATCCCAAACACCACAAGATACAAAGATACTGAGTAGTATACAAATGCCATAAGAGTTCCAGGAATTATCATTCTATGCATAGATTCTCTTATATATTTTGTCGACTCAAACTACTTAAGAGAAAGGTTAGTTATCTATTTATCAATCAAAAATTGTAAATAACATCTTCAAGAATCAATTTGTTTTAAGTAATTTTTGAATCATTCATAGTAATGATTTACACCCACAAGTTTCTAATAAAACATAGTACATGATCCTACACATTTCATCTTCATAAAGTATATTTATAGAAAAAATGGCCATATCACACATATTTACATGCCATGATCTACCATTGAACATAGGTTGATGAGATGGATAGAGGATGAAAAGGATCTTTGGGTTAAAGAAGATATTTTACAGTATGTTATTTTGGATATGTCCTGTAAGTTGTAAAATCCACCCATTTCTTCTACTTGCATAAATCTCATTATTTGTTATCACCCCATGAAAGAGGCTGCCTTCAAATGAATCAATTCCCCAATTTGATATTTAGTGTCACGTGGGTTAGATTTAATTGACTTGTTTAAGTAGTTCATATGAAATTATATTAATTTTTTAAGTTTCATCTACAATTTTATGTGATTCTAAATGGTCTACTTGCACAAATCAAAACATGTTTAAATAGCTTTTATGAAAATATGTTGATTTATTCAGCACGATCTACCTTTTGATGGGGATTTCAGACGATCTAATAAACTCTACATACTTTGAATTCTGGCACATTGAGTTTAAACTCATTTAAATGATGCACTCCTCTATTTTTATTCTTGAAGCTGTGGCCAACATTGACACCAGAGGAATTAGAATGTTGTAAGAGCTTAAGAGGGTCCTTGATAACAAGCATCTTTAGGTGATAGATCATATTTATTTTTAACTTCAATTTATATATCAATGTTACAAGGTTCATGGAATTACATAAGAAACATACAATTGATTTTGAAGTTGGTAAATAAGTTTTTTCAAAAGAGAATGTTTTCATAGGAGAAGTATGTCCTTATATAAGACAATATTCTACTTAGCTGAGATTATATGGGTTTCAACTAGCATTGGCCAATCTTGGTGTGAATTTGATGGAAAAATTCAATAAGGCAAAGTTTACAGAGTTTCTAGGCCAAAACTGGTTATTTGTCAATGTTTCTAATGGTGTGACAATCTACAATTCACTCCAAAATGTTCCTAAATAAGAAATGCATGGTGGAAAAGATGAACTAAATGTTCTTAATTTAGCAGTAGCTTGAGTGGTAAAACTTGATCCAAACTCAAAGGAAGATAATATTTGAGACTTTTTAGTTTTTCTTTGTCTATTTGAAGAGAATTAAAGAAAATAGTTGAGATAACAAGTCACCCCAAAGCATTACATTCAATTTTCCTGTACTTTACCAAAAGATTAGATGAATTTTATTGGCACTATCATATAGAAGTACCTTACTGGTCTAAATGTTAAAGAAGGAATGTTCATAACTTCAAAGAGGGAAAAGTCTTCTTTGGTTTCATAATATTAACTATTGAGAATCAAATGGAAGGACTCATATTTTTCTTCTAACTTCATGCATCAAATTGGGTCTTATTTCTTCAAAATTGATGCTAGTTTAGGCAATCAAAGTGAGTAATTATGTTTGTTGTAAGCCCATGTGTATTGGAGAGGTTGAAGGCATATCTTTCACATCTAATAAGTAACAAAAGTTTCAAAATTTTCAATGTTGTAATTATGCTATCTAAACTAAAGAAGGAGGTGGTATTTTCTCCATTCTCCAACTTGACTAGTCAACCCAATGTCGTAGGAACTTGATGGCCTTAGTGGCTTTTCCTAGCTTGTCACCTAAATCCTTAATGAAGTTCTCTATATTCACTTTCTTTCTAATCAATGCCTTCAATGTTGCCTTGATGCCCCCATATTGTCTTCAGAATGCTAACCATCTAAAATCAAACTTGGTGAATGGAAAAGAATTCAGTGAGACTAACACTGCATGTTTTCATTACTAATTAGATCCTCTCTCATTGATACCAATCTTAGATAAAAGGTCTACCACCTTGTTATCTTCATGTAGAAATGTGCAGTAGTTTATTTGGGAAAGCTGCCTTAAATATCCCAAGCTTTTCCCATAATGTTATTAAGCCTCCAAATTGTTAAATGCCTTTTGTACATATAAAGGATGATAATAATCAGTATCTTTCAATATAAATATTTTGAATGATACATGATTTAGCCAAAAGGAGAACATGGAGAAGAGTATTTTCCTCTCTTTTATGGTTTGTTCCAGGTGGGAGTTTCTTGGAAGTTGCCTTTATTATTGTACTACAGTCGTCCCTGATAACACTACCAACACTCAAATGTCATGAGTTGCCTCTTGCAGTTCCATTTAAAGTTTGGTGTGAATTCCCCTTTGGAGCCTGGAGTTTATTTAATTTGCACTCTATTGATGGAGGAGAGGAAGTTGAGGGAAGAGACAGGTGGTTTAACCTAAAGATCTCATCAACTGGAAAAGTGACATCAAATTCTATGTAGATTTTGAAAATGCAACAAAAAACATAGGATAAGCTCATACAGTTACATAAAACATAGCGTTGGTAAAAAAAAAAAAAAAATATCATTCAAATTCTCCAAGATTGATTACATTTTAGTATTTTAGAAACTCATAATATTTTCAATAACACAATAATGCATTGCATTATAAAGGTTGCAGCCTTGTTAACAAATTTTTCTTTCCTACTAAATGAATGATTACCAAATATTATTCCAGTTGATAACATTCCATGCATTCAACATGATTTTTTTATAGAAAGTTATTGTAATTGGCAGATCCAAAAAAAACTAATGAAAACTACCTCTCAACTAATTGTTAAAACATCACATGACAATGAATACTAAAAGGAATTTGCATGGTCATGTACATGGCTTCCTCTGATTGGTAGAGACAAGGATCAGATCAGCATCAGTTACATACATAGTCATCCTTGATTCTGAGACACACTTTGATTTTGAAGTTTTGAGAACTAGACCTTTGCAACTTGATGTGGTACAAGATAACTCAATGTGGTGTAATCCAAATCTTTGCAACTAACTGTGAAAAATTTCCAACCAACTCACTATGCAACACTTTTTGTAGATGTGAAGTGCCTATTTACTCATTTTTCTTCTTCATGAGAGATCACTAGGTTTTCCTTCTTAGATTAACATAGAGAAATTCATGACATTTTGACCTACCAATCATAAGAAGTAGTCATCAACTACTTGACTCAAACATTCAAACCTTGACTCACCTCTATTTTTGTTTACCTAAAAGCATTTTATCATATTAATGAACATTAGTATTATGTATTAATGAATTTTATATCATATTAATGAATGTTATGTGATTGTATTGATTGAATGTTATAGTTCATAAATGGATGAATGAATGAATGAATTATGTAATTAGATGATAATGGGTAATTTAGATTGATGTTAGGGGGAGGGGGGTGAGGTCAGATGAGCTTCCACCTTCACGTGGTTGACCTTGTTAAGTAGAGAATATTATAGTATTATTGAAACCAAGTGAAGCTTAAACTAACATACCAAGGAATCACAAAACCCAAATCCATCTACCTCTCATCTTCTCATCCCAATAAGTCATCTTTTCTACCACTTTTTGCATTTTCAATATTCTACTATTCACAATCTTGATAATGGTAGCCTCCATCTTGTCGGTAAGTTGTTCCTATCCTATCCTTTTATTTTTAAAAATGTGTCTATTTCTCTCCTACCATAACTCCCATATGACAATAGATGGTGCTGTAGTCCACAAGCCATCATATAAACAGTCCTTATTTTGAATAGATGTTTATCTTTGGTCTTAGCTATTTTGCAATTAGGTAATTATAGCCCATAAGAAATTTGCAAACCATAGTGGATGAGGACTACTGGAGCAACCTTCATTACTGCATCCAAACCAAGGTAACCCATTTACTTTGTTTTTGTATACCATGCAAAGACTTGTAAACTTATCTCCATATTCCAACTTTATTAAACTAATTTCTCCTCTATCTCTTTTGGTGCTTAGAATTGGTATTGCTATTTAAAGACAGTAGTAGAGAAAGTAGTGTGTGAGTATGCGATGTTTAAATGTAGCCTTCATTTGATAACATTGTTGGGGTATGTTTAGTTTTATTTGTTACTTTTGTATCTAATTTTAAATACCTTTCTAGGTTTGCATATATGTTTATAGAATTCAATAGAATGGTCTTACTTGAACATAATTCATGTTCATTTTCTATGGTTTCTAATTTCATAGTGCCCTTATAACCGCATTCAATATGACAGATGTTGTAATAATAGGTGGGGATGTACTTTCTATAGCATGATCTTAAATTCTAGATCATGAAATCTTATCTTTATTGATGCTTAATTTACCCTCTTGATTAGAGTGAGTAGTCAACTATCAAAAGGTGCTGGTAGTAGATGGTTGTGGAGGCCATTAGTTCAAAGGTTTTATATGCATTTGGTTAGTTGATTATACTTCTAATATTTTGCTTCGCATATTCATTTTCACAAGTGACATTGGTACTATTGATGGGCAGGGATCTATTTGGTGAGATTGGTACCATAATGTGAGTTCTGCTCTTCCTGGTTCCCTTTTGAAGTAGCTCATCTTTAGAATCCTCCAATAGAAAGGCCTCCACATCTTCTAACTCTATTTTTGAGTCACACATCATTTAAGGTTATCTTTGAACCAATTGCCATTCTTGAGTTTTTGGGCACAGAGAAGAAACATGAGGAAGTCTAGGTTCCTTTGAATGGTTTACTTATTTGCCCAAAATACACGAGTTTTCACAAACTAGAATTGGGTGGGTCATAAGTAGTGTATTTTTTTTTATCATTAGCATAAGGTATATTGGTTGGGAGATTGTGAGGTCAACTTCTATATCTATATATTTATCCAAAATCTAGCTTAGTCTTTAGGAATTAGATTTGGGTGGGTCATAACTAGTGTATTTCTAACAATGAGCACATTATAGTATATTGGTTTGAAGATTGTGAGGTCTACTAATATATATACCTATTTGCCCAAAATTCATCTTAGACTATAGAAACTAGAATTGGGTGGGTCATAATTAGTTTATTTCTGCTCACGAGCCCATCATAGTATATATTTGTTTGGAGATTGTCAGGTCTACTTATATATTGACTAGGACCCAATCCAACTAGTTGACATCATGACCAATCCATTATTGCATAATCTTCTTGTTTGGGGCCATAATGTGTCTTTTAACACTACCTATTTTATTGGAATTCCCATAGCAAAGAGAAACACTATTAAAAGGAGATAGACAAATGATATTAATATCTTCATGATCCACCCTTAGTATTATACAATGGTATTTATCTATAGTCAAATATTTCATTTTTCAAATGAATAACATTAATGTAAACAAGGTCTCATAATATTTGTTAATGTGTAGTTTAAGCTTTATGTCAACAATTTGAATAAACTATAGTTACTCCAGTTCTCATCTATGTATCCTTCTTTGTTATTTGTCAACATTTCTTGATGCAATTGACTAGGGTGGTGGTATTCAAAACACAATGAAAGTTGGAAATTTTAGAGGTTTAGGCACTCTAGCCTATCAATCATATCAAATACTTCAAGTATCTAATTTTTCAAGACCATCTTCAAGACTCCTAAATGAATGGTTTGGTTTTATAAACTTTGAAACACTTGGAATCAAGGGTTATAAGGTTCCAATTCAATTCCAATACCCCCTATTGCTATTTGAAAATGTTACCAGTTTCCAATTACCCTAATGAGAATATGACACATCTATGGGCAGCTAACTCCCATCTTTAACACATCATTTTAGACACTGGGCCAACTACAAGGCTTGACCCTTCTTCACTTTAGGCTCTGCAAAACCTAGGTGGGTGGACCTTAGATTCAATCAATATGGTACTAGTGCAAAAACATATCTGTAAATCTATAATCAGAAGATTTAACCCTTATATCTCCTAATAACTCATGTAATAACATAGATCTATAGTATCAAATTGCAAATCCTATGATATTCACAAGCTGAGTGAGGGTTAGGCTTTTCAGTTCTTCAACATGAAAGGGAAAGAACATTTGATTAATAACGTTGAATTCAACAAAACTTCAAATATGTAGCAGTAAGAACTAATGATCCTGTAGCTAACCAGTGCCTAATCCATTGGGAAAATTCATGAATCAAATGCATATGGATATCTGATACTTATTTATATATTCGGATATATGATCTATCTATTTACCTTGTAAATGGACATCTGTGCTCAATCTAAACCTCATTCTTACATGATATCCTTCTCAACAGATTGGCAACCCTGTTGATTCCCTAAAGCATTTACACAACCCCTTGAGTTACAAGAAACAATGAAACAACATACAACCTTAAGGGATTGCAACCAAAACCTAAGCTCTTTGTTCAAAGATCATAAAACATTGAAGCTCATTGAGAAAGGAGACAAGACTTAAAATGAAACTCAATCATCTGCTATTCTTTGTATTTATCTCCTTGAAACAATACGTTCATATGCATGAAATCAAACATGAAAAAACCTAACATATCAAAACTTTCTACATGATCCTTCCTAATGCTATTCATACAAGAGAATTATGCTAAACAATGAAGGTGGAATCATAGATCTGGATCCACAAAGTGGTCTCACAAAAAGACTAAAATTTCCAACCAACAATGGTCTCACAGTGAAAAAACTAGAACCTGTACAATGAGAAAGAATGAGAATGATATTGAGGAAGGGATTCCCATATTTTCTCTACATCTGACATGTGTCCACTTGAAATCCCCTCTCTTTGCAGTGAAAATAATCTCTCTTATCTCTTTTTGTAACTGATCAATCAAATCCTTGATCATTTTTTGCTTTCTAATTGAAAATTGGAGCCAAATTATACCAAAATGGTATAATATCCTCAAAATTGATCCAATAGGTCTTTTACCAAGTGTTTTTACCAAAACTATAACTGCATTTCCAATTTTCACTCATTTCGCTGAGAAGGCCCAAATTTTACATTTCTGGCTATATCTCAAACAAATGAATTCCTATGCAAAAATGAACTCCATAATCAAAAATTTTGTCTTCTCACAATTCTGGCAATATATAACATCACATATTTAGCCTAGCAGAAACCCCTTGAAAGCTAGTTTGAAAATGTCCTCCTCTGCTAGAAAACTCGGGTCTGCAACTCTTTGAAATTTAAAATTTCAAAAATTTAAAAAAGTCCTAAAGTTCAAAAATTAGAAAAAGACCTTTTAAATTTAAAAAGAATCTCAACGTCACCCATTATTCTGAGAAACAATAAAAAATAATATTTTTTTATTATTTTTGAAATTTCTCCCTACCCCTCTGAATTTAGGTCAAACCTAGTTTGACCAAATGCCACGTGGTGCTCTCTGATTGGTCGACCCCAACTACCACCTCATCACCACATCATTAGTTGAGTGGGACATCTTGCAATCTCGCATTACTTAACAAGTGTGCATCACTATTTTGCAAAATTGCACAAGCCATTGGATCATGACACGTGGTGGCATCTAGTGATCCATTTTGAATTGCTCCTTTGAAACCACCTCATTGCTAGTTGGGACCCGCACCACATGTCAATTTTTTGCATGCCTGCACTTTTTATCCTCTGGGCAACTTCCCCAAGCGAGGAAGCACCAGCCACATGATTATGACACATGGTGAGATCTTAGTGCATCTCACAACATCAACGCTCTTACATGTTGTTTAAAATTGTGCTTTAGCAACCCAAGGTGGGCCCCTATGCAAGTCTTTATGTCCACAAAAGACCACAATCTTTAAGACATTTTCTTATGGTGTGGGATTGTATTTAAAAAGGTTATAGTTCCCAACCACAAGTAATGTGGGATTAATGCTTCAAAGCTTTCCCATACTCTTGTGTGGACTTACTCGCCCCTGCTCTAATTTTATGCATAAATGCTCCCTTTTACTAATTGGAGCCCCTCCTTCATGAAAAATTCTGCCCCATTTTGATGTGCAAGGTCTTTCTTAGACTCTTGCATGGGTTATCTATATTTGGAGCTGTGGGCTACCTTGCTCTGGCTTTTTCTTAGTCATGGGCTCCTTTTTTCCCTACTATGACTTCTTTACATATGCCATGGGGTGCTATTTTGATTTGGCATTTCTTTTTCTTACATGCTGCTTCCTTCTAAGCTGGCTTCCTGCTACTCACAGCTTTCTCCATTTCATTGCTAGATTGCCACTGCTTTAATGTGGGCTCTCTTCTGATCCTGGTAGTCGCTTCCTTTGAAGAAGTCTCCCCCTTTCTATTGCATGGAGATTTTTACTGGTGTGGCTCTTTGCATACGTGAGCAGGCTGCTGTTTGGTTGGTATCTCCTTTTATTAATTATGGCTTGATGTCTCATCATAGTCTTCCACTTTTTTATGCATGTGGATGGCTTTGAACTGGTGTAGACCACTCTTCTTACTACCTGTAGCTTCAATTTGTACATAAGGTACTCTGCTACATGGTGTGAGGAGGATCTCTTACAAGTCGTGAGCATCTTTGTTCTTTCAACTGCATGCTGCTAAACCCAATATTCAAAATCTTCAATTATATAACCATTTTTTCTTGGGGAAATGAGTGTGCAAGAATATTTTCTTCACTATATTTTAAACTCTACTAGAGTACGAAGGGACTAGAGTAAAATCGAGTAAACACTGCCACAAACCACTGAGAACATGTTTAGTTTCTATAAAACCATCTTCAATCTTAGTTTTGTAAGGGAAAATGTGTGTGTAGCTTCTTCAACATTAACAAATGCATTTTGACTCTTGGGACGTGTGCATTTCTTTTTTTACTTTGATGTTTACCATATGCTTGAGCTTCATCATATGAACTCCAATAAGAACTATAGTTTCTCTAAGACGCTGAACTGATTTTCACTTGATCTCAGGAGTAGTAACGGACACTACAATCACTACATTAGAACCAAGTCTTTCTACTACCATTGCAACTCCTTGAGCATGGTTACCAACTGTGAGGTAGTGACTCCTCTTTCTTTAATAAAATCTTGACCCTTGTTTATGCATTGCTTGTAAAGACACACAAACAATATCTCAAAGTTTCTCAATATTTGACACTTGCAATACAACTTGAAACACCTCTTCATTCCTTTTCTAGAATATAAATATGTTGATGAGAAGATAGTGTAATCCAAGTTTCATATCTGACACCCCCTCAACCTGTGGTCTAGAGAAGTTTAGTTGGGCCCCAAAGTGGGTCTGGCTAAAAAAATTTCATTTTCGAACAATTGAGTTGGAAAATTGATCAATTGAACATCTGATACTGATTTGAAAAAAAATCGATCGCTAAATCAGCATTTGAAACTCTAATTCACCTCTTTCTGCAACTTGTCAATTTCTTGCTAGGAGGTCCTTTGACTGGCCTTAAAAGCTAACCCAAACCTCTGACCGGGCTCTTAGAACTGGCACATTGACTCTTTGTTTTTCATATTTGCACCTCGCTAAATCTTGTCTCATGAAAATTTTTGTGTCAAAAGATATTCGCTATCAAAGTTGCCTTCTTAGAAGTACCTGCAAGTAAACATGTTAGGAAGCATAAATTGGGTTCGAATTTGGCTTTGAAAATTGGGCAAATGGACACTTGGGAAGACAAATATTGGGGTGTTAGTTCACTGTCATGAGGTGAATAGGGATCTATGATTTGGGCTCATGAAAAATAACAGGGCGTAAATGGTGATCGGTCAAAGTGAGCTACTTGGATTTTGCAAGTTGAAAACAATGGCAGAAAACTTTTTTTGCAAATGGAATGGACCTGGAAAAGTGTGCAGACGAATTCGTCATGACTTGAAAACTGGCACACTTAAAGTATTTTTAGAGGAAAACATAATGTTACAATCCATTTGATCTCATCTATCAAAAATTTGGAGTTATAATGGCACAAATCGGGGTACTGATCAATTTGCACTTGCTGACACTAGTAAAAAGATAGAAATTGCATTTGGAATCACGTTTGAAAACTGATCAAATGGATTCATCAAGATTTAAAAATTGAAAAATAACATGTTTCTAACCCCTAAAATGCAACACAAAAGGAATTTTAGCATTTTGGTCAACTAGGTCAAAAATATAACTCATCAAACAGGGCTTCTAAGAATTATGTGCAATGTGCATCAACATGAAAATAGTAGACTACCAACTTTGATGGGTTCAAAACCTAGTCAAAAGGATTTGAAATGACTCAAAATTTGAAACATAGGCTCTCATATATGGACACTAGATACTCTCAAAGTATAAAGTCATGAAACATCTCTGGGTGAGAGATATTAAATGACAAACATAGCTTCCTATCACTATTTGACACAAGTGAAAATGAATATTTGACACTAGCTCAAAGCGAGACTTCACAAAATGGCTCAGAATGGCAATTTGACTTCATGGAACACATAGATAGGCTGAATGGAAGGTGCTACAAGCATTAAACACCTCTTGGGGCTCAAAAGTATAGTCGGGTACAAACTCATCAAAAAGGCATTTAAAGGGCTTGATTTCTCCAATGGTGCTCAAAGTTGACCATGCAATTTTTAGTCCCAAAAGTCACTTTATCTGGGGATGTATGTCCCTTGTAGGCATGGCAAGGATTCAAACCTCTGGAAGAAGCAGACCACTGACAAGACAACAAAAAACTTCCTCTTGCACAACTTTACTGAGAGCAAAAACAACTACCACTACTATGTACACATGATGACCCCGGGCCACCGAAACTTTTTCAAAATTTCTTACCTCTTTCATAAATCTGATTTTCATTTCTTTCATTATGAGGTAAACTAAAACTTTCATCTATATTTTTTTCACCACATACATCAACATTTGCAATCAACTCATTAGGCAAAACAAAACTATCATCATCACTTTCATAGTGTGTATAAAAACTTGACAAAACTTCAACCTCTTGTTCACTATGAAAGATAACACCAACATGCTCATGAATGCCAACATCAAGCTGAAACTCATCCCTACTAATTGATTCATGCATGCTGTCTACCAAAAACACAAAGTGCTCATATTCAACTTTATAGAAAGAGTTATATATTATGAATTTTCCACTCACCTTGTGCATCCGGATATGAAGAGTATGTAAAATCTGATTTCTCCTCATTTGCAATATCAGTACTCCATAAATCAGATTGAACATACGCTGCATTTTCTTCACATTCCAACAAATGATTAGATCCCAAATCACAAGAATTATCCTGAAATTGCCTTCTAACAATATGCTGATCCGTATCAAATTTTCCCTTAAATAACTCAGTAGAATGAACTAATTCAATACTATTTCTTTCCTCATCACATGAGTAATCTGAATGTATCTCATCCTCATGAAAATAAGAAAACCATGAATCAGCAACATACCTTATCCCTATACCTTTCTTTTCAACAATGAAGTCGTCATGTGTATTAATGTACAGATTACCATCACATACACCTCCCAAACTTGACATAGCATATTCTGAAACTATATCCTCTTTAGCATCAACTTTAGGGGAAATTACTTCACAATATGTAAATGCAAAACATGGCAAAGCACAAGCATCCTTGGATAGATTAGCATACCTTTCAAAATCGTAAGCCAACAAATTTAAAATCTCATCAAAACTTAACAAGACTTTATCACTAATTTCTTCTCCTTGGCTGTGATTATTATATGGATAACTTGACACATGTATAAAAACATACTTGTTAGTAATACATTGTGAAAAATCAGAATTCTGATCATCTCATAGATCTTCTTCTTTAGACAATACCTCAACAACCAGTATTGTAACACATTCACATTCATCACTAGAAGAAAAATTCTTACTACTGTTACATCTTTCCTCTTATCTATACTCATCATTATACAAAGATGAATTCACATTATGCATATTATCAAATTGCTGATTACTGTCCTCTAATTCATAAAACTAAGACTCTTCATTTTCAACATTATTTTCAACAGATTCATTACATTCATTAACATTAGACTCATTAGTCTTCAAAGCACTTTCAACCTCCATGATAAAATCTTGGATTTCACAAATCTTATCTAATCTTGATTTGGCTGACCAATCAATTGAATGCATCATAAAAATCTCTAAGAGTACCAGTGGCCATGAAGACTCCTCAGGTCTGAAAAACTCGTCAAGATTCATAACTACTGACTTAAACTTCATGTAAATTTGAAATCCACTAAGACCCTTAATATCACCAATTGTATTTCTTATCATTATGACATTACTATTATGAATCTTTCTTTTCAACCTAGCAATATTTTCACATACACTTTCAAGAGCTGGCACATCATTTTCAAACCTAGAATCAGAATCCATCTCTTGAAGTTTTAAAACTCCTACCTCTTTCTTCTAGTGTTGAAATCACTAAATAGAGGCCCTGATTTTGATCTCATAGAAAGAACATAATCTAACAAGTGCTGCAATCTTTGGGATTTTGAAATCCTAATCTCTCAAATTTTTTTTATCATAGAACTTATACACATTCCTCAACAAGCCTTTATTAAAACCGCAACAACATTTTCTCTCTACCAGTTTTCATACTCAACCATATTCTTTTCAAAATCCAAATTCAAGAATCTGTAAACTTATAAAAAAAATTCTCCTATGTATAGTGCTGATCACCAAATGGAGAATACACTTTTCACAATCAATTTTCATGAAAAGAAACTACATGAAAATGAGAATACCTTAAGATTTGGATGGCTAAAAGTTCTCTGCCTACCATTTACAATAGTAGACCCAAAATCTTATCAAATCCTTACTGAACCTTTTGAATCAACACACCAAAAATCTTGCAACCATTAAATGTCTCAACCTTTTCAGATTTGTTCTTCTCCTACAACAACTAATCACAATTCATGTATAATACTGCACTGGTACAGAGATTAACTTTGAGTCGCTACTCACATTAAGTGAGACATGAATTGAATTAAATTTGAATAGAATTACAAACTAATTTGAAACAACAACAAATAGAAGAAACCTCTTTAGATTTATCTTGAATTTGAAATCTCTAAACAAAGCTGAAACATAACTCATCAACACCATCAGATCCAAACTACACTTCTCTTTTCAAAAAAAAAACTTCAAAAAAAACTTTATATTTGCTTGACAATGTGCTAAAAGCCCTCAACAAAATACACATACAATTAAATGCCACCAGTTGCAGAGATAGAGTCGCCACTCACAATTGTGAGAAAAGAATTTGAAACACAAATGATTACTCATCTAATTCTAAACCATAATTTTAGCATAAGATAAACTTGTAGATCCTCAAACATTTTGAAAAGAGAACAAGATACTCTTCATTTTTAGATTTTGGACTCTAATTTTTACAACAAAAACTCACAAAATTGAACTAATTGAAGGTATACTCATTTCTCAACACAATTTACATCCAAGTCAAGAACTACTACTATAGGAGAATAAAGCTTACTGGGGAACACACAAATGTAGCAAGGAAATGGCCTGAACACATCAACTTACTGCTGTATGAAAAATTTCTCTATGTCTTTCCTTCTATTGTGTTGAATCCCTTTAAATTCTTAGGGTTTTTCTATCATGAATTCCAACATAATCCCCAACAGGCTTGCCATTTTGTTGGTGTTTGAAAACCTTACCAGTTTCCAATTATCCTGATGAGAATATGACACATCTAGGGGAAATTAACTCCCATCTTTAAGACATCATTTTAGACACCAGGCCAACTATAAGGCTTCACCCTTCTTTACTTTAGGCTCTATAAAACCTAGGTGGGTGGACTTTAGATTCAATCAATATGGTATCAGTGCAAAAACATATCCCTGAATCTATAATCAGCAGATTTAACCCTTATATCTCCTAATAACTCATGCAATAATATAGATCTATAGTAGCAAATTGCAAATCCTATGATATTCACAAGCTAAGTGAGGGTTAGGCTTTTTAGTTCTTCAACATAAAAGGGAAAGAATGTTTGATTACTAATGTTGAATTCAGCAAAACCTTAAATATGCAGTAGTAAGAACTAATGATCCTGTAGCTAACTAATGCCTAATCCATTCGACAAATTCATGAATCAAATGCATACATATGGATATCTGATACTTATTTATATATTTAGATATACGATCTATCTATTTACCTTGTAAATAGACATCTGTGCTCAATCTAAACCTCATTCTTACATGATATCCTTCTCAATAAATTGGCAACCCTGTTGATTCCCTAAAGCATTTACACAACACCTTGAGTTACAAGAAACAATGAAACAACATATAGCCTTAAGGGACTAAAACTAAAACCTAAGCTCTTTGTTCAAAGATCATAAAACATTGAAGCTCATTGAGAAAGGAGACAAGACTTAAAATGAAACTCAATCATCTGTTGTTCTTTGTATTCCTTGAAACAATACATTCATATGCATGAAATCAAAACATGAAAACACCTAACATATCAGAATTTTCTGTATTATCCTTCCTAATGCTGTTCATACAAGAGAATTATGCTGAAGAATGAAGGTGGAACACAAATCTGGATTCACAAAGTGGTTTCATAGAAAGACTAAAAATTCCAATCAACAATGGTCTCACAGTGAAAAAATTGGAACCTGTACAATTAGAAAGAATGAGAATGATATAAAGGAAGGGATTCCTAGGTCTGCTTTACATCTAACATATATCCACTTGAAATCCCCTCTCGTTAAAATGAAAAGAATCTCTCTTATCTCTCTTTGTAATTGATCAATCAAATCCTTGATCATTTTCAGTTTTCTAATTGAAAATTGGAGCCAAATTATACCAGAATGGTATAATATCCTCAAAATTGATCCAATAGGTCTTTTACCAGGTGTTTTTACCAAACTTGAAATGGCATTTCCAATTTTCACTCATTTCACTGAGAAGGCCCAAATTTTATGTTTCTGGCTATATCTTGAACAAATGAATTCCTATGCAAAAATGAACTCCATAATTAGAAAGTTCATCTTCTCGCAATTTCGGCGATATATAACATTGCGTATTTAGCCTACTGAAAACTCCCTAAAAGCTAGTTTGAAAATGTCCCCCTCTACTAGAAAACTTAGGTCTACAACTCTTTGAAATTTAAAATTTCAAAAATTTAAAATTTCAAAAATTTAAAAAAGTCCTAAAGTTCAAACTTTAGAAAAAGACCTTTTAAATTTAAAAAGAATCTCAACACCACCCATTATTCTAAGAAATAATAAAAAATAATATTTTTAATTATTTTTCAAATTTCTCCCTACCCATCTGAATTTGAGTCAAACCTAGTTTGATCGGATGCCACATGGCACTCTCTAATTGGTCAGCCCCAACTGCCACCTCATTGCCACACCATTAGTTGAGTGGGGCATGCTGACATGTGTCAGCATCCCACAATCCTGCATTACTTAACTAGTGTGCATATCTATTTTTTGGAATTGTACAAGATGTTAGATGATGACACATGGTGGTATTTGGTGATCCATCTTGAACTGCTCCTTTGGTGCCACCTCTTTGCTAGCTGGGACATGCACCACATGTCAATTTTTTGCATGCCCACACTTTTTATCCTTTGGGAAACTTGCCAGCCACATGATCAGGACACATGGCGAGATCTTAGTGCATCTTGCCACATCAGTGCTCTTACATGTTTGTTTAAAATTGTGCTTTAGCAACATGAGGTGGGCCCTTGCGCAAGGCTTTATGTCCACAAAAGACCACAGTCTTTAAGACATTTACTTATGGTGTGGGATTATATTTAAAAAGGTTATAGTTCCCAACCACAAGCAATGTGGGATTAATGCTTCAAAGCTTTCCCATACTCCTGTGTGGACTTCCTCACCCCTGCTCAAATTTTATGTGTAAATGCTCCCTTTTACTAACTGGAGCCCCTCCTTCATGTGAAATTTTGCCCATTTTGATGCGCAAGATCTTTCTTAGACTCTTGTGTGGGTTACCTATATTTGGAGCCATGGGATGCCTTGCTCTGGCTTTTTCTTAGTCGTGGTCTCCTTTTTGCCCTACCACAGCTTCTTTACATATGCTATGGGGTGCTCTTTTGATTTGGCATTTCTTTTTCTTACATGCTGCTTCCTTCTAAGCTGGCTTCCTGCTACTTACGACTTTCTCCATTTCATTGTTGGATTGCCACTACTTTAACATGGGCTCTCTTCTAATCCTAGCAATGGCTTCCTTTGAAGAAGCTTCCCCCTTTTCATTGCGTGGAGATCTTTATTGGTGTGGCTCTTTGCATACATGAGTGGGCTGTTGTTTGGTTGGCGTCTCCTTGTATTAACTGTGGCTTGATGCCTCATTGCAGTCTTCCACTTTTTTATGTGTGTGGATGGCTTTGAACTGGTGTGTACCACTCTTCTTATTTCCTATAGCTTCACTTTGTGCACAGGGTACTCTACTACATGGCGTGAGGAGGATCTCTTACAAGTCATGAGCATCTTTGTTCTTTCAACTGCATGTTGCTCAACCCAATATTGATAATCTTCAATGATATAATCACTTTGTTCTTGGAGAAATGAGTGTGCAAGAATATTCTCTTCATTGTATTTTATACTCTACTAGAGTACGAAGAAAGGGACTAGAGTAAAACTGAGTAAACACTGCCACAAACCACCGAGAACATGTTTAGTTTTTATAAGACCATCTTCAATCTTAGTTTTGTAAGGGAAAATGTGAATGTAGCTTCTTCAACATTAAAAAATGCATTTTGACTCCTAGGATGTGTGCATTCCTTTTTTTACTTCAATGTTTAGTATATGCTTGAGCTTCATCATATGAATCTCCAATAAGAACTACATTTTCTCCAAGATGCTGAACTGATTTTCACTTGATCTCAAGAGTAGTAATAGACATTGCAATCACTACATTACAACCAAGTCTTTCTACTTTCATTGCAACTCCTTGAGCATGGTTACTAGCTGAGAGGTAGTAACTCCTCTTTCTTTAACAAAATCCCAACCCCTATTTATGCATTGCTTGTAAAGACATAAGAACAATATCTCGAAGTTTCTCAATATTTGACACTTGCAATACAACTTGAAACATATCTTCATTCCTTTTCCATAATATAAATATGTTGATAAGAAGACAATGCAATCCAAGTTTCATATCTGACACTCCCTCAACTCGTGCTCTAGAGAAGTTTTGGGCCCCAAAGTGGGTTTGGCTAATTTTTTTTTCATTTTTGAACAACTGAGCTGAAAAATTGATCAATTGAAAAATTCGACCGCTGAATCAACATTTGAAACTCTAGTTCATCTCTTTCTTCAACTTGTCAATTTTGTGCTAGGAGGTCCTTTGACTGACCTTAAAAACAGACCCAAACCTCTGACTGGGCTCTGAGAACTACCACATTGACTCTTTGTTATGCATACTTGCACCCCGTCAAATCTTGTCTCATGAAAAATTTGGGGTCAAAAGATATTCACTGTCAAAGTTGCCTTCTCAGAATTACCTGCAAGTAAACACGTTAGAAAGCAATAAAATGGGTTCGGATTTGGCTCTAAAATTTGGTCAAATGGACACTTGGGAAGATGAAAATTGGGTGTTGGTTCACTGTCATGAGGTGAATATGGATCTACGATTTGGGCTCATGACGAATAACATGGTACAAATGTTGATTGGTCAAAGTGAGCTACTTGGATTTTGCGAATTGAAAACAATGGCAGAAAACATTTTTTCCAAATGGAATGGACCTAGAAAAGTGTGCAGACAGATTTGTCATGACTTGCAAACTGGCACACTTAAAGTATTTTCAGAGGACAATATAGTGGTACAATGCATCAATCTCATCTATCATGGAGTTGGAGTTATAATATCATGAAAAGGGGTACTGATCAATCTGCACTTGCTAACACCAGTAAAAAGATAGAAATTGCATTTGGAATCGGTTTTGAAAACTAATCAAATAGATTCGTCAAGATTTAAAAATTGAAAAATAACATGTTTCTGACCCCTAAAATACAATGTGAAAGGAATTTTAGCATTTTGGTCTACTGGGTCAAAAATATAACTCGTCAAACATGGTTTCCCAGAATTATGTGCAATGTGCATCAGCATGAAAATAGTAAACTACCAACTTTGAGGGGTTCAAAACCTAGTCAAAAGGATTTGAAATGACTCAAAATCTGAAACATAGGCTCTCATATATGGACACTAGATACTCCTAAAGTGGAAAGTCATGAAACATATCTGGATGCGAAATATTCAATGAAAAACACAGCCTCTTGTCACTGTTTGACACTTAGGTGAAAATGTAGATTTAACACTAGCTCAAAGCGAGACTTCACAAAATGGCTTGGAATGGCATTTTGACTTCATGGAACATATAGATAGGCTGAATGGAAGGTTCTAGAAGCATTAAACACCTCTTGGGACTCAAAAGTATAGTCAGGTACAAACTCATCAAAAAGGCATTTAAAGGGCTTGATTTCTCCAATGGTGCTCAAAATTGACCATGCAATTTTTAGTCCCAACACCCCCAATCCACACAACTCTTCCTCAAACTATTAAAAAAACCTAGTAGGCTGTTTAGTAGACTAGAAGCAGAAGAAAAACCCAAATAATTTAGATTTCTTCCAAGAACCTTGATAAGGTGATGGTATTTATGGATACCCTTTTCAATGTCCTATGACATATCAAAAAATTTCATATGATTATTTTGGGTCAATACTATTATATATGATTGTACCCCTATTTTCAATGCATGGAAATGACTAATTTTCCAAAGGAATTATCAAAAAATGAAATCCTATCAAAACCCAACTACTAGATAGTTACTAGTTATGCCTTAAAATGGCCATATGCAAAAGGAATTAACTCCAAAGGGTCTACAACATTAAAACCCCAATTTATGCCTTAAAACCCTTGTTATCTAGGGCTCCCACAATCTCCTAGTTCTACACTCTCCTACAAAAAATTGAAGATGGATTCAACATCTAATGAACATCACATAATATTCCCAAGCATAAAACACACTCATTGTTTGACCAGATTAACCACTGCTATACCCAATCCACCATTTTCATTGTTTTTCCTTCATCGTTCTTCACTTTGATCACTTCTATTCAATCCAACTTTGATAATGCTTGGTTAGTCATTTATAATACAAGTTAATAGTTGTTATTCCATGATTTTGGTCTGTGTATTCATGGAATGACTCTAAACTATTCCTAAACCCTACTACAACAACAAACTTCAAACACAAACAACTGGTTAATAGTAACTGGTTGGATTGTGAGTCATTGCAATATTTGGAAGCACATCCAAAGTAAAATAAAATGATTTAAAAACCTTTTCAATGCATTTGAAATTCAATCAATCAAATTGAGAATTGGTAGATCAGGGAAATTGCAAATTTTGAATAGTTTATTGCTTGCTGTCCGCCCAAAACTATATACACCAATTTCAATACCTTCTCTCCTATCTCGTAACAAAGCCCCTTTGCTATTAAAAAGACTCCAATATAACTACCAAAACTAATCCAACCAACTCATAGCATTGAGTTGAATGTTTAAACCAAAACATAACAAAACAATAGTTCCCTAAGATAGTGATTATTATTTAAAAAATTGATTTTTTTAAAAGCCATAAATGACTTTATTTGAAAATGTGACTTCTTCCTAATTGTTTCCTAAAGTCATAGATTCATCCCCAACCTATCTCAGACTCTTATAAACCTTATTAAGAAAATTATTGAAACTTGGACAAACTTTGGTCCACTATAGCCAACCATTAGTCCTTTTTGCATCCATAATATATAGTTGCTATATTATAACTTAATAGAAGGAGATTTATTTTAAGGACCTGATACTACAACATTTTTTTGAATCATTTTAACATTTCATATACATAATAGAAGGTTAAAAAGATGAAGGTAGTTGTTAAGGTCACCTCCATTCAAGACAACAAATTGGTGTATGAGACTCTCTTTATCTATTCATTCCACAGAGTGAAAACTTCTTCAATTTACCTGATATATTGTTCATTAAGGTGTACATCACTAGCCTCTTTGATTTATCACCTAACCTCCAATAAGAACTACATGTATGTAGTACTGCCATATTCATATTCAAAATTTCAAAATCCTATCCTAGACAAAGTGCATATTTGATTGATAGCTTTGGAAGTCTGCTGAGAAACATGCTTCATGAATAGCGACTAGAGGTATTTTAATCAACTCACCTTCTATTTGAAAATTCCACAAGGCCAATTCTTCTGGAGAGGAATTGCATTATTTTAGTTTCATTATAGGTCTTAAGATCCTCCAATTGATTTGATGACCTTTCTTATACACTTGATTTGTATTGAGGGTCTTTGAGGTCTCCATAAACTTCAACTTTGGCTTGGTTGTGTGTGGTAGTCTTGCACCATTTCTTAAATTGGATCCTTAAAAATTTCAACATTTTTTCTATTGGATCCTTCAAAATAACAAGCACATGAGCCATTTTATTGACTTGATCCAATCATTTTGCTTTACCGCATGGATGTTAACATTGTTGGAAAATAATTGTAGCCAACTGGGCAATTGACTCATTAGGGGATATCATCTCTCTTAGAAGTCCCATCAATGGACTAAACAAAGGTTATATCATGGAACTCTCAAGGGTTATAGATATTTTTTTGAGATGCGGTTGTTCAAAAAAAACTTGCGCTAGAGAAGCCTAGTTGGATATATTTTGCAGGAAAGAAAAGTTTACAATGCAAATTTGTTGCACATACCTATTAGATCATTGGCATTTTACAACTAATTACGCTGTTGATTTGTTATATAGTCAATAGGTTTGTAGATCTTCAAAATTTTATAGCCAACTAAGCTATTATCACTGTTTGGAAGCTCTCCTTGGTCCACTTCCAACTAAGCGTATAGGGCTTACGCTAGCTAATTGACATGTATACCAAACCATAATCATTTCTCTAGATAGTGTTTGTGGACACTTAGGGTTGGACAAGTAATATTTTTCATGGAATCTTGAAACAAAAAGGGAAAACTAGAAAGTTACTGGACAATAAATGCTATGGTTAGAAATTTGAAACAAAAAGAATTGAAAAAGTATATAGTGGAACTAACAAAAACCAAAAGCTTGAATGAAATCCATAAAATCATTGTAATATAGTTACACAACCTAAACTTAAAGACTGTGTACAAAGGATTCTTAAGAATGATCCTTGTACCTAATACCACCATATGTTATTAACAAATATCTAGGACAAATGGTAACAATTTCTTAGGAAAAAGATAATTATTTGAATGTACAAGTCTTATTCAAATCCAATTAAATAAATAAAGACAAAGAAATTTATGTTTGAGTTATTACTAAAATTTCCTCATATCATATCTAGCATTCATAAATTATGAAATTCCCCTTTCTAGAAGAAAAATATTGATAAAATGTTTTTAGGAAGGACTCTGCTCGCATAGAGGACTTTGTCGGGGCTTGAAAGTAGGATCAAATAGAAATGGAGGACAAAAATGACAATGTCTGCTCCCCCCCACACAAGACTGTTAAAGATGACAGCGATTCAATGCAGAGGGATACCATGCTCACCTTCCTACATTCTACAAAGGTTAAAGCTGACACCATCCTCAAAGTAGATTCCTAGATCTATAATGAAATGATGGGTTTGAAGAAAAAGGTCAAAATTTTGCAACAAAACCAGGATACTATCAATGCCAAACTTAGCCAACTGGAAGGGCAGATGGGAGACATCCCTAACAAACTTAACAACTATGAGCAGAACCTTAGAATTTTAATCAAGGAGAGTGGCACTAAGATGGAGCAGGTCACCTTGAGTATATGTGCGGCCAGTGCAAGCCTGGGCAAAAGGGCTAATGAAGAAATCACTTCGGCCGAGGGTTTGAGAAAAAGAACAAGGCAGAGCTCGAGGAGGAGTGCAATGAAAGTTGCTGCTGCTTCGGTTGCTAATACCATTCAAGAGACTGTAACAATTGGTAAGGAAGCTGGTAAAATGATCTTAGAGCTGTAATAGTGGCTTTGGGTCAGGTTCTCTGGTTTTGTTCCTGTTTGGTGCTGGTTACTAGTTGGGGTCTCTGGTCCTAGTTTTTGGTTTTTCTTGTTTAGACTATTAGTGGTTTCAAGTCCCTGTAAAACCTAGGCTAGTTTGTTTTTGGACTTTTCTAGTGGTTTCAGGTCCCTGTCAAACTTGATTTTGATGCTATTCTATAGTTTGTTGCAGGTTTCTTTTTCCCGTTGGGCTGTAATGCTTTATCTTTCTGCTTTTTGTTAAAGGGTTTTGGGGTCCCTTCAAAACCTACTTTTAGCATAATCTAAAACTTTGAAACTGATATGCTCATTTGTCAAAATGACAAAATCTCATTTGCACTAAGAACATTATCGTGTGGTGTCAAATCTTTATACACAATAATGTAAGTGGCATATGAAGGAAAGTAGATTACACAATTCCTATATTTTACATAGCACAGCTGATTATGAATTTATATATGGAGAAAATGTCTTGAAAAGTTGCTCATAAACTGGTCTCTTGTTATCTACAGCCTGATCCAAAATACAAAGGAGAAATATTAACACTCTTTAGATTAAGGCAATTAGAGATCAACCACAAGCCATTCCTCAACTAAACTCTAGATGTCTCGCATGTTCAATAACATGCTTGGGTTGCAACCATTTCTATTTAGAAAACTCAACTGCTTCTGTCCCATCACCTGCTAGATTGATCATATTTCATTGCCAATAAATTTCATGAGGAACCTGCAGAATGCTCTCTAAAGGAATCAAAAGCTATTTGAAATAAATTAAAGCATAACACATTCAAGAAACTAAGGGTTATAAAGGATGTTTTCTATGAATCATGTGATTTTGAAAACTTTTAGTGCTAACTTCAACAAATGAGACTTGCAAATCAGCTTATCTCTTGTAAGAGATGCTACATTTAGAAGTAAACATCCCTAGCACTAGGCTATGTGAGTATGAAGTTCACTACAAAAATTTCTGAACATTTAAGTCCAAAGCTTCCAACCATATCATCCAATGAAAATTATCCAAAACTTAAAACTCCTCTGAGAGATGGAGTTTTTATCTAACATACGCCCAAGATCATAAGAAAATAATGTATGGTTGTACCTAGGTTTCTCTCCAAGTGCAAATATATTAATAATGTTTAAAATTTTTGGGAGCATTTCCCTATAGAACAAAAAGCTCAATTAAAACATTATCCAAGACCCCACATTAAAGTCAACACATCATGACATGCCACGAAATTTCAAAATCATAGTAGAGCATGGATGACAGGATTTGAACCTACACAGGTAGAGCCTACATGATTTCTAGTCATGCTCGATAACCACTCCTACATCTCCACCTTAAAAAATTTCAATACATCTGTTGTATCATGTTCTCTTCTAGATGGAACCAATATATCTAGTTCTATGCAAGACAATACTATCTCATCTTCAACTCAATGAATACCATCAGTGTTGATCTAATTGCTATCGGAGTACAAGAAATTATAAACCAGATATATTGCAATGGAAGAACTAAACAAAAATACTAAGCTTATGTAAATAATAGGGTAAATCTATTAGTTAGAGGACAGTTCTGTAGGTTACATCAAATTGATCCTTCTTGTTTATTTTTTTGATGTGTTCTATAAGAAATTATTTATCTCCTTTAATGATGGTTTTAGGAAATAATCACTCACATATCTATAAAATGATTAGATGGTGATGACTTGTAGATGGTGCATGAATTGTACAATTGTATTCATTTTGCATTGAATTTATTTGGTTAAGAAAAGTTGATGATAATACTTTAATCTTCGTGCTAATAAATGTCGACTGACATTAATTTCCTTATACTAATTGAACATTGGATTAGTGAGTGAAGTACTTTTAATTATATGTTATTATACCAGACCTAATGGTATAAAAAGAATTGTGTGCATTACAACTTATTCAATAGATGTTCCATTGATTTATTTGTAACTTGAATTAGTTGTATAATAGTTCAATAAATATTTAACTGTCATATAAAACATGGCTTACCAGCATGGCCTACTTTGTGCCTTTGGCCCCCCTCTGAGCAATCTAGGTATGGACAATTAACAGTCATAAAACTTCAAGACTACTAAACATTTTTGTTATTTAGAAGTGCAAAAATCATGGTAACATGAGTTTACGAATAATTTAGTAATAGAACTTGTAGAAAGCCAACATTTTCAAGTTATCAATTTGTAGACAATTGTAATGGTTTCATATTACTTTGTTACTAAACATGCCTTGAAATAATCCTATTGGGCTAGAGAAAGATTATGATGCTTAGAAGTTCATTTTATGTTAGTCTCAAATGGAATTTCTACTTTAATTTTACCTAATAAAAATTTTATTAGATCTTTTGGAAGAAAGGAAATCAGCATGATCTCCTTCTTGCAGGCTCTCCAACACCCCAATTAATAGATAAATGTTATGGTGGAAGAGAGTGTGAAGCTGGCCAAAGAATTTAGTGCTCGAAAATGGACAATGCTAGCATTTCTTGACACACATTATCTAGCTAAGCCAGAGCTTCCTTATCCTCCTCATTACATCGCAGGAATTGATGAAGCAAATCTTGTTCTAGGTTTGATTTAGCTTTTTCATATTAATATTGTGGAATTTCTTTTCTTGTTGAAAAAAAAGGTTTTACTACTATTTGAATTGTTCTCTGCTAGTATTTGACCATTTTGAACTTTTGATTGGTTTGAAAATCTCTAGTTTGGTTTATTTGCATCTTCTAACTAGATTTTCTTTAGCTATGTGAATAAAGTGTCATATGGTAACCTCATTTTTTATAGATATAAGTGCCCTCTTTAGTTGCTCTATAATGATCTTGATAGGCTCACCAGGTAAACCATTCTTCAAGTGCACAAATCATGTCTTGACCTCTAGAAGTTTTGATGATAATTGCACTAGCTATGTTTAGTTCTTTTTTGTGGTACAAATATGAGCTAGATTGTTGTGGCACTATTGGCTCTTGATGGCAATCACACCACCTAATGTTACACACATTTGTTTCCATTTATAGCCTATGGAGATATATGTTGATGATGAGGCAAAATTGACACTTCATGGTTTAGTTGGTATTGAATTTATTTGAGTTCAATAATGTCTGATAAAATAGTAAACTGCTCTCTCTTTTCTTTTGTTTGGTATTTATGTCTTGAGATTCTTCCAGCAGTACATCAAACTGAGCGAGTTGGAAAGAACTGGAAGCTAAATGATCTGCTTGATAAACTAGACTTCAATCAAGTTGTGATATTTGTCAAGAGTGTTTAGAAAGCTACAGAGTTGAACAAGCTTCTTGTGGAGTGCAACTTTCCATCAATCTACATTCATTCTGGAATGCCACAAGAAGAAAGGTATGTTTGATACTATTTTTCTTTTTCAATCTATCATGGTACTTAATGTAACAATTCCCTTTGCTCTTTAATTCAAGTTATGCAATTAAATTTAATTTGTATAATTCTATTATCTCACATTGCTAGCTACTTCATTTATAAATAAAGCTTTTTGCAATTGTCATATACACTTTATTTATGGCAATATTTGGGATAAAAAGGATTGTGATTTTTTAAATTCCTGATGGTTCATGAAAATATCTCTTAAGCATTTGATTTAATTATGTTTAACAAATACTAATGTGTTTCTTGTGATAGTTTTAGAAATAAAATTTTAATGTGTGATTTTTCATGTAGATTAACTTGGTACAAAGGTTTCAAGGAAGGTCATAAGGTAAAATGAAGAACTTTGACTACTAGAGGCCAATGGTTCTGTGAAATTGGTATTGCGTAGGAGCTCTAATATAGTTGGTGTTAAATTAAAAGTAGCTAGACCTCCTATCAATGATTTCTTGAGGTTCTCCAATGTCCTAGCCACGTCTCTCATTGAAGGTTTCTTTCTTGGTGATTCACTGCTACACAGAAAACTAACATTCTTTGTAACCGTCTCTAAACTCTCCTATCTTTTTAATAGTTGTCCCCTAAAAATTTTCCTTGAACTAGTATCCCTACTAGTAAAGCTATTTCTTTGTTTCTTTTCTATGCACTATAAGTATTTTCCTACTCTTAAAAAGAGAGAGGATGTAATGTATATCAAATATTAGCATTTTAAATTTTCAACTAAATATCAATGTTTTTAATTTTCAACTAAATATCAACATGTTTATTTAGAATAGCAAGACAATTTGGTATTTTAAATGTTCCACATCATTTTCTATATTGGTTTCTGAATATACAATGATACATTTTGAAATTCATGTGCCTAAAGTATGACTTTTATTTTTAATTTTTTTGTGTAAGCATTTTATGTTTTCAGAGTAAGAATTATCTGGTAAATATGATTGCTACATTTATTTTGTTCCATAAATGTCCTATGCATAAATGTCCATTTGTTCCATGCTGTATCAAGCAATTATTTCTTATCCAAGCGATTTAATTTGCAACCTTTTAAATCTCCACAAAGATAAAGTTGGAGCAAGAGAATTTTTCTTCTCAAAGGTGTCTTCTGATTGTAAAGCGTCAACAAATAATGGAATGGATGCTTTACAATCAGAGGACACCTTTAAGAAGAAAAATTCTCCTGCTCTGAGTTTATCTTTGCAGATATTTAAAAGGTTGTAAATTAAATGGCTTGGATAAGAAACAACAGATAATGGAATGGATGCTTTACAATTAGAGAACACATTTGAGAAGAAAAATTCTCCTACTTCATCTATATCTTTGTAGAGATTTAAAAGGTTGCAAATTAAATGTCTTGGATAAGAAACAATTGCTTCATATAGCATAATTTTTTTTTGACCAAACATTGGTGGAAATTTTGACCAATTCTTGATAGTTTTTTACCAAGACTTGGTCAAAATTTCCACCAATTATAAAACATTTTCGACCAAACATTAGTGGAAATTTTGACCAATTCTCGATAGTTTTCTACCAAGACTTGGTTGAAATTTCCACCAATTATAATTTTTTTTTTGACCAAACATTGGTGGAAATTTTGACCAATTCTTGATAGTTTTCTACCAAGAATTGGATGAAATTTCCACCAATTCTAAAAATTTTCAACCAAACATTGGTGGAAATTTTGACCAACAATGACAAATTAGAGCTAGCAAAAATTACAATTTTTCAATGAATGTATTGGTCAAAATTTGGTTGGTCAAAATTTCAACGAGAAAAATTACCACAAATGGATTACTCAAAATTTTGACCAACCTAGGTCTAAATTTTGACCAAAATTTGTCAAAAATTGAGTTCAAATTTACTAGTGTCAGTAAAAGTAGTCCCTATTAGGAGTTGTAGTACAATGTATGCAAGAAAAGCCCACTACCCAAACATGCAATTTCAACTACAAGAAGAGCTCATTGCTCAAACAAGTAATTTACTATTATTTCTCTTCCTTGTTTGATTTCTGATCTTCAACTCAATCTCAGATCACTAGATAGCTCATATAAAACTTTGCATATACCACTTTCACAAAATTTTGCTCACAAGTACATACAAGTACTTTGCTTCTTCATAATTTGAAGATAGCACACTTCTTATTGCAATAAGTTCTTTACATAAATACCATACCTTTACATAAGTTACTGCTAGGTCGACTAAGACCACAATTAAATTTTCCAAGTTACATTAAACATCTAAGATGTTGGTCATAATTAATTCTTTCCTTTAATTCTGCTATCTTATTTCATCAAAACGTGATTAACTCTATTTTGTACAATCTATAGAGACTTTCAACGTTATATACATCACCACCAACATGTATACTATCTCCACGTAACTTTACTTATCATAATATGATGTTTGCAACATGTTATGAACAAAACAATACACTATTGTAAACCAAATTCTATATTTAGACAAATTTATAATAACCAAACACTAAGTATCTTTATTTTTGAGGTTTCCTATCAACATGTACATCATGTTTTGCCATTAATGACAACAATTACATATCACAATTAGCCAATTGTCAACATTTTCATGTGCATAGATTCATACAAAATCGTGACACATGTCCAGCCATTGCAATGCTTGATCAAGTGTCAAGAATGAGTTATTAATAATTATGTTTAGTCTTGTTTATTAGTTAATCTTAGCTATTAGTCTGTTAAGTAAAAGATAGATCATCAGCCCAATATGAATTTTGGATAAATTTTGGAAATGTTATCTCTGTTGTCAAGAAACATCCAAAAATGTGACATGTGTCAATGACACATGTTTGTGACAAGTGTCACAATTTTGGATGACTCTTGACAACAATGATAACATTCCACTACCTAAAATGGAGACACTTATAGTCCAAGATTCTTTCTTATAGTTATGTCCGAGTCTCGACCATTGATTAAAAGAAAGATCAATGGCTTGAGAATCGAGATTTATTTCAGATCAATTTGGGGAATATTTTCCCATGTGCCTAGATTCATTTGGATTCTTGATACGTGTTCAATCATTATAATGCTTGATTAAGTGACAGGACTCTATTTAAGTTATTAATAAATATGTTTAGTTTTGTTTATTAGTTAATCTTGACTGTTAAGTAAAAGACAAATCAATGATCCAAAAAAAAATTGGGTAGATTTTGGGAATGCTATTACTGTTGTCAAGAAACATCTAGAATCATGACACATGTCTATGATAAGTGTCATGATTCTGGATGACTCTTGACATCAATGATAACATTCCACAAATTGACTCAAAAAACACATCAATTATGAAGTTTGATTTTTATTATTTAATTTATTTAAAATCTATAAATTTCAAAATTCAAATGTATGTTAATGAAATTAATTATTACTTATTATAATTATAATTATGTACATTATTGATGATAGTTACTTTAAACCATTGATTACTTATATTTTAACTTTTAACTTTTAACCTTTTACTTTTATGTTTTTAGACTATGAAATTTAGAGTTCTCAAGAGTCTCAACCCGATACTATAGGGTTTTCAAATTTCAACTTTTCAAAGACTATGAATGAATTCCATTTTCTATTCTAAAGAATGAAAGTTTGAAATTTGAGTATCATAGGACAACACTAATTATATGAGTCTCTTCTAGCTCTAGTATTATCAAATCTCAAATCTTGATTCTAGGTATTTAATTTTAATTTTTTTTTTCTTACAGTGCAATTGCAGCAATAGAAATCTAGATTCTTACTGTCTTAGGTTTACTCTTTACAATTTTTTAAAATAGGGCTTGAATAAGAATTTTGTGTAATAACTAGTAGTAGGAATTGGCAAAAAAAAGTCAAAAACCTTCACTTCTAGTATGAGTGCAAGCATAAAGGAAAATAAAGACATTATAGAACTCAAGCAAATGCTACAAACCCCAGGTTTCACTGATGAATACCATGATATTTTTTATCCTATTATCCATGAAGATTTGGGAATCATGATAATTAAACATTCATTGTTTAATAAGTGGAAAGATCCACAAATGGGAAGAAATTATTTCAAATATCACAAAAGTATTAATGAACATACAAAAAAACCAGCTGCTTTGGTTAGTGGATTAGCAAACTTTGTTATACCCAAAGTATTCTCTTGCCCTAAAATTGTAATGCTATGCACTCATGATTATGATAAAAATAGAAAGGTGATTGTAAACCAAAACACTTGGGAGGAAATTTTAACCATAACCGAGAGAGAATTTTTCACTTTGTTAGACCTAGGGCCATGGTTTAAACCATAAATCTTTAACGAGCACATTGACTAGGATAAAATAGCACAAGCTTATGAAAAACTTGATAGATTTTTTAAGATTCACATATTAAGGGTTTAATAAAATTAGAGTCATCTACTGATCATACTAATGTTACTGTTACATTGGACATAAACTATAAGCCTCATTATCAATATGACATTTTTGTGTCATGGGTTTAGAATACTATTTCTTTGTTATCATTTTGTCGAGGATTGGACAACAAAAAGAAAATAGGGGCCAATATTCTTGAAATGATTTATGATATCCATTTTTGAGGTCATTCAGTTGAGAAGGTAGAAGTAAGATATAATTATGTTCAACACATTGTTGAATCTATACAAGAAAAAATACTAATGATTAAATAAAGTACAACTATAGGAAAGATGAAGAAATTTAGGTTCACCAGTTACTTGTGCTACATTCTTTTAGCAAAGCATCACCCAATATTTGAGATAGAGAATAATAAGCTTGATATTGAGGTCTTTAAGTTTGATGAGAAAATCCAGAAGAAATCAAAGACTCCAAGTCTAGTATATGAGTGCATACATAAGATGAGGATGATTGGAAACAGTAAATACAACCATTTTGTAGACTTTTTTTGGCCCTTACCAAAGAATCATAGGCACTTTGATGCCTAGATTGCCTATTTCTTGTACAGATTGCATTCAACTGGGAAGTCAGATTCAATTGGCTGACTGGTTCTTCATGGAAGATTACATTGTGTTAAGGTTTTATGGTTCAATGGTTGAACCATGCAAACTTCCACTACATGTTACAGAAAAGGTTTTTGTACTAGAATATGTATGATAGATGGAGAGCGCAAATGAACTTTTCACTAGACAAAAAAAGAAAATCATATTTCCTTCCTTTCCTTTCGTAATTAAAGGCCTCACATTTGAGAGAAAGGCTTTCAAATGAAAAATGAATTGGTAAATGTTTTTAGCTTTAATTTTGTTAGTCACTGGAATTATGATCCACTGAACACAATAAAAACAAAACTTATTTTCAATGGGAACTCTGTAAGAAAATATTAACTTTAGGAGATTTCATTGATAGAAAAGTTAAAAACCATGAATTCATGGGATGAGGTTAAGAAAGAGATAGAGAAACATGAAACAAAGAATAATATTTCAAAGCAATAATTGTCATCCCAAATTATGACATTGCACATTTTAGAGTCACACAAATCAAAGCCTCTGACATACTTAAATTTCTACAAGAAAGCATCTTAACCTTCTAAGAGTTCTATGCCGAAAGCAATTAAAGGGGCATGCAAATATGAATTATGGTGTCAAACCAAGATGATTGATTTTTGGAAAATGAGGAAAATTTTGGGTGAACCAAAGACCTTAGCATGTTTTGAGGAATTACGGAGGTGAGCTTTTCAAAATTATTGGAAATAAAAGCATCCAACTATAGTATATAAATTTGGCACTTGTAGTGACAGTAATAGTCAAAGATAGAAGGACCTCGAGTTTGATTGAGACATTCAAGGAATATAGGATCCTGGGTCAACCAAGCATATTATTAAACTTCAAATGAGAGATTATATTAAACAAATGTATAATAAAGGTGTAAATATAATACAAAAAATGGGTTATGCAAGTATAGGGACCATTGGTGCAAGTGGTGAAGGGATTTGGCCAATAGCAATACTAGAGCTACCCAAAAGTGGAAGTAAACTAGTCATTGGATTGTCCGATGAGATTGAAGATGATTCATCTAGAAAGGGAAAAAAACATTATACTTTTGCTTCTAAAGGTCATCTTGAGAAAAAAATTGTGAAATCTTCAAATTGAGTTGTAGTTGATCCCACTCACACTGACACTAGCATGGGTGAACCTTGTGCAAAAAAGAAAAAAGTTATGACAATTACAATGCAAAAAATGTCATCGGTTACTTCACCAATGTATGCACCACTATATTTTGTATAAAACCATGAAAATAGTCCTAAAACACTAGAATTTTGAATGTGTCATCTTCAGTATGTTGGCAATCCTCAAAATACAATTGTAGGTTGAGTAAGTGTAACTAGATTTGGAGGAGCATAAAAAAATACAACTGATAATTCACCTTTCAAACACTCAATTACATTAGCAAACCCAAATTTTAGTTTAAATGAGTTTGCATCAAAGTTTGATTAGACAAGTAAAAGAAATAGACAAATTATGAAGACTTCAAAAAGTGATGCAGTTGTTGAACATAATAATAATAAATGACTCTGCTATCAAGGAAAATAATAATTTGAAGATTGAATTGGAGAATGAAAGGAAAAAAGTACTCCTCTATTAAAAATACAATCCATAATTTGAAGATGGCATTGGAGAGTGAAAATAAAAATGAGGAGTCTAATGCAAGGATAATTGATAATTTGTAGAAGGAACTAAAGAATGAGAAGAGTAAAGTGGAGTCTAGTGCAAACACAATTTGAAGAAGAAATTGGAGAATATGAAGGAAAAAAAGAAGTGAACTGCAAAGGCAATACTTGATTTGAAGAAGGAATTGGATATTGTGAAGACAACAGAGTCTAGTGCAACTGTAATATTAACACAATCCAACATATGAAGAAGGAATGGGAGAATGCAAAGAAAAAATAAAAGTCAACTATAAAGAAAATCTTTGTTTTTAAGAAGGAATTGGAGCACACAAAGAAAGAGGAGTCTACTCATACTACAAATACACTCCATGATTTGAAGAAGGAATTGGACAATGTGAAGAAAAAGAGGAGTCCACTATGAAGATAATCCATGACTTGAAAAGGGAACTCAAGGATGAGAAGAAAAAAGAGGTAACTATTGCAAAGATAATCCAAGATTTGAAGAAGGAATTGGAGGATGAGAGGAAGAGCAAAACTAATTGGCAAGGGAAAATAGAGGAAATATGGAAAAAGAGTGAAATAGAGATGTCTAAAATGAAGAAAAAGATGGAGAATGCAATTGCACAAAATATAAGTACATCTTCAAAAGACCATTATATCAACGATACTATAATAAACATGGTTAAGCTTATCAAACAAGAAAATTGAGAGAAACTAATGCAGAATAGTGATAGCTTGTTTGAATGACTTGATTTAAATAGAAATATTAGAGATGTTTTTGAAAATGTAAAAAAAGATGTTTAGGATAAAAAATGTATCTTCACCACTTCCTTAGAAAATAATGCAATTTTTTTTTTTGAATAAAGTATAGAGATCTAGTGACAAGGATTTGGCAAACCAAGGAATAAACAAACACTATGATGCCTCTATAATGACCTTTTTTGTCAGTCAAAATTGTGAAAAATTAATGGAAATAGATGAAGCTCTGAAATCTACTTCCAGAGACTTGATGAAGATGAATCATAATATACTAAACTTTCTAAATGTTAGATTACCAAATCCATCTGACTCAGATGACAAATTCATTGGAAAAGAAGATTAGATGGAAAATTTGAACAATACCATGAACTCTGATTTAGGCAACTTGCCTAAGGAAATCACTCCAGAAAGAATTGCAAGTTACATCAAACCACTGTCAACAATAAATGTAGTTATAGATAAATTCCTTGATTCATATAAAAATATCTCTTTGAAGTGTTCATTTTTGATGATGTTACAACTATTTAGGTATAACCTCAAAGAAATAGAGCTTCCAAATGATACAAAATGGAGCTGCTTAAAGAACATTATTGGAGTTGGGCCATCTACTCAATCTGTTAGTGTCAACCATAACACTAATAAGTAACAACTTAGTAAGTGATAGTACTATAATTATTTTGTTACTTGTTTCTCTTTAATTTCAAATTTTGGATTTAATTTCAACTTTGGTTGATGTTAATTGTTATAGGAATCAAGAGCCAACATATCAAGATAGTTGGACAACCATGCATACTAGTACCACATAGAGCAAATGTAATTTTTTCTCATACTCCTAGTTGAAAAAATTGTACAATTGGAAATGTGGCAATGTGATTGTAGACACATAATTTAGTACTAATATGATTATATATGCAATTACAAACTGACCTGCAACTTTTGTTTCTCCCTTGTATCTGTAAAAGGGAATTCAAGGTCAGTTGACATTGAGTCATTCGCAAAGGGTTTTGATATTCTACTTCTGTAGGCTCTATGTTTGTATAATCATTTTTAATTGTTAAATATATTATGTTACACACTGGTTTATAATTATAAATTATAATACAATTTTTTTAAAAGAAAGCTTATTCTGTAAAATGTATTATGTTACATTTTCTTAAAGAAACTAGAATCAATGAAAATCTAAAAATGTCTAAAAACTAGAATGAATGAAAATCTCAAGTAAAACATGTATAAAAACTAGAATCAATAAAAATCTCAACATGTTTAAAAAACACAATCAATTAAAATCTCAACATGTATAAAAACTAGAATCAAAGTAAATCTCAAAATGTGTAGATTCTAAAAGTAAAAACTAGTTTCAATGAAAATATCAACACGTAACATCAACATGGAAACAAATTTAAGCATCTATAATAGGAGAATGAATGAAGGGTGTGAATTAAATTCTAAAAACATAATCAATTAGTAGATAAAGTCTTGGACATTAATATAAATAGAGCACATAAACTAATTTTAATTAAAATTGGTAAGACAAGAAATACTAGCCTATTACTTGACTCACATAGAATTTAAAACTAGAATGAGAAGCTGTTATAGTTGCCACTCTGGCTGAATAGGCTCAACATCACTATCATCAGAATCCTCCTTATTTATTGCATATAACATTTGATTATTCATTGTGTTTTCTTTAGATTCACTATTAGCATGCATGCCAAAGTCAACTTCATCTCCATTGCTTCTAATGTCAAGACATGAGCCACTGCCATTGCCACTGCCACTGCCACCACCACTACCAATTCCATTGGTACCTAGGTTTGAAATGTTGGCCATCCCTCTTCTTTGATATTTGTTTCTCCAAACATTGAGAGCCCTATCATAAGGGAAACTATCTACTTCATACCTAGAATTATAGAACCTCAAAGAATTATCCAAATTTTTGTCTAATTTGTTTCTAACCTTTGACTTCAGAAAGTGAAAAGTAATGAAAAATCTCTCATCCTCCATTGAACCCAATATCATTATCAAACATAAATCGATAAGCTTGAAATATTCTGGTATTGACTCTCTCAAATGATTTCTTTGACCAAGGTTTTTCCAAAGCTTTGTTACCGCTCCCTATTCATTTGTATTCTACATAAGATCATATTGTTCCCTTATTATGTTTGCAAAAGAATATGATTGATCTCTCAGTTGAGATTCATCTAAAATTCCATTTATAATTACTCTATTGATTACTTTAGATTTGCAAAAATGCTTAATCAAAGTTGTCATCCTTCTTCAAAAATCACTTAGATAGTTTAGAGACCAAAATTGAGGAAACATAATAGACATTTCTTCAAGAAGTTCCTTTGGGGGGAATCTAATTCTAATTTGTGATGAAAGTTTTGATATTGTGGTGACTGATCATGTAGTGGGGGTTGATGCTATGCCCCCCCTCTTTGGTAACATAATACCAAAATTGTAAAAACCTTAAAATGGTTAATTTGAGAGGTTTCCCTAAAATGTCATTATAAGTGGCTAAGATTTATAATGTATTGTAATATTGGTGAATGTTTTTGCTAGATAATAAAAAGGTTGAAGGCTATGTAGGTGGATGTAGCCCAAGTTCTGGGTGAACCAAGTTAAATCTGTGTGTTATCTATGTTCTTTGTGTTTTCTTCTATTGTTTTTGCATATAACTATTTATTCTTATATTGTTTCAGATATCTCAAACCATAACAGAAAGATTGTAGCAAACTCACTTGATAAAGTCAAGCACAAAGTCTTTGATCTTCTTGAAGTCTTCACTTGTAACACATGAAAGTACCTTCTCTAGTTTTGATTCTACTTTAGTTCCCAATTTGTTGGGGTTGGACTCAGGGTTGATGCTGCATTGGTATGTCAACTCTATGTACCCTAGCATGTACCTCATAATTTGCACCAATATGTAAAAAGTTCTCAAGATTGTTCAAATATGTGATTTCTATCTATTTTACAAACTTTGATTCATCTAATGGTTGTAATCAATATAGAGTATTCAAGCTATTAAATGTCATTTTACACAACTTATTATATTATGTAATATACATAGCTCTTTGTTGAACCTTTTTCATAATATTTATCATATTTTGTAGCATGAGGAGAATAGCTGCTAAAGTTAAGAGTATCTTAACATAAGTTAGACTTGAATATAGCCAAGGGAATCTGTCTCACATAGAGTGGATTCATCCAAGGAATGATGGATATTTAGAGAACACTCGATGCACTAGTCCATCTAAAGTGATCCTTCTAATATCATTGTCTTTAAGAAGCTTCCTCCCATTAGTAAGTCCTTAAGAACAGTGTTGAAATTTTGAAACTTATTTTGGACTTCAAAAAAAGTATTGCTAAATATCTTTGATTAAAGATTCCACGTTACTTACACAACCAAAATTGCTAACAAATCCAAAAGCTATATTCATTTGATGGGCCATGTAGTGAATGAGAATAGCATAGGGTGCCAAATTATTTTGGATCTTTTTGCAAAGACCACCTTTATGACCTTGCATAACCAAAGCTCCATCCGCTCCAACACACACCAACTTTTTTGCAATCTCCATGTTATTAATACCTCCACAATCAATTAGAGTACTCTTTAATAAATAATATAATTTTTTGGCCATCACACTACAATTCAATTTAGTAATAGATAGTAGAAGGGGTTGACATCAAAGATCATTTATAGTATAAACATGTCTGCACACCTAGGAAGTATTATCAATTTTTGTAACTTCGTCTAGAGATAATGCAATGAAATTTAACTATTTTATTATTTCCTTTATATCTTCTTTTTCAACCTGTGCAAGACAACTAGCCCATTCCCACTAGCTACTTACTAACTAGTAACTATTCAAATAGTTTCAAACTTTAAAAAAGCATAATAAACCAATAATTAAAGGGTAGTCCATCATAGGATGCCCTCCACTCAAAATATAAAAGACCACACTTAACTACAAATTTTTTCCCATATTTTCCACTTCCATTTCTTTCCCAATGAAATCTTCAATGAAACCTTTTACTTTAGAACACTTCTCCCATAATTGTTCATGTGACTCATATAATTTAGCATTCTTGATATATAGAAAATTGTCCTTCATTTGCCAAATTAGCATGGATTTTTCAACTCCATCTATAGTTTCCTTTTTGCAAACTTTACTGACATGCTTTTCTATGGTATAGTGTTTAAGTTGCAACCTCTTCTCCTTCTTTGTTATCTTTGTGCAAATATTACATATGCATTCTACAAGAGGCTCACCATCAATTAGATTAGCCACTAGTTCAATGAACCAATACTTTTCCACCCATTCTAATTGAAAATTCCTTTTGGAAATATCCCAGTGCGATCTATCTTTTTTTGATTCCAATTTTATTTTCCCCTTCTGTGCATGAACATCATTTATGGAATCATTTTTGATTTTCTCATCCAACTCCAAGTCTATAATATCTTTTTGTGACTCCCTAATCAGGGGAAGTACCTCCAAATCATGTTCAAGTTCATCCTTGACTAAGATATTAGGTTCACCAACTTGAACTTCTTCAATATGGTCTCCAACTTGTGATGAATCTCCTTTTTCAATTTGTGAATCTTGTAAGTTGCCAAAATTTTCACTACCAAAATATGCAGATATGGGTCTGCATTTTGGTAATGGTGGCCTCTCTTAGCTTTTAGGGATCCTACAAGAACCCCTATTACCCCTCTTGTTTGAAATTGCAAACTAATAAAGGCTAGAAAAAACAAATCAATTTGTTGAACAAAAGACTCAAAGAGTGACGAGTCAAAGACTATGATAGTAGAATACTTAGACTACATATAATAATAATAATATGATTCATTCTCATAAAAAAAGTATTATGGTACTACCCAATAAAATTCCCAAACCTATTTGAGCATGTGAGATGTCCAGTGGATAGTAAAAAACACTAGTACTATTACTACATTAAAATAAATTAAAAATCACTTACTTTTTATGAAAACCATGGTCCACGAGTTAATGGGAAATGCACTTAGCACTCTAAAACTTTGGCAGCAATAAGAAATGCTAGTCTCTAGACTAGAAAAGAGTGAATTATGTACAATAATAATATCTTATAGTTAGAAATATATATATTACCAATCTAGGTTGGTGAATTATGTGGGATTAACAAGAGAGAATGTTAAATGTAGGAAAAACACACCTTTCTATGCAAGCTCACAATAGGAAACAATTGGCTAAATGGGGCTAGTAGTTGAAACACATTACGAAAATGGTAAGCAACATCCAACCTAAGGGAAAATTAATTGGTTATAGTAATGGTGAAAGATCTGTTGAGCTGTCATTTTGCACCATGCTTAATGATAGGAATCCTTTCAAACTCCTCTCTTGAAAAGCTGATCTAGGATCAACTCCAAGGTTCTAGGTGATCTTGCAACCTACTAGAATGCACTCAGTTGAAGATAAATGTATTGTTTCATAGGGAGGCCTTTGCTGGTTTTGAGTGATTTCAGATAAGATTTTGAATCTTCTTGCTATCTCAAAAGAAAAAAACCACACAAAAAGAAATATCTATTTGTATTTTTCTATTTTTTAATGAATGCAGTCTAATAATGCAACTATATGAATTACTAAATTAACCAAGTGTTTTTAAAAGAAAATAATGAAGATGGAGTAACAAGAGGTTTACAAAAATAACTTGAAAAGTAACTCCCTAATGGACGTAAGCCACAAAAACAATGTGTCTATCAGTTAAGTCTTTGAAAAGATTGGTATGTAACCAATGAAAATAGAAGCAACACTTCCTTAATTCCATTGATGCAATTATCGATGGGGATTCAATAACCATAAGATATTTCACTTTTCATTAGATTGCAAGGCCATGGAAAGTGCGCTTGTATGAGACAAAGAGCTATGCAGGAACAAAAAGGATGATCTCTTCTTGAATTAAGTACATTAGTGGAATTTGTAAACTCATAACAAACACTGTAATTAAAAGATCACTTAATCAAAATTACACAATAAAACTATTGGCTCCATTACATTCCATGAACATACATTCACAAAACATAACACTTTCAGGCAAGAATAACTACACTCCAAATGAGAGCACCAATAACTTATATTATTGCATCCAAATAATGGCCTAGAATACATGTTACAATCCTTAATTTATAAGAAATGTTCTCCTCAATTTGTGTTGAGAGTGAGAGATCTCTTTATACAAACATATACTTCTAAACTAATAAATCAAATCTATTTATGTACAAACTAACTCTCTAACTGGTGCTAAGTAGGACTCCATCCTTATTCATATTATTTTATGGATGCATGAGCCTTTAAATGTCTTAAAACAAAAAAAAAACATGAGAAAATAAGAAGAAGAAAGCCATTAGATGATGTAGGAGTCTCTGGAGGTGCCAAAAATAGAAGCTCAACCTTCACTAGATTTTTGTAGGAGTTAAACTGCCGTTAGAATGCATTTTCAATACATGGAAAGCTCCAAATTTGGAACTTGTAGCTAACTGTCAGTGCACCTTTGAATACTTCAAAAAATTTTGGTGTATCTCAAAAGTAGTGCACCTTCGAAGTAGCCCACCTAGTGTACCTCGAAATCTAGGTGTAAAAAATGCAAAATTTTACCAAGTGTCAAAACTGAAATTCTAGCTTCTGGGTTTTGTTCCCCTTCATATTAGAGCTATGTTTGAGTATTTTCTCTTGAATTTATCTATAATCTCCATTACTTGGTGTTTCCTTTGGTAAATCTAAAGCTTCATATTTATCCTTTACCTTTTTCCTATAGTTTCCCACCTATATCAACAACTACTTGTATAGTCATCAATTTATCCCTTGAATCATCTTCAAAAATGTCTAAGCAAACATTACTATAATGTCTCTCTGCCTCCAAAATTTGCTCTTGGGTTTGATCCTTGAGCTTATGAATATCCAAGTGTAACATTTCCATTACTTTATTACCATCCACAATATTCTCTACCTAATAATCTATTTTATCTAACTCATCTATTGTATATACATCCATTAAAATATGATACCTTTGACCCTTTATTGATTGTAATGCTTGCAAGTCTTTACCCTAGGTATGTACTTCGTCAATTAACCCAAAATCCCAGTTCAATATGGCAACCAACTTATCTGCATTATTGTGCATATGGTGTAGTAGTTTAAGATTTCCTTATATAATATACATACATTTCTCTTCAAAACTTTCCCCCCATTCTCGACAAGCCTTCAAAAATGGATCAAGTTGTACATTCTCCTTATCCCTTTTCTCAAGTGCTACATTTAAAGTCTCTTTAGGATTTTTTTAATCCAACGGACCAACTACTTCATTTAGATACCCCCTTAGGATCTCATTCTACTTCTAAAGGGTTATTAATTTAGTCTCATCCTATTCTAAGTGCCTAAACACTCCTTTGATTCCCGTTGTCACCATTAATTTGGTAGTATCCATAGTGGGTTTACCAAGCACGACCTACCTAATTTGATAGTCTTTTGGAGTCAAGTCCTTAATGTTTACATGCAAAGGAGGGATAGAAACATGGATGAACAAGTCCTAATTTTGATCCCTCATGAAAAAGGAAAATGTTCGTGCATCATCTGTAGGTGACTCAAGCTTCTTGAGAGCTTCAATTAATTCTCCCATCTCCTCTTGATCAATAGAATATAGCTATCTTTTGTGTCTAATCATCACCTCTTTCCTCAACCATCTTAGAGTATGTTCCATTAGAGATTTATCCTTTGATGAAGATAAAGATTGTACTACTATACTTTCTCCCTTATCATTCCTCTTTGAAGTCTTCTCCTTTTGTGAGAGATCTACATTGGGCATCTTTGTATCTATCGAGTCCACAATCATCACCTTTGTTTCTTAGGAAGTCTATTGAGGTTCCTCATATATTTTCCCTTCCTCTAAAATTTCATTGGTGGGTATTTGTTGTGGCTCTTATTCTCCTTAAGCTTGGACCTATTCTTCATTACCTAGAGGGAGTAAAGTATCCGACCCTTTATCCAAGCAAGATAGATCTTGAATTGATGATGGTGGAGCACTCAAAGGTCCTAGTGAATGAGGTGGTAATTGACTCCAATCCTTTTATGGAGGTTTATTTGTCAGAGTATCCCTTATCTTATCACCCACTAACTCAGTTCCTACTAGCATAATATCAAAATATGACATCTAAAAGATATCAACCCCTTCATCCTCTTGCTCATCAATCCATTATTACAACTCATCCTCCAAAGTTGTAGCTTGAATAGGCTATGTAGGAATGCATGGTGGTGTAATAGTGAAGCTTCTTCTCTATTCTATCTTTGTTGCCTTAGCAAGATGAGTCCTATGACTCAAGGGAAGGTTATCTTCCTCATCTTCATCATCCTCTTCTTCTTCTAGAATAACTTGTGGGATTGATGGAAAAGGGATAACCTTTCTAATCAACCTTTATCTCCTCTTTACTAGAGTTTTCATCTTTCTTCTCTTGGGAACTAATGGGGATGATTCTACCTCTTGTGTAGGTGGGGAAACTTTTTGTGTTTCTGCTTTAGCTCCTTGTCCTTGTTTTGGCAGTGACACTTGAGGATTGTCTTTAGTTTGGATATCTTCTACATTTTTTTCACCTTCTGCATTCTCTGTCCCATGTTGCTTTGGTGCTTGAGTTACTTCTTATCTAGGCTCAAATTGTTGAGGGGAAGTTCTTTTCCTCTTACCTTTACCCTTCTAAGCCCTAAAGTATCCAACTTATTTATTAAGTTGGTGCACTATTTTTGGCCTCACTGGGAACTAAGCTATGAATGTGGGCACTATCACCTTAGCTCCTCTACCTTTGATTAGGTAGGCTATAGCTTGGAAAACTACAGTTTGAGGAATTTGATCCAAATTGTATGGTCTTTTGATCCAATCCTTGGTTAAATGGATGACATGCCTTGTCTTATGATTAATATCAATGTTTTCCTCTTTATCGATCTCCACATTCATGATAGGTTAGTCAGATATCTTGTCTCTATTGTATAATGGATCTAAGACCTCTTCAGTGTCTTGCTATACTATCTTTGAAGGGACCTTTCTTTTCAAGGCACTGCTTGCCAAATAGAGAGTTATCCTACAATAATCCCTTATTTGGATTTTGTAGTCATCCACTGCATTCATCTAATGGTCCTCTATGGAATCTTTATGTTGGAATTATTTACCTACCAAGTACTGGACTCTGCAAATGTTATCAAAATTGGGACAAGGAGAGTTATATTCCTCCAAGCAATATTGATCCCACTCAGATTCAAAATTCACAATATCCTATTTCTCGACAACACTAAATTATCCTATAGTAATGGGCCATACCCAAGTTTTCTTGTGTTGCTTCCTCACTCTCTCATATGTAGACAAGAGTTGTTGTTCAATCTCTAGCAATATGAGCCTATTACATGGATATCTAGGGAGCTTCTTTTGATTGATAATTGTACCCACTACCCTCAAATAGGTGAATGTCTTATATTGGATGTAATAGGCACTGATTTCTATAATCTTTGCCATTTTCTCATCTGACATCCTTTTTGCATAATCTCCTTCAATGAACCAGTTGATTACAAAAATAAAGGCATCATTCACTACTTTATATTCTTTACTATGCTCTAAAAGATTTTTCTTTACCAATTGGGGGTATGCCACATAAGGCCATGCATTTGCATATTGCATGTTTCCTTTTTTGAACAATCCCAGATAGTCTACTACTCTTGTAGCTAACAAGTGCACCAAATAGGATGTCATATAAATTTTTTGATTTTTCTTGACTACCACTGATTGCTCATCCAAATTCTTTTTGAGAATTGAAGCCCAACCAATTGGCATCTTTTCTGTTCTAATGGTCTCAATAAAGTGTACCATCCATATATTTAGGTGTCCTAATATCAGTAACCCTATGACTCTACTCAAAAGTATTATAGAATATCTGATATCATCTTTCATATGTCCCCTTGTCATAGCTACTTTTTCTGCTTTGTGTCCAAGAGGAGTCTTATTGATGAGATATGAGGATTGGATGATTTCTGATTCTTCCTCTCCATGCTCTCTATACCATCTTTCTACCTGATGAAATGTTAATTTGATATACTAATCTGCTCTCAAAAGATAAAATACCTTCTCTATGTGCTTAGGTCTTAGATCTAGCACAATCTCTCTAGTTATACTTTTCACAACCCTTTATTCTGAGACATAGTTCTCTATGCCATGATCAATTTTGAAGACTGTACTGATACCAGGTGAGACGCCGCATTGACTAGCTCAAATATGATAAGGATAGATACCATTGGAGACCTCTCAGATGGTTTGATGCATAAAACTAGGAAGACATTCTAATCGATATGGTTGAGTTTAGTATCGCAGATCTTTGAATATTCATCTTGGAAGCGTGATTTTACCAAAACACCTTGAAATTTAAAGACCATAGGTTTCAAAGCCATGTTTGCAATGAGGGAGGATGAGGAAGAATCCATTGAATCTACACCAAATTAACCTCCATTAGTCCAGATGTAGAAAAAACTAACATAAACCCTAATGATGACAAAAACACAACCCATAAACCCTAATTTTATAAAACTATTAAAAAGACTCAAAAACCCTAACAAAAATCTCTAGAAGACAAAAAGGGTGCACCTTGCATACCTTGAAGGTTTGAATTTAGGACAAGATTTGAGGCGTTCCATTTAAAAATAAAAAATTTCAACACAAAAATAGTCAAATTTTACGATCTTTATCGCAATTATACATTCTTTAGTCAACTAGCTAGCTAACTTCCTCACATTTAATTTTCTAAGATGAAAATTATAGATGTTTTATTTAGCATTATTAATTATCATTAGTTAGTCTAGGGTGGATTATCATTAGCTATTTATATTTATTAATTAACCTTTTTTAATTCAAGTGTAATTTCTTTTATATTTTGGTTAACCCATTGATCTTTATTACATAATTTCGCCTTAGGTTTCTCATTCCCAAGAGAAATTTTATATCCAAATTCTTTATTTCATATTTTATCTTAGATATTATCTTCATATTTCATCTTTTATATAAACCTCATTAAAAGATTCTCATTGTAGAATTTGGCGCATAAATACATTCTCATATTTCATGCACCATTATGTTTGCCTTGAGGCTTGCATTTTAGAAATGTTTAAGATATTAGGAACATCTATGTATTTTTTATCTAATACCCATCTCTAAATGAATTTGAGGGGCTCTAAAAGTGGGATTTTCATGGAGAGAACATGTGTCTTCTTGATGATTGAACTTATACTTGCAGGGTGCTTATGGAATCATTTCTTTCTTTCTTGTGATTGATTACTTTTTCCTCTATGGGTTCCTTATCAATTTTTTTGTGATTGTTATTTTTGTGATTTTTGTACCTTCTTGTGTGTCCTTTCATTAAAAAATATGTTACCATCTAGGATTTGGTTTGCAGTGGGATTTATGGCTTTAATTATCTATATACATGCAATTAGTAATGTACTTGGTAATGATGGAAGTACTAAGGTCATTAATGTAAAGAGAGAAGACAACATTTTGAATAGACTGTAGCCAAGGGAAAAAATAGTTAAACCATCTTAAAAATTAATTTTGGTAGAGAAAATGATCATTAAGTGTGCAACAATAATGAGATTTGATGCTTCACAATTATGCCCATGGGATCAAACAGACAAATGGATGCTAGGATTGATGGACATTAGATGGGATATAAAGACATCATCAAAATTGTAAATTCAAAAGGAAGAGAGAGGGTAAGATCCATATTCTTGTTTGAAAACATTATTTTTGTCTCTAAATGAGGACATGGCAAGAGAAATTAAATCTAAACAAACCTGGTTAAGAAATGTTGAATTTTCCTTGTTTGTAATAATGTCAAATTTTTGTAGACAAGAAAATTCTTAAATAATTGGTTTAATTATGTCTCGGGAAAAACTTATCATTTATGTGAATTTTAGTAGAATGATCCAAAAGGGCCTTTTCATTGTATTTTTTGAAAACTACAACATGTAGGAGAGAATTCTTAAGAAAATATTTTGGAATGTTGGTCAAGCTCTTTTTAGGGATTTTACTTGGTCACCCAAAGGAAATTTAGAACAAGTTGTGGCTGGGTCTTCACCCATTCAATTGAGTTAAAATGTGTTCAACCTAGCTTATGACCCTTTATCCCTCTAATTTTGAAGCCCTTGGGGTTAATCCTTGAGGTAGAAAAATTGAAGATTTCTCTTCCTCACACGTTAATGCCTAGGTTTTAACTACCCTTGAGTTTGAAATTGATTTTTCAAAGGTCATTCAACTAGAAGCTGAACATGATTCCTTTTCATGGGACATTTCCTTGTTAGGAAATGTAGGAAATTGCTTTCATTGTAATCTTAATGGATACATAAGACAAGATTTTCCATCAATAAATATTAATCAATTTTATTTTAATGTGACTATGAAACATAGTGATGGGGGCAACCCTAATTTGATCAATGAGGGCAATAGTGACTATAAAACCAATCATGTCAATGGGGATACGATTAATGTGATACCTAATGAAGAAAGAGGTGGACATAAAAGAAATCCCTAAACATGAAAATTTAGGGGAGAATTTTATGTCTTTGGCTAATCTGTTCTTCAAAGAAGACTTCAATGTTATTCCTACTAGTGGCAAGAGAAATTTCCTTCATAATGCCTCCATCAATTGTCAATCACTCCACATATCTCCCCTGTTACAAACATCAAGTTAGATGTCCCATGTGTAGACACCTAAATCTGATTGTATCACTGAGTATTCTTATTTAGTCATCATCTAGGACATTATTGATTAAATATTTTATATTTAATTAATTAATCATCATTCCCTAGTTAATTTATTTATTTAATTAACTATAGTCCAATTGATAAAACCAAATGATCACCCAAAATCAATTTATCAATTAAATCCCTATTCATCTATTAAATTAAATAAATCTTCAAATCTATTTAATTTAGTCCCACATCCCAAACTTATTAAATAAATCATTTAATAAGTCATCCAAAACCCTTAAATCATCCCTAACCCTATCATTACCCTCAACCAACCCATTTACCAATACTAACTCTAGTTAGCCAACTAACTAACCCATCCCATCAAAGCTAAGCCACTTACCTCCTAAATCCACTCCTAATCCAAGGCTAACCCATTTCATAAGCATGTGCATAACTTTAAGCAAAGATTAAAACTTTCTAATCCATCCAAAGTCAAAAGTCTCCCCTATCCTCTTCCATTCCTATCCAAGAGCATTAATGACTCTTACATGTCATAAATACCATTAAATGACCTTTACATCCCTCTTCCACACTCCTTCTCCCTTACAACTCCCTTTGATCACCCACTTTGACCACCCAATCCCCTTGTGACACTTGTTAGAAGGCTAAAAATTTGAAGAAGCACAATCCATGTACTCTCCTCTCATTGCATCCTAGCCCTTCCTCACCTTTTCTCCATCCTTGCATCTTAGCCATCTATCTCAGTACCCCTTAACCTATAAATTGAGTCCTTTCCCTCTCACAATATATCATATACCAATGCAAAATTTAATGCTCCATTGACCACTATAGCATAGCTATTTTACACCCTTACCATGTTAAAATCCACCCACACATCCATTGTTGAATCCTTCACTCATCTTCATGCATGATAAAAAACCACCAATTGAATCTTGAGCACAATTGAGCACACATCCATCCATACTTGGACATATTAACATCATCAGAGGTAACACTTGAAGAGCTTACCATTTTTGGTATGCCTTCCTCCATAGTGTCCACCTTTGTCTTATCATTAGTGTTATGTTATTTAGTTGTGGATGTTAATCTAGTTATTAATGTTCTTAGCATACTAGGTTTTATAGCATTACATTTTGGCACACTTAGCAGGACCCCTCATTTGGGTCATTATTATCATTTTTGTGCCTGTATGTATTAATCAAACCCACTAACAATGCATTTTAGGGTTTTGACTTTGTTTGCAAGTATCTTAGTCTTAATCTAAATGACATGCTCCTAGCCATTTGATAAATTTCTCACTAAGAGCATCTCAAAACACTCAGTTTTAGTGAACCCGTAGTTGTGAGTTTGTGGGCTTCAAACCCGTAGGATTGCAAACCCATAAAGGTGGGAACATGCTCAGAATGAACTTATCAAAATCATGTGACAATGAAAACCCTCATCACCATTCTCGTTGAACAATCCTCTTGCAGGAATGTGCATTTTTGCTAGTGGGATCATTGTAAAAACTCGCGATAACAATTTGACCAAAAAAGTCAAGCCCAGAAATCTAGTTTTAACTTTCACCCTCAAATTCACAGATACACCTATCAACAATAATGTCTTCTTAAAACCCGAGGGATCTCTTCTCTACAAGATTTCTCAGTAAGTATTTTTCCCATGACTCATTTTTCCATTCTTTTACTAGTCTACGTACCATGACCCCACACCCTTTGTATGCATTCTTGCACTATGAGATCACCAGTTGACTCCCGTAGGTTCACTGGTTTGATTAACTGGCCTAGTTTTTGACTTGTGTATTTGCAAGGGATAGCTTGTAGACGCTTTGTTGGAATTCTAACAAATTGGTTTTTTAGAATTTTACTTAGTTTAGTTGTCAACGAACTATTAATTCTTGAATGCTTAAAGGATAATTTTTTCATGGAATGAATCTTTGAACATATCTTTGATTGGAATGAATGCATAGGTAATTAGAAAAAACTAAATCTTGAATGCCGAGCACTAAAAATGAACAAATGTGATATACACTTGGTTTTTAACTGCAAATGAACATTTTTTTGTAAACATCTCAACTTTTGGGCTTAAAATATATAAAACACAATCTTAAATGCATTAAAGAAAATGTTATCTTATTCCTCTCTTTGAAATACTTTTACTTGTTTGATTCCTTTTGTTGGATCAAAATTATTATGTTGAGCATCATTGTAAGTTGGAAATGAACCATTTATGTTAATCACGAGTGTTTTCAAAGTAGTTTCTAGGATACTCTAAAGCTTCCAAACTAGAATAAATCAAGTGGTTTTTGTGTCTTGAGATTGTGCCTTTTAGCACATCTTCACCTTCTCCGTGTTTTGCAAATTAGGACCAGTAAATATGTGACACATGTACCAAAATTTGTTAGCAAGTTCATTCATAATAACCTAGGAGTGCTTCTAGAAAGTTCATCCACCTCTAGAAAGCACACCCCCTTTGGTGAGAAGCTCAAACTAGTAAGAATCTAGTTGTTATAGAAATGAGGGGAAGGGAAAAATTTCTCACTCCATCTAGAAAGTTCGGGTGTTGTATGTCTAGGGGTAGCCCAAGGTGGGAAAACTTTCCCATGATTTTAGCATGTCCAAAATCAATTCTTAAGTGGATCACATACATAACAATTGAGTGGCTGACTCCACAAACCTAATTATGAGCCAATTTAGTAGCTACCCATTTTTTTTACCCTTGGTGTATTACTCATAGTGTAAGAGAATATAAGGCTTCTTTGAAGTTTCTTGACATATGTGTTTTCCCTTGGAGAGGCATATGACTACTTGGGTTTCATCTCCAAGAGTCATCGTCCCCAAAAAAGGTGGGCTTCTATTTGTCATAACTTGAAGGATCTCTGACATGTACATTTCTTGAATGACTCTTGTATCAACTCACCTCTTCAATTAGAGGGAAATATTGCACTAGATCCAAAAAAATCAAGATGGGCACCTCCCGGCAGGCCTAATGAGTAATACATTGAAACCAAAGTGACCTTAGGGATAAAAAGTGTGTTTGAATTGTCTTACTTGTACAAAAGATCTATGATTTTTTTTGCATAACATACACATATCTATGGTTACTATCAAAATCATTTTGATAAAGAGACCATTTATTTATCTTTCTCAAAGTTGCTTTGTCCTTTGAGAAATTATTTGTTAACAAAATTTTGTACTTGTTATCAAATTTTTTTTTATCTTATCATTTCAAAACAATTGTTAGCAAGTCTATTCACAAAAACTTTACTCTAGTTGGTTTTACTTTACCTTTTTCAAGATAAATGAATGATTTTGTTATTTCAAAAAAAAATGATAGCAAGTTTATTCACAATAACCTATAGGATGAGTTAGTTTTGCTTAAACTATTTTCAAAACAAACATTGTTACGCCATCCTTTGGTAAAAATCTCTTTGTATATACTCAAGAAAATCCATTTTTAGACCAAGTTTACCCTCATTATCCCAAAAGGATTGTTAGCAAGTCTATTCACAACAATCTTAGGCATATTTTATACCACTTACTACTTATATCTAAACTCAAATCACTTTGTCCTTTTTATAAAACACCATTCCTTAAGACCTAGTTATCATCGAACAAATTTATGTTTTTCAACCTAAGGTAAAAAGGTATCCTTATTGTAGTCACTACCTTAACCTATAATTGTGATTAACCTAGTAGAGTTATCTCATGTCAAACCCACCCAAAACCAAGCTCAAAAAGGCTAAACTTCTACAAATACGAGTTTATAGAGAGATAGAAATAGAATGCAAAAATCATACCCCCATTCTAAGAATTGCTAAACTATATAAAATTGAGAGATATGGTGCTAAAGTTTCTCTACAAACTAAGTGGGATTACAAAATTCATAACTTAACTTTTAGATGTAGAGTCAACCAAAGTCTCATTGATAACTCTAGTATCACCTACTTTGATTAGGTTCTTTTTCTTCCACACACACTTCTGCACTTATCAGTTCATAGGTTTAGTCTTTCATATAGGTCCTCATCCTACTTAGGCATTTGATACATTAATTATCCTCTTTGGTCATATGTCCTAGGTTTTCAAAAACAATAATCCAAACCAAAAATCATAGATCAAAACATCCTCCATAATCTCCTCCTCAATTAAGCATTTGCTATTACTTTGTTGAGAATTGTTTACCCTAAAAACTTCTATCCATCACACTATTTTAGTTATCTTTAAACTAAGCATTGTTTAGGATAAATTGTCTTTTTCATTTGTGTCCCTCATCACCTTGAGAAAAAGGTTGGGATACACATTTGATCCTCACCTATCTTTTGAAAGGTTGCAAGGCTATGTTAGTGTTGATATCACCATCATATTTCAAGCTCACACATAGCAAAACATCCTCTCTTTTACTTAATACCATATCATTTATCTTTAGGTTCACTAGATATCATTAGGATCATTCCCACACATCCTCTTTGCATCATAGAAAGTCCCTCCATCATAGTCATATCTAGAAAAATCATTTTCTCAAATAAACTTGCATCCATTTTTCCCCTCACACCACATCTTGCACTTCATCCTTAGGGAGGTCATCATTTCATGCCACCTACCACACGTTCAGGTAAGCAAAAATGGAAGAAGGACATGGATCCTACTCTTAGTAGTAGTAACACTCATGCACAGTCGTACCCCACCATCTCCACAACACCACACGATCCACCACCACAAGTTCTAGAAGAATTAGGTTCTGCACTAGACATAGAAGCTTTCATGAATCAGCCTAGTGACACAACCATTGTTAGCACCATCATAAATCAAAATAGAGAGACCATCATGGAAAATTTATTAAGGGATAATGTTGGTGTCTTTGATTTTGGGAGATCACCACCTGTTAACATTTTAGGTCTTGTACATCCTCTGTTTAGATGGAAACCACCTCCCATCGGTCCATCTACCCCTTTTTTAATCAAGTAGCTTCTACCAATCAACACAAATAGAACTTACAAATCCAAATATCCCTTCAACCCAAATCAGTGATCCTATTCCAAAAAATAATCAACCCATCATCACTCAACCCTTAGTCCACATCACATCCCAAACAACTGCAATTATACCATCGGCACCCACTTCTACCACCCCTATCCTAGTTTCACAATACATTCCTTTCCCACCTAGTAGTGCTACATCTTCCCTTCCTCCATAGGCCATACCCAATTCATTCACTAGTGCCACAAACATTCAATCCACATCCTAAAACACTACAAGAATGCCTTTACTAGGGTCAAACACTTCATCTTCCATCCCTCCCAATTTCACTATCAACCCATTTATCAATAGCCAAAGTATTGCTGCTTCATTTCCAGTTGACCTTGGAGTTTTGGGCAAGCACAAGGGTCTACCATAAGTGTTCCCTTTAGTATTGCATCCATACCTATGTTGCAATCACATCCATCTCTTGCACTTCCAATCTATTTGTTACCACCCATCACCAAATACTTTTATATGCCACCCTTAGGCAATAGCCAAACCATCCCATAGTCACAACAACCAACCATAAACACCCTTCCCTACACCAACTATTTAGTACCAGTTAACCCTCAGTTGCTTTCTCAAGTAGGAGCACAACCAACATATATTGGGAAGGGTATACATTCTCAAAGCATGACCCATGTACTACCTACACTACCACCCTTTCAGCCATAATTATCACACCAATAGTATGTCAAGGCACCTATTTAGAGTTATTTATTTGGGCATCAATCCCATACCTATATATCCCAACCACAACTCCCATATCAACTTTCTACCCAACAGATGCAACAATATGCCCAACCTCCATTCCAACAACCAATAATGTTCATCCCAATAGTCCAACAACCCATATTCCAAGCATCACCATATGGAAGCCAAGGTTTTCCATATCAACCTACAATGTCCACTATATACCTCACACTGGAGGCACTACGACTGGGGGCACCTATTATCCCAACTATAAAATTTTAATGGGAAGAGATGAAAATTACTGTCAAAGCCCTCAAGGATGGAACATAACTTAAAACTTTCAAGTTTGAAAATGATTTTCCATACTATTTGACAAGACTACTGAGATGATGCCTTTTCCTAAACACTTTGAAATCCCAAAATTTGATAAATTTAGGGGGAAAGTTGATTTGGTCACACATGTCAAAGAGTTTAGTATGCATTTCCAGGAAGGGGCCTATAATGACATTTTCCTCATGCAATTTTTTCCAAAAAGTTTAGGAGGCCCCGCCCTTGAATGGTTCTATTGTATACCCTAGGGCATAATTAAAGCTTTTTTTGATCTCTCAGAAGCCTTTGTGACTCAATATGCTCATTTGGTCAAGACTAATTTATCTGTAGTAGATCTAGTTCATAGCAAACAAAAAGGAGGAGAAAGCCTCACAAAATACTCACAGTGATAGTAAACTCTCACAACCTAGATCTCATGCACCATCTCTGAATGTCACCTTGTCAAGATGTTCACTGACAACACATATCCTAGTCTTGCACATCAAATGGTTATGAATTACTTGCAAACATACAAAGACATTAAAGAAAAGGGGATGGGTTTCAAGAAAGGGCTTATTAAAGATTGTGTCATCAAACTTTACAAGGAAAACTCCCAAGATCACAATCCATACAATGAAAAACCATGGTACTATAACAAAAATAAGAACATAGTTCCAATGGAGCCACAAACAATTGACATGCTCATGTCATCAGAGAAACATCTAACACATCCAACATGTTTTGTCAACAACAACCCTATCAACAATAGCTAATCTATCAACAACCATTTGTACAAAATAATCAACACAATGCCCAAGTACCCAACCATCAAAATTAGACCAATGCTATCATAGTCTCAGATGGACCCAAACCACATGTTCAAAGGAAACCTCAAGTGTACACAACTTTGGGTGAACCCCTTAGTGTTATTTTTGAGGAATTGGCCAAAGATAACCTTATTCAACATCCACATACACAACCATTAGAACATAATCATCTAGGGAATCCTAGTATAGGGACAATGAGTTTTACAAATTCCATCACACCAAGGGGCTTACCACCCTCTAAGTATTGTAGGTCAAGGACTATTTCCAAGACCTTATTGACCAAAATGAGATCACAACAGGGGCACAAGCCTCAAAAAATGCATGATTACTAATATATCAAAATGCTTTTCCTCCACATGACAAAAACACAAGCAAAGTGTGTGCAAACACTCTTGTCACCAACAAACCCAACAATGTTCCAAAAAAATAGGGTGAAAACTGAGACAAGTCTCAAAACTATACATTTTCCTACTTGGATTATGGAAACTTGATCAAATGCATATCTTAGGTTGAGCCTTGTGCCGATATGATAAATATCAAAGGCCCAATAGCCCAATGTGTAGTCACCACTAAAAGAGCCTGACTTAACATTGCCAAGCCATCTATCTCTACCCCATCTAGACCACCTCCATTAGGTCCACTCCCATCAGGGCCACAATATAACATCTTGGAATACCTTGGAAATATGCCAACCCAAATCTCTATTTTAGATCTCTTACACACAAACCCACTTTATCAAGAGATCCTTAACAGTTCTCTTCATAAGTCATGCATCCCTACTGACATCGATTCCACCAAATTCCACAACCTAGTAGGCCATCTATTCGCATCATATGCTCTATCTTTCAAAACTTTTGACATCCTAGCTATTGAGCCTAATCATATACTTCTACTTTGTGTATCTCTCATGGTTTCTAACTTTGTGGTCAAATGAGTCATGATAGATAATGGATCAACTTTGAATCTATGTACTTTAAAATACATCAAATAGGGAGGATACACTGAGGTAGATATCCTAACTAAGGTCATCACCATCAAAGTGTATGACAATTTAGAGTGTACCACTAAAGGAACCATCTTGCTGCCACTCAAAGTTGGCCCTGCCACTCAAGAGACAATTTTTCATGTAGTTGATCTCAACCTTTTGTACAACATCCTCCTTGGTCCACCATGGATTCATTCCATGAAGGCTGTTCCATCCACATATTACCAGTGCATCAAATTTATGCATAATGACACTGAGATAACCATCCACACAAATCTTGAACCCTTTGCTTATTACAACACAATGGAAGCTTCATGCACCAACCATTATCCTAGAATCAAGATTCGCAAAATCGTGGCTAGTTCCTTTGGCACTTGCCATGATCCAGATATTATTTTAGCCTCCACTCTTTCCATAGTTAAAATCAACTATCAAGGTTATGGAGAATACAATCTCTCAAATGCTTTTTCTATCAGTGCTTTACCACTTGATCCACATACTCAGGGGCACCCAACATATCAAGGACCAAAGCTAAATAAAAACCCTCAGATTAGGCAACTTGGACCTAGCACAAATGTTGGAAACAAGATCCTTGATAGAGAGGAAATAGATCTTGAAATTAACACTTGGCTATATAAAGCTCCACCTCCAAAGAGTGAAGAACTTCTTGATCATTTCGAATAGAAATACCCATGGTCACATCGCCTTACTACCAAGCAATGCGATTATTAAGGAGATGGTCTAGGATGTGAAGAATCAAGCATTAGAAATATGTAGAAGCCTATAAAGAAGAAAAAAATAAAGGCCTAGGTTATGGAATCCTCGCAACTGGGGGCACCACAAAAGCTAACCATGCCTTCATCAACATCCAAAATAGTCCTACTGAGGTTGAAGACATTCCCAAGGAAGTAGAAAAGAAAGCCTATGATGATATCTTTGATGAAATTATCTTAGAAGCCTCTGTGATTTTCCAACTATCCATTAATCTTATAGACCTACCACTCACTTGCCCCAAACTCATTGATTGGGACCAACCAAGTGTTATCCATGTCGACAAATTTTGCATGGAGCATGTACTCCTTAGATTCGTGGGAGCTAAAACACCACACAAGAAAAACCTCCACAGTCAACATATGTTTAAAAATTGGATCCACAAGGTTAGTTTAGGAAGGAGGAAATCTACAATCACAAAAATAAACAAAGAAAATAAAACAAAAAGTAAAAAAGCAAAGCAAAGGTATCTCTTGGTGAAAACTCTTCTAGAGCACCATTAGATCATTCAAAAAAAGAAGTAAAAATAAAGGATGTATCCAATGGTAAAAACCTTTCTGAGGCACCCGAGGATGGACATTTTATCCTTCCCCCACAAGATCATAGACCTATAATGTCATCAATCCCAATAGAAGAAACAAGACCGATCAATATCAGTCTAATAGAGACACTAAGGATTGTACACATTTTAACATCTTTACCACCTGAGCAAGCAAAACATCTCATCGAGGTCCTTCATGAAAATGTTGGTCAATTTGCATGGTCCTACCACAACATGCCAGGGCTAGATCCTAAGTTGGTGGTGCATAATCTAGCTATAGATCTAAAGGCTAAACCCTTCCATCAAAAACTCTGTAAAATGCATTCCAAATTTGCCTTATTGGTCAAAATAGAGTTAGAAAAACTACTAGATGTAAAGATCATTTAGGTGTGTTGTAACTTTTCAAGAAGTCACCAAGCCTCATTTTCTCTCCCTACCACCTTCTTGAGGGGACATCACACAATCCATTCTCTCATCTTCTATTCAAAATTAGGGCAACCCTATTGCCTTAAAAATATTTCTTCGTATTGTTTATGTTCAAACCTCTTTGAAATAGCGTTGTTCTAACACTATGTCAAAGAGGGGTAAAATGTAGATACCTAAATCTGATTACATTACTAAGTAATCTTATTTAGTCATCCTTAAGAAAATTATTGATTAAATATTTTATAATTAATTAATTAATCACTATCCCCTAGTTATTTAATTTATTTAATTAACTATAGTCCAATTGATAAAATCAAATGCCACCCAAAATCAATTTATCAATTAAATCGCTATTCCTCTATTAAATTAAATAAATCCTCAAATTTGTTTAATTTAATCCCACATCCCCCATTTATTAAATAATTCATTTAATAAACCTTATCATTACCCTAAACCAACCCATTCACCCATACTAACCCTTCTTAGCCAACTAACTAACCCATCCCATCAAATCTAAGCTGCTTACCTCCTAAATTCCCTCCTAATCCAAGCCTAACCCCTTTCCTAAGCATGTGCACAACTTTAAGCACAAATTAAGATTTTCTAACCCACCCAAAGTCAAAAGTCTCCCCCATCCTCTTCCATTCCTATCCAAGAGCATTAATGACTCTTACATGGCATAAATTCCCTTAAATGACCCCTACATCCCTCTTCCACACTCCTCCCTCATAATCCCTTTGATCCCCCACTTTGACTACCTAATCCCCTTGTGACACTTATCACAAGGCTAAAGCTTTGAAGAAGCACAATCTATGTGCTCTCCTCTCATTGCATCCTAGCCCTTCCTCACTTTTCTCGATCCTTGCATCCTTGCCATCCATCTCACTACCCCTTAACCTATAAATTGAGCCCTTCCCCTCTCACAATATATCATCTACCAATGAAAATTTATAATGCTCCATTGACCACTATAGAATAGCCATTTTACACCCATACCATGTTAAAATCCACCCACACATCCATTATTTAATCCTTCACTCATCTTCGTGCATCATAACAAACCCACTACTTGAATCTTGAGCACAACTGAGCATACATCCATCCATATTTGGACATATCGATGTTATTGCAGGTCACACTTGAGGAGCTTACCATTTTTGGTCTACCTTCCTCCATGGTGTTCACCTTTGTCTTATCATAAGTGTTGTTATGTTATTTAGTTGTGGATGTTCATCTAGTTTTTAATGATCTTAGAATACAAGGTTTTATAGCATTACATTTTGGCACGTCTGGTGGGACCCCTCATTCAAGTCATTCATATCATTTTATGCTTGTATCTATTAATCAAACCCGCTAACATGGTGCACTTTTTGTGGTGAATTTTAGGGTTCTAACTTTTCTTGCAGGTATCTCACTCTTAGTCTAACTAACATGCTCCCAACCATCTGATAAATTTATTGCTAAGCACATCTCAGAACACTCTATTTTAGCAAACCCACAACCATGAGTTTGCAAGTTCCAAACCCATGGGATTGCAAACCCGCAAAGGTGGGAACACGTTCATAATGAACTTTTTGCAACCACATGGTAATGAAAACCCTCATCATCATTCCCACTGACAAATCCTCTTGGGAGAATGAGCATTTTCCCTTGTAGGATTACTGTAAAAATCTATGAGAACATTTTGACCAAAATAGTCAAACCCAAAAATCTCGTTTTAACTTTTACCCTAAAACCTGCGGATACACTTGTAGGTGGGAATGCCTTCTTAAAACCTGCAAGATCATTTTTTGTGAGATTTCTCTATAAGAATTTTTCCCACAACCCATTTTTCCATTTTTTACCAGTCTTTGTACCATGATCTTGTGCTATTTGACTACATTCCTACACCGTGAGATCATAGGTTGACTCCTGTGGGTTCACTAGTTTGATTGACCTACCTAGTTTTTGACTTGTATATTTGCAAGGGATAGCTTGCATGTGCTTTGCTATAATTCTAACAAACTGGTTTTGCAAATTTTTACTTAGTTTAGTTGTCAAAAAAACATTAACTTTTGAATGCTTAAATAACAAAATTATCATGGAATGAATGTTTGAACATATCTTTGATTGGAATGAATGTGTGGATAATTAGAAAAGCCAAATCTTGACTACCTAGCACTAAAAATGAACAAATGAAATGTTCATTTGGTTTTTAAGTGCAAATGAACATTGTGCATAAACACTTCACCTTTTGGACATAAAATGAACAAAACACAATCTTGAATGCATTAAAGAACATGTGCTCTTTGTACCATCTCTTTCAAACACTTTTACTCACTCGATTCCTTTTTTTGACTCATATTTATTATGTTGACCATCAGTGTAAGTTGGAAATGAACTATTTATGTTAATCATGAGTGTGTTCAAAGTAGTTTCAAGGATACACTATAGCTTCCAAACTAGAATGAATCAAGTGTTTTTTGTGTCTTGAGATCTTGCATTTTAGGACATCTTCACCTTCTCTATTGTTTGCAAATGATGACCATTAGATATGTGACACATGTACCAAATTTTTTTAGAAAGATCATTCACAATAACCTAGGAGTACTTTTAGTGAGTTCATCCACCTCTAGGAAGCACATCCCCTTTGGTGAGAAGCTCAAACTGGTAAGAATCTAGCCAGTATGGAAATGAGGAGAAGGGTAAACTTTCTCATTCCATCAGGCAAGTTTGAGCAATTTATTTCTAGGGGAAACATGAGGTGGGAAAACTTTTCCATGATTTTAGCATGCCAGGAATAGATTCTTAAGTGGATCACATATGTAACAACTGAGTGGCTAACTCCACAAACCTAATTATGAGCCAATTTAGTAGCTACCCATTTTTTTAATCTTGGTGTAGTACTCATGGTACAAGAGAATATAAGGCTTCTATGAAGTTACTTGACATATGTGTTTTCATTGGTAGAGGCATAAGTCTACTTGGGTTTCATCTCCAAGAGTCATTGTCCCCATAGAAGGGAGGCTTCTATTTGTCATACCTGGAAGGATCTTTGACATTTAAGTTTTTTGATTGACTCTTGTATCAACTCACCTCATCGAATAGAGGAAAATATCACATTAGATCTAGAAAAATTCAAGATGGGAACATCCTGATAGGCCTAATGAGTAATTCATTGAAACCGAAGTAACCTTAGGGATAAAAAGTGTGTTCAAATTGTCTTACTTGTGCAAAGGACCAGTGAAAAACATTTGTAGAATACACACATTTCTATGGTTACTATCAAAATCCTTTTGCTAAAGAGATCATTTACTTGTCTTTCTCAAAGTTGCTTTGTCCTTTGAGAAATTATTTATTCACAAAAATATGTACCCATTATCAAAGGAGTTTTTATCTTGTAATTTCAAAACAATTTTTAGCAAGTTTATTTGCAACAACTTTACTCTAGTTGGTTTTACTTTAACTTTTTTGAGATAAATGAATGATTCTTGTTGTTTCAAAATAATTGATAACAACTTTATTCACAACAAACTTTAGGATGAGTCAGTCTTGCTTAAACTATTTTCAAAATAAATATTGTTATGTCATCCTTCGATAAAAATATCTTTGTGTGCACTCAAGAACATCCATCTTCAGACCAAATTTACCCTTATCATCTCAAAAGGATTGATAGCAAGTCTATTTGCAATAATCTTAGGCCTAGCTTATACAACTTACTACTTATATCTAAACTCAAACCACTTTGTCCTTTTTATAAAACACCATTCCTTAAGACATAGTTATTATCCAACAAATTTATGTTTTTCAACCTAAGGTAAAAAAGGTATAATTAGCGTAGTCGCTACCTTAATCCATAGTTGTGATAAACCTAGTAGAGTTATATCATGTCAGACCCATCCAAAACCAAGTTCAAAAAGGCTAAACTTCTACAAATACCTATTTATAGAGAAATAGAAACAAAATACAAAAAGCATACCCATGATTCAAGAATCACTAAACTAAATCAAATTGAGAGAGACAGTGCTGAAGTTGCTCTACAAATTGAGTAGTATTACAAAATTCAGAAGTTAACTTTTAGATACAGAGTCAACCAAAGCCTCATCAACAACTCTATTATCACCTACTTTGATTAGGTTCTTCTTCTACCACACACACTTGTGCACTTATCACCTCATAGGTTTAGAGAAAGATAATAGTGAATTAAATGCTATTTAAAGAGATCAAAAGTAAAAGAGAGCTCATTATAAGGAGATATGTGAATAACCTCATGAGTAATGAGCTCTTAGATATTGTAGTGTAAAGATTGAAAATGATTACTAGAGTGATAATAATAATATTGATGCACACAAAATGGAAGATTCATGAGTTTTTTAACTATAATTCTTTCTACATTTAGGCACAATAATCACCTTAGCATGAAGAATTTTAGGTAAAATAATTTATTGATTAATAGGATAAGGTATGCTAGGAGAGGATGTGAACAAGGAATGCGATTCAATACTTTACTATGCACATCCTAAATTATGATCAATAATGGTGTTAAAATAATGATTATGCCCTCCATTACCTAAAGACATATTTTGTGTGTGTTTTTATTTACCAAATCCAACCTTAGTGAACCTATGATAACCAATACCAAAACAAGAATTCATATTACTAGGTTTGATAGATTCAACATGAGGCGAATTAGCAACAAAGTTATTAGAAAGAGAAATTCCTTTAGGTTTTATGAATGAAATATCATTAACTTTATATTCTAAAAAGAAAGTGAAATTAAAATATAATGTACCCTAGTCATCTTCTAAAGGGACAATTTTAGAATGAGGATCATCATTAGATTCTTGATTTTGTTTTCCTTCGAAATTTAGGCAACTATTTGGGTTGTTATCTACACGAAGAGTGTTCACCATATTATTGTGGCTAAGCTTGACCTTTTGACAAAGTGTTGAAGGAATAACATGCATAGCATGTAACCAAGGTCTACACAAAATAAGGTTATAATTGAGAGGTCCATGCATAATATGAATATAAGTATTCAAAATAACCATACCTACCTTGATAGGGAAAGTGATGGTGCCTAAAGATTTCTTATAAAAATTATCAAAGTCATGAATAGGATTACTATCAAGTTTGATATGTGAAAGACTGACTTTAATTTCTTTAAGTATGTCTATACTAAAAATATTAAGCTTGGACCCATTATCAAGTAAGGTTTTACAAATGAGGTTACATTTGATAAGGACATCTACCATAAGAGCAACATGCCGATATTGAATCTCTTTAGGAGGAAAACCATCATGAGTAAACACAATTTTACATAGGACTAGAGTAGAATTCATGCATTATAAAAAGGAATCGATGTTATCTTTATTAGGAGGTGGAGTTGGAGGAGTGGTTAAATATTTTTTCAAGGCATCATGGTATGTAGGATATGTTTGAAAAAGTTCCCAAAGAGAAATTTTGATGGGGGTATTATGTAATTGTTATACCAAATAATAATGCAACATAATTTTTTTAGAAAGATGAAGTGGAGGAGGAAGAAATGATTGGAAAGGTGGAAAAGAGTTAGTAGGTTAAGGATTATTCCTTTTATGATAGATATGATATACCATATGATAATCCTTAGAATCACTAGATTCCTCTTTAAGAGTTATGGAGGGACAACCCTTAATGTAAGGTCACATTTATAAAAGTATTTATAATATCTTCCTCTTGCTCTAAAATATCACCAAGAGGAGGATATATTTTAGGAGAAGAAGAAACATCAAGATTGTCATGTTGAAAAGAAAAGGTATCAATCATCATGTTATTAATTTTGTGAGGAAGAGAATAATAAACATTATTATCTAGAGTTTCATGCCGAATAGTGACATTATCAATTAAAGGAATGTCTCTATCAATAAAGCACACCATAGAGTAATGATCAAGAATTAAAGTGAGGTACAACAAGGGGGAAGGATTAAAAGAATATATAGGACCATCTTCAATCAAAAAATCCCTATAGGAAAGACCTATATTAGGAGATGGACCAATATTAATCCACCACTCATCTCCATAAAGAGTTAAATAATATGGTAAATCTAAGTTGATAGGAGGGTAATATTTATGTCAAAGATAAGAGAATGATATGTGGAAAATTATTTAAAATATTTTTGCAATATGAGTAAATGATAAGTGCATATAGAGTACATCTAACTAATATTTTGTCATTAAAATTTATGAAAAATCCAATAAATATTTGAAAAATAAAGCATGAAAAATATATACTCAATGTTGCAAAATCCATGAGAAATAATGATCTAGCTAAATATTATTAATGCAAATAAGACTAGACATACATTTACTAATAAGAAATCTAAAAAATAAGGTAGACATTTAAGAGAAATATCTGACTCCAAGAAAAAGGGTAAGATGCTAGGTTTACCCAAAAGAAGGTGAACACCCAATGTAAAAAATATAATTCTAATAAGAAAAGAGGCGATGCCATTAGGTTTTCCAAAATTTTTAGGGGTAGAATGGAGATGCTTTAATAAGATGTAGACCTCCACTTTACACCACTAAGCCATTCAAATGATACATGGAGGGATATAGATAATCCCCAAATGTGGTTCCTCTTTATAACCCTATTTATATTAGCAAGATGCAAAAGAGAAAGGGTATCAATTCTAAATTTGAATTGTAAAGGAGAACACACTATAAGAAAATGCACTCTTTTTCTTGTGCGTGATAATGTCTATACAAAATTGAACTAATTGATTAGATAATATAGATCTAGATGCTAACTATACACAATCAACCAAATTAAGATATATATCTAAGATAAATATATGAAAGGAAGTAATATGTGAAAGAATGAAATTGAAATTTGTAGTAGAAGATGTGTTTTATCCCCAAAAATTGTGGATCTAAGCTTATTTTTGAATATATGATTATAGATTCTTCAATAAAATAAGAAGCAAACAAAACCCACAAATTTTTCTTTAGAAAAAGTAGAAAGGTCAAGGTGGATTTAGTCAACCACATTCTCCTAAGGTCATCATATACCAGGGGCACTATATAAAAGTCAAATCAACTTCTCTAGGAATCTCTTAGGGAGTAATTTCTAGATCTGCATGCACAATTTTATTTTCATATTCCTACACACATAAAGATAAGGCTTTTAGGGGTTTGGTGAGGGATGGCTTGCCTTGGTCAAGCCCTAGATTGAGGAATCAACCTTAAAATTGAAATGTAAAAGTATGTAAAGGAAACAAGATAAATGTAAGTATTCACCTTGATTGTAAAAAACCCTTTCTAGTAAGGATTTTTCCTTGTTGCATGTTGTAGATGTTGGATTTAGTATGAAGGATGTATGATGCATGGGTATCCTAGATTTTCATGCCATCTTTCTCATTTTTGTGCATTCTATTAGTCATTGTCGAGTTGTAGTTGTTTCCAAGTTCCTATATTGGTCAAGTATAATTTTTGTTGAGCTGGATTGATAACCAAGTTCCTTTGTTGATGAGTTCCTATTTTCGATGAATTCTATGATTGCCAAGTTTCTTCATATGCTGAGTTGGCTTGGTGGATTGTTGATGCTCAATTCCTTCTTTGATTGAGTTTGTCTATTATTAGTTCACAGTGAGAGCTGACTAGTTCATCTAATTTGAGCTATGAATTTAATGTAAGGATCATGCATTGGGATGCATGAATACCATTATGAGGTCAACCTTCTCTTATGTAAAGATCTAGAATCTTCTTTAAGCCATTTTAGCAAGTATAAGTAGTGAGTCTAGTTTAGGTTTAGAGGCATGATAAAGAGAATAAGAGAGGAAGTAAAACAATTGTAGAAGTTAGCAATTAAGAGTTTGGATATCTAATTATAGGTGTATCATATTGGATATATTTGGATGTATATCTGATCTTGTATTGGCTGTAATGTGGAAGGCCTCATAGATAGGCATGTTTGCTGATATTATGATGAATCAATAAGATATCACCTTTTCTTCCCTCTTTGGTATTGTTCTTTGTGTTTTTTTTTTTCAATTGTGTTTACTCAACAAGGTAGTAGGAAATCTAGGCATGCCTTTGGCTCAAAATTTTTTATTCCTTCTTATGTCAGGTAGTATCAAAGCTTGATATGTGTCCTTGAGGAGAGTGGATCATGTAGAACCTTGATTAATTTTTTTGGTTGTAGGGTGGAAAATTTGTGGATTTGACCTATAACTTGCAAAGGTTTGTGATCTTGTAGGAACTTGTTTGTCAAAATGGTTCAAGGAAAATGAAATACTGATAATACCAGATTAGAGATGTTGAGATATATTGTAGCCTGATTAGCTACTGTAGAGATAGCCCAAAGAAGAGGAGCATATCTTGATGATGAAGTAGTGTCACGAAACCTTAATCTAGAGCCTGAAGAAGTGGTGTAGGAGGAACCTGGGTGTAAGAGAAATATTGCATCATCCAAAAGTATTTCCTTTTTTCTCCTTGAGTAAGGGTTGTCTCAGTTTAGAGTTGTTGTTTCTAAAGGCTTGACACTTAGTAAGTCAGTCATACAAGCTTGGAATGTCCTAATTTCAGAGGTGGATGTTCATCATGGGTATATCATCCTACCACTTGAGTCTCAGTGCCATATTATGAGTATTCATAGATTTACTATGGATTTTTGGTGTGTAAATTTGGTATAAAAACTTTAAGCTCACCATTAAAGGCCTAAACATTCTCAAATGAGGTCCAAAAACTTGAAAGATGGGCACTTGTGTAGATCCAAGCTTATATATATAAGAAATTGAGGATTCTAAAAATGTGGTTACCATAGCCAATCAGAGCAATGATTTGAAAGTTATGACCTTCCAAAGTTGGGCCAACCAAAAAATCCAAAATAAATGTTAAAGGTGTATTTGGATGACTCTATTTTCATTTTTAGGGTATGTTGGCCCTAGGTATTAAGTTTGAGTGTCTAGAACCTTCCCGAGTGGCATAATATTGCTTTCTTAAGAAATGGTTATATATTGTCTAGGACAACACTAGGTGATAGTTCATAGCTTTGTCTTGCAGATTACTATAATGAAGCACCCATGTGGGTTAGCATATTGTAATTCTAAAATCTATAATTCCACATTTTCGGCAATAATAAGAAGCCTATAATTTGTTCTCATAGATTGCTATTATTTCTTTATTTCTGTTATGTGTTTAAGGTATTAAGGTGACACCCTTCATTAAGTGGTATCAAAGTAGTTCCTAAGTGTGTAAATAGATCACTAACTATGGGGAAGTTACACTAGGACTATGGTTTGGGATGAGCCTGTAGACAAATCACCGATTGCGAGGAAGCTTGAACTAGGGTTTTAGTAAAAGCACAAAAATTCCTCCATGAAGAGAGCATGTTGGAAGAATTATAGGTGTTACACTTGAGGGTTTTAGAGCCCTTCAAAGATAGATGCAAGAATTGGAAGAAAAAAAGTGTAGAGTAATAAATCTTTCTGTAAGAGATGAAAGTGAGGATGAGGGCAAAGAAGACAAAAATGCTCAAGTACAATTTTGAACCCAAAGGAAGAGAGGATTTTTAAGGCCATCTCTAAGATTGGAAAAAGACATAAGTTTAAGGTTCCTACATTTTTGAGAAATCTTAACCCAAAGGAGTTGATTGATTGGATCAATGAGTTGGAGGAATACTTTTATTATGAAGATATTGAGGATCTTGATAGGGTCAATTTTGAGAAGGAAAAATTGAAGGGACATGCGATGATCTAGTGGTAAGAGATTCAATTGGAGCATTATAGAAGAGGAAAGGACAAAATCACTAGATGGGACCAAATGATAGATACATTGAAGAGACAATTCATTCCCACAAACTACGAGTTGGATTTGCTAAAGAAAATGCAAGGGTTAAAGAACTCATTAGAACCAGCCATGAAGAAGTTGATAACAAGAAATTTACTTGTTATCTTAATGGGTTAAGGCCAAGCATTATGGAGCAGCTAAGTCTAGTTTGAATGACCAGTATTGAGGAGGCATACCAATTTTTCCTAATAGTTGAGAGGAGAAGATGTGAAAAAAAATTGATAACAAGAATAGTGAAAGAGATCATGGTGAAAGATCTGATAGACGGTCTTATGGAGCCCGAAATGATGATAAAAATAATAAGGATGAGGCAAGAAGTAGTAGTCAAAACTAGACTGGAAGTAATTATAATTTTTTCCATGATCAAAACAATAGATATTAGAGAGGAAGAGGTAGAGGGAAAGGATTTGGAAGAGGAGGCTTTTGTGGGAAATGTTTTCACTACAGAGAAGAAGGGCATAAAGCACTTGAGTGTTCCTAGTGCCAAGGAAGGAATGATTAGAGAATTGAAGGTCAGGCCACAGTTGTGCATGTTGATGAAGATGCTAAATCATCCTATTCTGAATATGCTAAAAGAGAAGTCCTAGTTAATAGGAGAGTCTTTCTATGCAGTGAGAATGAACTTGATCAAAGGAGTTTGTATCACACTAGGTACAAATGTGAAGATAAGTGTTGTGATGTGATCATTGATGGTGGAAGCACCAACACTGTGGTGTCAAAAATGATGGTTACAAAGTTAAAGTTGAAGAGGTAGAAACACCTGCATCCATACTATATTACTTGGGTGCAAGATGACCAAAAGGTCATGGTTACTGAGCAATGTTTAGTGAAGTTCAAGATTGGAAGCTACTAGGATGAGGTTTATGTGATATCATACCTATGGACATATGTCATATCTTTCAAGGTAGGCCATGGTATTTTTATAGGGATGATGTACATGATGGGCAAACAAATACCTACACTTTGATAAAGGATGGAGTGAAACATAAGTTGAAGCCGTTAAAGGAGAAATAAGAAAAGGTATGTAGTGCTTCTAGAATATGTTTTATTGATGAAAAGGAGTTTCTCCAAGTTATGAAGCATAAGCATATGTATTTTTTTGTAATCCCAAAAGATGGTAAAGAAGAAGTAGAGGAGGTACTTACAAAAGTTGTAGATTTATTGGAAAAGTTTTTTGATATTGTGTTAGATAATATACCTGACCAATTACCCCTGGTGAGGAAGATCAATCACCAAATGGATTTGATTCCAGGAGCCAATTTTCCAAATAAGACAACACACAAAATGATACTAGGAGGAAGTGAAGAGTTCAACAGACAAGTTCATGAGTTGTTGCAGAAGAGTTTGATTTGAGAGAGTCTAAGTCCATGTGTTGTTCTAGTAGTATTAGCACTAAAGAAGAATGGAGAATGGAGAATATGCATAGAGTTGTGGGCTATCAAGAAGATCACAATCAAGTACATATTTCCATTACTAAGGATGGATGATATTATGGACTATTTGAGTGGAGCTATGTATTTATCAAAGATAGATCTAAACAATGGGTACCATTAGATTCACATCAAAGAAAGAGATGAGTGGAAGACTTCCTTCAACACAAGGGAAGGATTGTACGAGTGGTTAGTCATGACTTTTGGGCTAACCAATACACCGAGTACTTTCATGTAGCTCATGAATGAGGTACTGAAGGATTTTCTGGATAAGTTTGTGATTGTTTACCTAGATGATATATTGATCTTTAATAAGACATTGGAGGAGAATTTGATGTATATTTGAAATGTGTTTGATAAGTTGAGGGAAGAAAAGTTTTTGATAAACCTGAAGAAGTGTAATTTTGTGAAGAAGGAATTGGTTTATAGGGAATTTTGGTTTTAAAAAAAGGTTTTAAAATAGACCCAGAGAAAGTGAAGTCTATCCTTAAATGAATTACTCCAAATAGTGCTATGGTGGTAAAATATTTTCATTGATTGACTATTTTTTATAGAGCGTTCATAAGAGGTTAAAGTAGTATTTGTGGAACCTTGACTAAAATAATGAGAGGAGATAGGAAATAATTTAAGTGGACTATAGGAGAATATAAGAGTTTTAATCTGTTGAAATAGAAAGTTATAGAGCAGTCTATTTTAACACTTACAAGGTGTTTCAAGTAGATTGTGATGTTAGTGGTATTGCAATAGGACTTCTTTTGAGCCAAGAAGGTAGACCTATTGCTTATTTCAATGAGAATTTAAATGATGCCAAAAGAAAAATATTCTATTTATGATTAGAGATTTTATGCTATAGCTCAAGCATTGAAGAAGTGGAGACACTATCTTCTTCCTAAGGGTTTTATTTTGTACACTAACCATCAAGCTTTGCAATATTTGAATAGTCAAGGAAAATTAAAACAAATACATTTGAAGTGGGTTGAGTTTTTGCAGAGTTATACATTTGTTTTAAAACACAAGAGCAAGAAGTCTAATAGAGTTTCATATACTCTTAGTAGAAAACAAATTTTGTTGATAGAAATGCATATTGAGGTGGTTGGGTTCAAGGGACTTAGTAATTTTTATCTAAAAGATCCTAATTTTGTTGAAGCATGGTTACACTTGACATGACGAAGTGGTTGGATTTCATATTCGAAGATAGTATGTTGTTCAAAGAAAGGTAGTTGTGAATTATAAGAAGTTCAATGAGAGAGGATATCATCAAGGAGAACTATAATGGAGAATTGGCTGGACACTTTGGTAGAGATAATACTATTGCTTTGGTTTCTGAGAACTATTATTGGCCATAGTTGCAACAAGATGTGGAGAAGTCTGTGTAGAGTTACAGAGTATATTAGATGGAAAAAGGAGTGAAGAAGAATACTAGGTTATATCAACCATTACTTGTACCAAAGAATCCATGGGAGGATGTTAGTATGGATTTTATTCTTGGATTTACAAGGACTTAGTGAGAGCATGATTCTATTTTTGTGGTGGTTGATAGGTTTTCAAAGATGAGAGATTTCATTCCCTACAAGAAGACTAGTGGTTTTGTTCATGTAGAAGAGTTGTTTATCAGAGAAGTGGTGAGATTACATGGTGTGCCAAAGAGAATAGTTTCAGATCAAGATATCATCTTTTTTTGGTTATTTCTGACATACATTGTGGAAGAATTTGAAGACAAATTTGAAGTTTAGTTCATCACATCAATTAAAAACTGATGGGAAAACAAAAGCTGTGAATCACGATTTGGGAAACTTGTTGAGATGTTTGGTTGGAGACAAACCAAAAGAATGAAATATGGTTTTACCATAGGCAAGATTTTCATATAATAATTTTGTCAACATGAGTAATGGTAAATCATCATTCCAGATTATATATGGGAGTAGTCCCAAAAATACTTCTGGATGTTGGAATACTTTAGAATAACTGGGGGGGAGGGGCTAAATCAGTTATCCAAGGTCCAAGTGTCCTAATAACTTTTTTTAGCACTTAAAAGAACTCATAGATAAATATCCTTATCATGTATCTTGCATACATATAAAAATTCCATAACTTAGTAAGTCACTGTCCTAGGTTAGAATCACTTTTTAGAAATGTAAAAATTAAACACCACAAAATCATTCACACATTTTGACACAAGGATTTTATGTGAAAACCAAATTTGGGAAAAACCACTAGTAACATGCTACTAATTCTCACTCTTATAAAGTGATGCCCTATAAAAGGCCAACCTTGTTAAAGGTTACAATAAACATTGGTAAATGTGATAAAGTTAAAGGATTTCAATTACCCTATTAGGAGTGAGGCTTGTTAAAAGACTTTAGAACATTCCATTGGAATGTCACCAAGTTAAAGGATTTAAAAATGACTATTAGGTCAACCTTAATCTAAAAGATTTATCCTAAACTACTACAATGATTAGAAAGTAACAATAGGAATTGATGTGATAAAAAATCAAAACTCACTTTTGGATTATAGATCTCTATTTTAGTCTTCCATTTTTCTTGGCTTCATACACTTCATCTCTAATAGCTTGTTCACCTTTGAAGAATTTATCCTCTTAAGCCTTCGTGCTTTGCATGCCAAATATAGACTATTCTATTTGGCCACCATATGAAGCAATGCCTTAGACTCATTGTCTTCCTTGGGTTCTTGCACATGCCAAGTGTTGCTTCAAGACTTGTATCCCCTTATAAAGAGAATTTAGATCTTTTTTTCACTCAAATACAATCATCCATTTTAGGGTTAGGTTAGATTCATTGAATCCTCCCTCTTTTCCATTTTGCTCCTTTTAGAAACTTCTTCTACAATCATCTTTGAATTCACCTCAAAATAATTTATCTTTAATCCTATGCCTCCATCTCATCAATCTTATCTTCCACATTCTTCACACAATCCAATATATCAACTTTGTGGGCTCAGATTCAATAAATCCATGATTAAACTCTAATTTCTATCACTCAAAAATAACTAACCTCTAATGCTCAACACATATTATGTTGCTTGACATCCACTAAAATTCACTCAACACATACTAACTTTTACGATCACTCTACACATACTAAAATCACTTGGCATACACTAGATCTTCACTTTTCTCGACACTAATTGATTTTCTAGTTGGCTTGACCTAACATCACTCATCTCCTAATGATCACTCAGTCAAGCTTAGTACACACAATTTTTATTCCTTCTTCTTAAAGACTTATCTAGTGTATCCATCAACTTTAGCTTTAAGTATATAAACAATACAACATATCATCCATGTCTTACTTGGTCTTAGTGTTCCTTTTATACATCATATAACTCAACCTTTTCCTCTAGGTAATCTTGTTATTACATTTGATTAAATCCTCTTCATCAATCAAACAAATGATAGCATTCAGACCAAACAAGAAATTGTCTCATTAGCAAGTAGCACATTTGACATCATTGATAATATAATGATTGTTCTAGATAGATTCCATACATCAAACAATTTTGTTTTTGACAATCTCCCTCTTTGGCATTGATGGAAAATCAATACCAACAACAATACCAAGAAGAATGTTAATACAATGTATTACAATCTCTCCCTCTATTTGTATGTATCCTTTCTCTATGTAGGGTAATATGATCTTTGTCAATCTTCTTTAATGTTTCTCCTTCCTTTCATATCTCCCTCATAGTATATCTCTGATCTCTATGTCTAGTGTCTAATTTCTCTAATTTTTTTGACTATATCTCCCTTGTTCCTTTTTTAATGCATATCTCCCTCTTCATGAGGTATTCTCTATATCTCTTCTCTTTTTCTCTCTGTATTCCTCCCTCTTTGACAACAATTCTAAAGACTTGACATCTCAATATGTAGAAATTAACAATTCAGGTTCTCCCTCTATCACCTTACTTGTGACTGATCTTCTATTCCAACTCTTTTGATTACTTTAGACATGTCCTAAAGTAAGATATACTAAATTAATATCCACTACATCAAATTGTAAAATATGATATTCAACTCAGTTGATGTAGGGCACTTCTTATGCTTCTTAAACAACTTTGGATAGGGATTTCACCCCTAGTTTACCTCTTAGATACTTATGAGCATCCTTAGGTAAAGCTTTTATGAATATATTAACTATGTGATATTTTTTATTCACATATTCCATCTTCACATGTTTGTCTTGAACCATCTCTCTCAAGTAACGATACTTGATTGCAATGTGCTTTGTTTTTATATGCATCGCAAGGTATTTACATATGTTTATAGAACTTGTGTTATGTTCGGTAAATTCCTCCTTCATTCCTTTGAGTAGCTATTTGATCCATACAATATTTCTACAATTCACAACATCATCCACATATTTAGCTTCAACAACAGATTGTGATATACATTTTTGTTTCTTACTAGTCCATGAAACTAGTCTTTCCTAAGAAAAATGCTCCACCACTTGTACTCTTTCTGTCATCAAAATTTCCATCCCAATAAATATATATATATATATATATATATATATATATATATATATATATATATATATATATATATATATATATATATATATATATATATATAGGTTCTTACTTAAAAATTATCATTTTTCTTGTAGTATAGACCACATTCCTCTATTCCTTTTAGATTTCTAATAATTCATTTGACTACCATCAAATGATTCTCCTTAGGATTTGTAGAAAATATTTCAATAATCCCAACAACTAATGCAATGTTAGGTCTTCTATTAATTAAATATTGCAATTTGCCAATCATAGACCTGTATAAAGTTTGTTTTACTTCACTAGAATCACTAGTCTTTGATAGTTTATGTCTTGTGACCATAGGTGTGCTAATAGGCTTTGAATCCTCCATACACAAAGTTTTCAATATTTTTTTCATATACATGGACTGGGTGATGAAAATACCATACTTCATTTGATACACTTGCAAGACAATAAAGAATTTAATCTCTCCAAACATGGACATTTCAAATTCCTTCGTCATCTCATCAGAAAATGTTTTACACAATTCATTTTGTCCTCCAAATATGATATTATCAACAAAAATTTCAGCTAGTAAAATACCTTTATCACTTTTAGTCTTAAGTACAGATTACCATTGTCATCAGTTCTCTCAAAACCAATCTTCACAAAGTAGTTATGAAGTCTCTCATACCATGCTCTGGGATCTTTGTTTAAACCATATAAATCTTTGTGTAGTCTACATGCCCTATTATTGTTGTTTGCATCAAAAAAACCTTCAGGTTGTTCAATGTAAACCTCTTATTCTAGTATGTCATTCAGATTTGTAGATTTCACATCCATTTGATAAACTTTGAAACCTTTTTATGCAGAGTAAGCAAGTAGAGATCTTACTCCTTCCAATCTAGTTACAAAGGAAAACATTTCTCCATAGTCAATTCCTTCTTCTTGAGCATACCCCTTGCAAACTAATCTTGCTTTATTTCTTGTGACTTCACCATTCTCATCAAGTTTATTTCTATATACCCACTTGGGTCCAGTAAAATTCTTGTTCTCTAGTATAGGTACAAGTGACTAGGTTTTGTTCTTCTCAATTTGATCAATCTCCTCTCTAATGGCTATACGCCAGTCATCATTTTCTAATGCATCCTTCACTAAGCTAAGCTCATGCATGCTTAGTAAACATGTATCACTTATAAACTTGTTTCATGTCATAGGTATGGCCTCTTTATCTCCAATTATTAATGTAGTAGGGTGATGTCTTCTAATATACTTTGACAATCTTAGTTCTACTCTACTTTCTTCAATGGATCTTTCAAATTTAGAATCATTGTGTGCTTTTGTACCTACTATCTCAACATTCAATTCATGTGCATTGATCTTAATATAAGAATGCACTTCGACTTTTGATTGCAAATTGACACCTGAATTCAACTTGGCACCTAAATGCAATTGGACATTCATTGTATGTAACTTGATAGTCACTGAAACTTTCTATTATTGATTTGAAACTTGGTTAGCAACTTCATCACCACTTGTGTCATCATAGAGATACACAAAATTTTACCAGTCTTTAGTTTCCTTAAAAGGTTCAACTTCATGTACCTCTGTATAATCATCAAAATTCACATTTGCACTTTCCACAACTTTGTTAGTGTTAGTATTTGAATACTTATAAGCTTTACTTCTTGTGGAATAGCCTAGGAATATACCTTCTTCACTTTTAGTATAAAAAATTCCATTCATATTATCCTTAAGAATGTAGCACTTGCTTCCAAATACCTTAAAATATTTTACATTGGGTGAGTATCCATACCATAGTTCAAAAGGTGTGGAATTTGTACCTTTCTTGACTTGTACTTGGTTTAGGGTATAGACAACTATACTAACTACAATATTTCAAAGCAACATTCATCTACATCACGAGTGTTCTAGTACAGTCCATCATAGATCTATTCTTCCTTTTAGCAATACCATTTTGTGGAGGGGTCCTAGGTGCAGAAGTCTATCTATTGATTCCTCTATCATTATAGAATATCTCAAACTCATTTGATGTAAATTCTTAATCTTTGTCAGATCTTAGACATTATTTCTAGTTTCCTTCTAAAATCTTGCCAAGTGCCACTTAAACATTTTAAATGCATTGGAATTTTTCTTAAAAAACATAACTGTCATCATCCTAGAATAATAATCAAAAAATAGAATAATGCACTTTTCACCTTTGTACTTTTCACATTGATTGTTCCACATAAATTAGTATGAACTAATTCAAGAATTTATTTTGAAGAGTCATACTTGTAAAACTAGATTTTTCTATCTTGCCTAACTGGAATTGTTTACAAACTACATTGTCTAGTTTCTTCAGTTTTAGCAAACCCCTTTAACTCTCTTCATCTTACTGATAGTG